>VZRS01005944.1:575860-676079 GCA_013398055.1 Ifrita kowaldi
CGGGTGGCATTGCGCGGGAAGGGCGGCCCGAGGTGTAACCGCGTGGTGTGGGGCAGGTGAGCACAGGAACCGTGCCTCTCTCCCCGCCAAAATAGGTTTTCTTGTTCCTTTTCTTCCCCCTCCCCGTTCTCCCTGTTTCCCCTCGAGGGTTTTATTTTCCCGAGATCTGGGGCGTGGAGGGAAACGCTGAATCAAATTCTAGCGCAAGCGAGGAGCCATTAGACTTTGAGGAGTGTTTCCAGTATGACAGAATACCGGCTAATCAGCACTAGGGCCGTAAAGGGTTTCCTAATTTGATTCCGTTTGACAGTCAGCCTGCTAATTTTGACTCATTTGGCAAGTGGTTGCCGTGCATTAAAAGGATGCTTGGTTTAGGGCTTGTGCTGTGCTCCTGGTCCAAGTCCTCAGAGTGCAATGGACAGCTTTCTGCTGATTTCAGTGAGCTCTGGATCTATCGTTATAGACGTATGCTGCTTTGCATGGAGTACTCGTTATTCTCCACACGTCATCTGAGAAGAAAAAGCGTCCTTCTTTGCTATAACTGGGGCACAAAGAAAGTCTAGGTTTGTGCGGCGATAATAGGCCACTCATTTTCCTGTTCTCTTTAGAATCTTGCAGAAATGCTGGACATCCTTGCCTCATTAAACTGGGCAAATTAAGGCAGAATTCAAAATCGAGTGCTAGGAATGGAGCAAGGGTTAAGCGTGAGTGAGACAAGGACAGTTTCCAAAACTGTCAGGGTGGAATGAAATATGCTAGTGTTTTAAAATTTGTATTTCTATTTCAGGATCGGTTGCAAAATGTGAAAATGAAGGGGAAATTCTGCAGATACCTTTTATCACAGACAACCCTTGTATAATGTGTATTTGCCTGGTAAGTGTGTATTTCAGCTAGTAAGAACATTTCAGATGTGTACTAAATGTGACTGCACAGAGCGGGGAATGTTTCACATAATCAAATCTTGGGTGACTCTGTTGCCTTCATGTAACACAAGGTTATCTCAGAGCTGAGCTAATGGAAAGTAACCCAATACATGATCTGGCAATCATTTCTTTGACTTTAAAGCCCGGGCACAAAGTTGTACATGACTTTATTGCAGGCACTGTGAAACCATGTTTACCATGTGAAACTGGGGGGGAGAACTGCTTTCACAGAGTTGGGGGTGCACCCAGAAGTCTTTGCTTGTACCTCAGCAAAGAGAAGGAAAGGTAAGGTTTGGAAACACCGCTGCTTTGAGCTCCCACGTGCTCCCTGTCACAATCCCAGTGAGTGAGGAGCTCCACAAGCGTGCAAGGTGAAGGCAGCAACGTGACTGTATGTGCTGTAATAACGTGACAATGAAAACACAAGGGATGCTTTCATCAGAGTGCTTTGCCTGCTGTGCTGGGAGTTCAGTGGTTAATGGTGTTGCTAGCTGATACACATTTTGGGGAGAAACATTCCGCTTCCTTGTTGTTCTGCTTCGGAGTTAAGCATTTTTGGGAGCAGTTCAGTTGGACAAGCCAAGGCTTAGGAGTTACTGTAAAACAGTCATTCTAAATAAAACTTCCTATGATATTATTAAAAGAAAGCCATAAACCTTAATTTGCTGTTGAATGCAAAGAAAAGTATAGGCTAGAAGGCTCTATGTTTTACATTTTGGAATTTACAGAGTAGCTGAATGTACAGAATGTGTTCTACTTTAGGATTGAAATATCAACACACCCTCTCCCCCTAATATTATTGCTATTATTATTATAGGTCTATAAAAGATGAAAAGAATTGTTTCAGACTGCCTTTTAGAAGGCAATTTTGGCAACTGTAGGACCAATATCATCCTGAGCCCCTCGAGGTTGATATCTGTCGCTGCACTGAGTTCAGTAGATTTTAAGTGAGACTCATTGATAGCATTTTAGGTAATATTGATAAAGAATATGTTATTGATTTCTTCTGAGTAGAATTGGATGGGAAAAAGAGGAGCATGGGATGTGGCAAGTAAAGAAATCAAAGGGAAAACAAAAAGAAGATGAAGCTGTGTTTTATCATGGATCACCTTCCCAAATATGTCTGCCACCACTTTTGCTAATGGAAGCTGGTGTTAACCAGTGAGGAAGCAATTTATCTGTGAAGGAGCAGAAGTTCAGTGTTGGGCATCAGGGCAATAATGCATGAGGGTAAAACACTTGTATTTATAGATCTCCCTAGACCTTGGCTTTATTAAATCAATGAGCACCCTTTTAGTGTGCGAGCATGAAGAACTGCAAAAAGCATTGGATGTAAGAACTCTAAATCCCTGTGGTTTGCAGGGCTTACTTTAGTGAAATGGCAGCTGAGGGCATTTGGCTCCTTTCTGTGCCAGGAGAACACTACATTTTATTAAGCTCACAGATGCCTAGTGAGTTACTGCAGTTACCTGCCCTGGCTACACTCTGTTTTATTTCTGCCAAAGGATAAATGCAATCTCTGTTTCTTGAGTTGGAAGCTGGGAGACTTGGTAGAGGAGAAGGAAACCAGTCTCGAGATACTGGCTTTAACACTATGCAACATCCAAAGCATTTGACTTATTGGTCAGCCTGTTGCTGAAATCTTTGTTTAGGTCTGCCACAAGGGAAAAGATAAATTTTAAGAGGTCTGGGGAGAGCAGAAACAAAAGAGACAATGGGGTGATTTGTGACCAAAAGGGGAGAGAAAACCAGATTGTTTTATATTCAACTAGAAATATGAATTGTTTAGTAACAATTCAGTGAGGAACTTTCCTGGAAGAGTGATCATACTCTTCAAGGGCAAACCTGATGGATGTTCATACTGTAAAAAGTGAGCAATTAAAAAGAGAGCTTAATCAGCTGTTATAGAAAGGAAGCAATTGCTGTTTAAGAGAGGACAGAAAATTCAACAGAGGGCACCTGTATTAAAAACACCAGTAAAGTGAGTCACTGAAATTGCAGATTGGATTATGGTATGTCTTCCTTAGTGGTGATGCATTTCCATGATGACAGGCTGCCATAAATAACAACATGAGTTGTGGAAATCTGAAGCTCTGGGATGAAGAGCAATAGCTAAATAACTCTGGATGCCCCACCCCTGGCAGTGTCCAAGGCCAGGTTTCATGGGGTCCTGAACAACGTGGCCTAGTGGGTGGCATCCCTGTCCATGGTGGGGGGTTTGGAACTTTAGGGTCCTTTGATCTTTAGGGTCCTTCTAATCCAAACCATTCTGTGATTCCATTAACTCCCTTCCAGGACTTTGCCCATCTCACAAATGAGAGGACACAGAACTGAAATGCAGGAACTGAATCATCGAGTGTTTGACAGAAATTTGCAGACTGTCCTGTGAAGCATGCGGATGCATCCTGTCAAGGGGGAAAGAGAGAGGCAGCATAAGCAAAATGATCTCTGGCTAAATCGTTTTGGAGGGTAAAGCTACAGGTAGTACTCTAGGAGCAAATGTGGTAAACATTTCAAGCTCATGGATTATGAGTAAATTGCAAAAATGAAATGAAGACTGCAAAGAGCAATTACAAAATCAATTCCTTTTACACCAGTGGAAAGTCTTGGTAGGAAGACCAAAACCAAAAGTTGTCTTTTCTCATTGATTAGCAGAGACAGGGTGGACTGATCTTCATGGTAGGAATGTGAGCAGAAACAATGTAGATGGAGCACAGACTGCTGTCTGTGGACTCTGCTTTGGTGGAAGCTTCTAGCTCTCGTTTTAGAGTTTTTGGTAGCACAAACCCCTGAATCTTGAATACAAGAGGGACACTGGTGGGGCTCTCCTAGAGATAGCCAAGTTTAGCTACTGAACCAGATTTCCTCATTCTTGAGCACTTGCTCCAACATGTAGAAAGAGAAGTTGTGATGCTACAGGAGTTCACACAGAGGGTCATGTGCTGGAGGTTTCATATGTGGTGTGTAGTAAGCCATTCACTTCTGACTATTGGTAATGCTTTCTAATAAAAAGGCACTGCACCCACACTGAGATAGCTCTGCCTTGGATGTCCCTACTTGTCAAAATGAAATCTGTTGGAGTGCATGGAACAGCTCTGATGCTTGCCTTATATTAATAAAAGGAAACAGGTAAGACTAGGGGTGTGTAGGTGTGTATGGACATAAACACTGTAGTGCTCTGCATGCAAGAACTACCAGCTGAATAAGCCACTATGGGTAAAATCTCAAGGTCCCAAATTCATAATTTATGTCTCTCTTAATGGTCTTAATAATGTCATAAAAATGGTCATTCTTAATATCTCTAAGACAATAGCTTCAATGTGAGCTTTTACAATTACCACACTTTAGCAATGGCATAAACATGAGTGGATTTGATCTCCAAAGAACTTGCCATTAATTACAGCTGACTGCAACAAATGGCCATTTTGTTTTTGTCCTTTTAGAGAAAAACATCAAAGTCAAAGAACAGAATGTGGTTTATCCACAAGGAATTTCTTGTAGGACTGTGATGAAAGCTCAGGTCTCCTAACTCCTGGTATAATGGTTTGACATACTACAAAGACATCCCTTTTTGTTTCATGCACTTCCACTTTACAAGTGGATGTGGATAATACAGTCACAATTGAACATACTCATTTTCTTTTGTGTCTCTCTGACAACAGGCAGGCTGCACAGATGCCAGGTTTTTGGTGTGTCTGCTCTGCTGAGCTTCTGAGGTGTGGATGGGCAAAAGGCAAATTAAAGCTGTCTTCATGATCCAGAGCTTTGGGGACGTATGCTTTATGACTTGCTGTTGCTATCTGCAAAATGCTGTTAGAGCCAGAGTGCTCTGGTGTTCTGCCCACTTCCACTCTGAATGTCTTGTGGCTCTGCATCTCCGAGGAGATGCACTGTCTCTGGAAAGCTAACTTCCTACCTTGCTTTCCATAGGATTTGAGATACTGGAAAAAGGCTAAGAAGGCTGAAAGCAACTGAAAGTACCTGCTTTCAGAGGCATTCACCTTACATGCTGTTAAACACAGACACTGGAGAAAGTACTTAGAGCTGATGGGTAAAACAGATACACAGATGTTGCACTGGAAAATTGTTTTTCTGATCATGCCATGGCTGAGCATCCCATTGCAACTGTGTTTATAGCTAAAGACTTTTCTGATGAAAGGATGGGAAATGCTCTGAGCTGCAGCAAGTTCTGTATCAGATGAAGGTAAGCACTGAAAGGAAATGTGGAATGTGATGAGCAGTAAGTTAACCAACCCTATGAAGAAAAATTGTTGACAAAAAAAGGGAAACTATTATTTCAGATAATAGTAAAAAAAAATTAGAGAACATATGATCGTAACATTATGCCATGCTTAATGGTCAATGGTAAAATTGTCTTAAGTCTTGTTGGCTTCTGAAAATCAAAGTAGCGAAACTGTGGATTATGAAGCTGACTGAAAAATATTAGTGTTTTAAAGAACTAGTCTGAATTGGTAATGATGATTATAGGTAAAAATACAAAATCTTGATGATATTCATAAGGGAGTTATATTGATTCACTTTGAGAAATTGTTTCCAATTATTAAATGCTTTAAGACTGCAGGCGATTATAGCTACACTACCTAATACAAAAATTATCTTCTAAAATTATCCTCCCACATCTGTGCAAAAATGATTTTTTTTCCTAATTCATAGGAGCACTTTGCACATCTTGTGCAGTTTGAGGAGCCCAAACATACTGTGTATGACAACTTCAGATCTTTCCCTTTTATGTATGAAAGTTTTGGGCTGAAGGTAGTGGAGTAAATTTCTGTCAGTAGCATCAAACAAGACTTCATAAATACGAAAGCCTAGCACATTTTGGTAAGCTTGTGACTTTCTGTATAGTGAGGATTTTGAAATGTTAGGGGAAAAATGCTATTAACAGACTTTTGAGGGAATTTTTGATTAGATTTCTTTTATATGAGTGTCAGCATTTAAAACAGGCATGGAATATTTAAGTTCAGCTCTGGTACAAGTACGGTAAATGATCAAATGCAGCAGAGTTTTTGTTGGTACAGCTTTTTGGCTGGAAGGTATCTAACACTCAAAATAGAAGTAGGCTCACAACTGATATTATGGCATTTGCTTTCAAGAAATACATGCTTCAACATACACGTGGAAAAGACATAAAAATGCTGCAGTGTGTCGGAAATAGGTGAAATGAGAACCTGTGCATAATTATAGGGCGAGAATGTAAAAAGACCACAGAATTAACTTAGCCTGAGTTAAAGTTCTGAGTGCTGAGTTTTTTGAAGGTGAGATGAGCTCAGCAGTGACAACGATGACAGGTGGTGGTGCCAGTGGTGGTGTGGAGAGCCATGTCATTTCATGCTCATTTGTCATCATCTCCATGGACCCTGAACACCTCACCAGAAGCAAGCAGAGATCCAAGAATAATGTATCCATTGGCCAGCAGTGTATGTAGTTTCAAAATGAGCGTACCAAAAATGCCAGCTGAAAGGGACAGGGTAGAAGTGAGGAACTGCAAGGAAATAGATAAGTGTACCTCAGCTAACGATGCCCTTGACATTGCAATGGCTTTTAGAATGTTTTTGAAGAGAATGAATGATTTTAGTTTTTGTATGGTTTTTGTGGGGAGAAAAGGTCTTTTATTATCTTTTCCCCCCCCAACACAGTTTAGAACAAAGTGAGTTGTGTCAAGAAACAGCTGATAAAAGCCAGTAGTGATCTTGACAAGCCACATCTAAACCAGAGCCATTTCCCCCACCTTTTTTCCTCCCCACTTCCCTCATGCTTGTGCTTCAAACTTGCCAATTGTACCTGAGGAGTGGTAATCATATGTCTCAACCTTTTATCACCTAAATCCAGTACAGAAGGAAATAAATGTGAGCCAGAAAGGATAACCAAGTGCTGGAAATTTGAGAAAAGTTTGGAGACAGGAGCTCGGGAAACTAGAAATCAGAGCTTTGATTGCCATAAGTTTTATTCAGCATGAAACATCATTCTGTAGTTTAAATTTCCGCTTTTAAATCCAAATGAGCAGTGTAGAATTTGACCTTTGCTCATAAAAAATTATGTTAAATTTGTCATTATAAGACCTAGTGTTCTGCCTAGCTTGAACTAATAAATTGGTGAAACCAAGTGCACGCAAACCAAAAAACAGAAGAAATAACTTTGACGTTTGTTCCCCCGTGCACACACACACCCCCCCAGTCAAAAAGAAGCCCAATCCTAAAAAACCATATCCTCATTGCAGACTAAAGCAAAACAGCTACTAGATGTGCTGGGGTTCTTTACCTCTAGCATAGCTGATTTCTGTGGCACAGTGCACAAGTTAAAAGCACGTAGCTAGCCTGAGAGCAAGTGTTTGACACATGTTCAGTGAAGATGGCAGTGTTTTAGTACATGAGGACTCAATTGTTGTTGCATCAAGGTATAATGCGGCCCAGATGACTTTTAGTGGAGTAGTGCATATTAAAAAACAACAAAAAAAATCATCAAACAATTCTTTCATACCTATTTTATTTAATTTAATTTCAATAGTTTACATACATCAGCTACAGAGTCTACCAAGACTGCATCTTCTTTCAATTTAAATATTCTTGGTCTTTATTACTGTATAATACAATCAGCTTTCTCTTCACCCACAGAAATAATAAACAGAGAGACAAAAAAGCCTATGATACAGTAGTGTACTGATAGTTTTCACCCCCATATTACTCCAAAAGAAAATGTTTTTTGATCGGTGCATGAAGGGTTTCTGAAACGCAAACATGCTCCAACATGATGAGAGTTTTATTTGTTCTTTTCCCAATTACAGATGTATATCCCATCTCTTAAATGAAAAAACCCAACACCCCCCACCCCAAAAAACAAACCCTGAAAACAAAACCCAGACATAACGCCATGTCTGGTGCAGCAGGGTGTCCCATATGTGCTTTGTCATATAAATTAAAGAAACATATGTATGAATATGTATATATATATGTATTCATGAAGGAGGTCTTGCAAGAGAGAAGTGAGTTGGATCAAGACCCAGAGGTGGTTTGTGATTGCTTTGGTAGGCTCTTCTGAAGGATGATTCTGGTAGGTTCAGCTGTACTTGTTCTTAGTTCATGCAAAACACCTGTAAGACAAGACTTTGACCTGCCTGAGACTGAAACTCAAACTCTCTATGGTAGGGGACGGTTGCTCTGGCTTGATCCTTAAAGTTTCCATCAGCAGTTTTGAGGAATGTTTGAGTCAGTTTAGTCCCATATACAGGTATGCCCACCCTGGTCAAGTGGTACCACATGCAACATCTCATGTGATTTCCTCCTCTGGGGAATGAGCATGGATTGTGTAGCTCTTTGTTGTGTCTGTACCATCCGTGGACCTTTTGATGTCCACTTTCTGCACTTCATATCAAGAGCTGCCTCAGACTGTGGCACATCCCTGCACAGGTATGTTGGCCTTCAGATCACTCTGCTTTGTCGTGACAGTTAGTTTGGGGATGTGGTACACAGTCATGTGTAACAGCTTACAATGAAGCCTTTCTGGAAATCTGTAGGCTGGAAGAAGCTATTTCATGTTGTTCTCAGACCACATGGGATAGGGAAGAGTTCACTACTTGCATATTTCTAACATAGTCAGCTGCACTGAGCAAATACACATATGCACACAGTACTGAACTGATTATAGGCCTTGGCAAAACCCTTCTGGAAGAGAGCTGGTGAGATATCACTGTAATGATGATGAAGATCCATTCCATCAAGTATGAAAAAGAGATTCTCTTTTGTGTAATTAAAGGATCAGATAACTCAAATACAAAAGAATATATATAAATAATACATGGAAAAGTATGAAGGGCACAAAAATGCTGTAAACTAAATGGAAAAATGTAATATAACTTGCAAATGTCTTTGGAATGCGTCTACAATAAGTGCAAAATGGATCAGTCTAAGTTAAGACACTTTTTTATTGCCAATAAGAAAAACTTTATTGAAGAGCTGGTCCAATATCAAAATGGCGTTTTAAAAGCATAGGGTTACCTGTATATAGTTTTTATTAGCTTTCAAGTTTCTTCCATTGAGTTGTTAATGGTCTTTTTTAAGAATTATGGTTCTGTAAGTGAATGGCTCACAGTGTCAGTACTTCTGCTGTTCTGCTTTGTGCCGCTGTATAAAAATAGATATTTTTTTCCCCACCAAATATCTGGTTTTATTTCCCCATCATGTTTTAATAGAAAATTTTGAGGGAAGAAAAATATTAAAAAACAACCAAAAAAAATCAAATGAAAATGCAACCTCTTTATATCAAGCTTATGGTCAAATAAAAGGCCATTGTGAAGAAAAAAACCCCAGTATTACATAAAAGCTTTTACCTGTATTACTACTATTAAAATGACTATCATAATGGTACTTGCTCACAGTGTACCTAATAACTGCTGTGATTGCTTCCTCTGAGGCCTCTTGGCCTCTTGATCTTATGCATTAAGCTGCAGCTAAAAAATTCCTAGTCTGACTGTTTGGCTGATCAAGCTCTGTGCAGTGTTTTGCATCCAGATGAATCAAGTGCTGAGCTCTGGGTCCAAATACAGCATGGATCTCATCCCTTATCATCCCCAGAAGCTGACCTTGTCTGCTGACACCTGAATTTCATATACTTTTTGTCTGTCTCTCCCATTTATTTATTAGACTTTTTTCCTAGCTTTTTTTTTTTTTTTTTTTACATTTCCCTCTGTCTAGAATCCACTTGCACTAGATAGTTTTCCATAATCGGGTGGTAAAGTAGGACTGTTTACCACCACCTCGCTGAGAAAATAACGAGTCTTCATGCATTGTCTATGATTTGCATCCTTGTTACTTGTTTTGTCATCCATTCTACACATCAACCTCCTGGCTATAGTTTTCGTTTTCTGTATTGTGTCCCAGATTTTTCAGAGAGGGAAGCATTGTACATGTGCTCTGTGAAGTGCTATGGCAAAAGGCAGTAGTGTGAAACAGCATTAGAGTCGAGATAGATTTGTTCTTGTGAGCACCAAGGATGGGGATGTGACAAAATGCCGTGTAGGAAAAATGATGCCAAAGACCTGATGTTTTTAACGACAGATTGTGGTCCCACTTTATTTGAGTCCCTGTTTTAAGTAAACCTTTGCATGAAGCTTCAGTATTAGAGGTTGAATGAGGCCCTCTTTAACTCTGCTGACCTGGTTGCACTGTGTTTTGCTCCAGAATCGGTCTAGTTCACACCAGGCATCTACAGTCACCTGGTAGCAATGCAGCCTAAAGTATATGTAAACCTCAGCAGGCAGTATTGAAACTCCTTGTAAGACCTGAGAAGTTGAAGACTGCCTTTTCTACTTCACACTGAAAACCAGGCATCGCTCAGCTCTGGGCAGCTCAGGTGTGCTCAGTGTAACCCCAGGTTCCTCTGCTGGCTGCAGGATCAGCTGTCCCTTTCCCCAAACGGCCATGGTATGGCTCATCTCCTCTTCCATGGCTAAGGATCTTGCTTGAGGCATGGCAGCAGCACCTTGCACTCCTCCATAACCAGGGCGATGCAAGCAAATGTGTTGTATAGCCCTGGCCAGGAAAATCAGATTTCTGACAGCTCATAGGCTAGAAGTGTATGTATTTTGGATTGTGTTTTCTCGTTTGGGTGTGGGGTGGTTTTTAAAAATATTTTTTAATTTGTTTTTTGGGGTTTTTGTTTGTTTGTTTGTTTTCGTTTTTTAACTGCTCCTGACATGTTTATATTCAGTTATATTGAGTGGTTTCAATAGGAAATGGGAGTTTCCCCAAGGCTTGGAATCATCAAAATGTATTCTGATGGCCAGCTAGAGTCATACATTTGCATTTGTTTTTCTGTTTTGTCTTAGGATTTATTAGTGGATGAAGAGTAACAGACCTTGGTTGTCCTGAGATTGTCTCCTTGTTCTTTTTTATGTCTGGATGACCAGTTGAGGCATGGTTTGGGAGAGATGGAGAAGAGCTGATAAATGACTGCTCTAGGGCTACATAGTGATTATGATCTGATTGTGCCAGTTAGTGAAACATCTCAGGGTTGTGTCACCTAGAAACCATTGGGGCAGGAAGGAGCCAGGCAGGGTGGCTGGCTTTGAGATAAGGTTATTAGCTGAAGGATTGCCTGTAAGACCTAAAATACTGATAAGAGCAGAAGGCTTTCCTGCTGTAGGGAGGCTGTTGATCATTTGCTTGTGACAGAGAATATTCTTTTTTCTGTACATGACACTGCACAGATGATAATTTTCATATGCAGCACTTTACCGTTCTACCCCAACAGTCCTGGGGACAGCTAGAGTGGTGATTCAATCTGGAAAATCCTTTTGATTCAAATAAATGAATAAAGTTATTTTGGCAGATAAAATGCAAAGCATGCAAGGTTTTTCGCCTGTAAACCAAGGGTAGGTGGATAGGGTGTTTGTAAGTGCAGTGGATAAAAAATGCTGGAAAATTAAAATTGCTACACCTTAAAATGTTGAGTGTCTGGTAGTGTAAGAAACCTTTTTAACAGATGCATGTTTGAGTCATAATCTGTCCATGATCTGTGGACATGAAGCATTTCTGGAGGAAATTGTTGATGTGGACATTTAAGATGCAGCAGAGTGCACTGATACTGAACCAGAACTTGTTTAACATGAAAATGCGGAGGAAACTTAAGAAGTCTGCAATTTGTATGGCTTCTGGGAAAATGTCTGTATATGTTCAGTTTAACTTGGCAAGGTTTTCAATCCTCAAGCAAAAATCATTTGACCCAAGAATCAATCTGAAGCTGAAATTTATAAAATATCTAGAACTTGAGGCTATGCTAGTAAGAAATATGCATGGTTTAATGCACTTGTTATGTGAAGGGTACATATATGCTGCCTAAAACTGTGTAATAATCATTTTAGTATAAAAGGAGTATCTTTGATATCATTGGGGTTTTTTTGAAATAATTAAGCCAGTCCACATACAGAAACATACAAAGGAGGGAGCCAAAAAAGGGAAAAAGAAGCAAATCACATACCAGGAAAGGGAGCTTCCTGGAAGGCAGCCATCTGGAGAGGTGAGTAGGCAGCTCCAGCCTGTTCAGTGGGCACAAAAACTGCTAGTGGGAGAGGATGTGGATGTAATGAGACTTCAGGAAAGCTAGGCATGGCTCTGGAACCAGAGGTCTAGAAGGATTTGAAGTATCTTCTAGAGAATTAATACTACTCCTGTGTGTTTGTAGACAACTTGTGATTGTGGCCACAAGGTACCGTTCCCCTCAGAGGACTTAGGTTAACCCACTGAGTGGTGCTGAGGTTGGGCTGCTGGCCCAGGCAGCCCACGCTTACTGTCTTGTCTCCTCCACTGAGAAGACAGCTCCAAAGAGGAATTTCTTAGAGCCGTCATGCTGAGCAAAGAGCTGACAGCAGTTGCTTAGTACAAGGCCTTTCCCTAAACGCCCGTCTCTGTTTTGGGGCCAAGCACCTCATGCTGTGCCATTCAGGGTTCACTGCTCTGACCTGGGTGACAGGAGCATCTGCTTCTGTATCACAGAGCTGAGTAGTTGGAGGCTGAGGGAGAACAGGAGCTTATTGTATAAAGCAGTATGTCGAGAGTCACTGATGAAGAGATTAGTGATCTCATCTTGGTCAGGAAATTTCCCTCTCTTCTCTAGGGTAGAGAACTGCGTTTCAATTGTCCATGTAAAACGCAGCAGTGTGGACAG
Organism: Ifrita kowaldi; assembly: GCA_013398055.1. Taxonomy (NCBI): domain Eukaryota; kingdom Metazoa; phylum Chordata; class Aves; order Passeriformes; family Cinclosomatidae; genus Ifrita; species Ifrita kowaldi. Next base: position 588,463 of record VZRS01005944.1, read on the forward strand.
GCTGGATGAAACAGTGTTTCTCTTCCAACCCAGACCAGGATGTGTCTTGGCAACAAGGACTTTGTCTGATTGCAGAAGAAGGTACAGTTAATAAAAAATTAAGTTTCTAAGACCTCAAGTGGATACTTTTTAGTTTTCCTCGGTTCAGCCACATGTTTTCCGTTTTACATGGCTCTTGAGTCTCTCATCATAAAGAGCTCTTCTTGTGCTAAAAGTGTGAAACTTTTGGATTTCAGATCATCTTTCTGCCTCCCCTAGCTGTTCAGGTAGAAGGATTGCTGCCTGAGTTCTTGCTCAAAGATAACAGTGCTGTCCCGCACAATGAAATCATCTCTGTCTGCCTTCAGAACACTGTGGACTTTGAGCCAGGCATAATCTGTTTCTTGACATTTGAGTCTCATTAATTGGGTTAACAAGATGCTATCTGCACTCCATACTTGTGTAAATAGAGCCTGCTAGCAAAGATCTTAATGGCACCTGATATATCACACTGCCTTTACATCTATCAAGGGGTACCACTGCAGGAGTCACTTCCAAAAGCAGGTTGTGTTCTTGGTCCCGTGGGTCCCTTTATAAGCTGTAAGAAATGCTGGTGGTCAAGGCCAACTGTTCAGATGTCTTTCAAGTGTCCCACTGGTGACCAAATCTCACTTTGTCAAGATGACAAATGACTTGTGCATACCCCGTTCACCTTCGAGCTTCGCTCTAATGTCAGCTCCATTTACTTGTCAGAAACAGGTATTTTTTTTACTTCCCGCAGTGCAAGTGGGACAGGGGAAAGGAAGAAGTGAAGGGAACACAGGCTGAGGAAAAAAACTGGTTGTATGGCTTCTATTCAATGTATTATTGTAGTGGAGATTTGCAAGCTTTGGACATACCAGAATCTGTTTGTTTGTACATGTGCAAAACAGAAAGAAGGGAATTTGCTTTTCAGAAGTGAGAACTGACCCTGCAGGGCTATGATTATGCAAAAACATGTTTTAACCACTGGATTTTTCAAGAAGAAAGTGGTTGTGCAAGATGAGTTTCTTATTTTGGACAGCAAATTTTTTCCAGAGCAGCATTTAAAAATAAGTGTTTAATTAACAGGGTCTACCCAGAGCAATAGGGCATTGTGCATGTGTCTGCACTGAAGAGCTCGACTCAAACCTCTGAGCTCTCATGGGTGGTTTCATTGACTGCAGTGGTATTGTTATGTGGCTAAGTGATTGCTGCTGTGATTGAGGGCTGTTACATCTCACCCAAAAGCAGCCATGGCCAGGCCACAAAATATGGTCAAAGTCAGCTCAAGGACTGTGAAAGTGACATTGACAGCTTTGGCTTTTAATTTCTTCTCAATGACTTCCATATCGCTTTTGCTTAGTCCACAAGTCAAAATAGGCTTTTTCTCCTATTAGCTCCAGCATTGGCTGAAGTTTTGAAAGTCACAATCTCACTTAATTTGGCAGTGTGATTAATCACAACAAAGGAAAACTTATTCCACCTTTCTTCTTTGTCTCTGATGGAAGAAAAGAAGTTTGAGTAGATATGAAGTAGACACACGCAGAAGTGAGATGTGTCAAATTAAACATTATGGTGTCATAAGCTTCTCTGACTAATTCTGCTGGGACCTTGAGCCTTCCTTTGCTGGCAGCAGCTGGATGAAGACAGCTTGAGGATGACACTTGCTGTGAGTTGCCCGTGACCCTGGATTACCATGGCCCCTATGAGATTTTACTAGCAGGCAAACAGCAGTTGCAGCAAAAATGAGTGAGCCTTTGCAAATTGAAGGCAGCATTAAAAGACCCTGAAAGCTCCGAGAAGTCCTGCCTGAAATGTTTCTTTTCCTTGTCTCTTCCCGCTCTTCTCTATACTGACTGACAAGTTGGGGGCTGTGCCTTCTCTCTGCAGACTGCTGTGAATAACCTTTTTTTTTATTTTCTAATACCTCTGAGTAGCACAGGCAAGATCATGTAAGAAAACAAATTCAGGGTCAGTGCTCAGTTTTCTTGCAAGTTCATTAAAACAGCAGTGTCTGGAGGCCTTTTGCCTAAATAATTTCATAATAGAAAACAGACTCTCGTTGCTTCTTTCTTTTGGGCTACTATTTTTATTTGGTTGTTGTTCCTCAAGCGTTTTGGTCCTACTTCAAAACTTGCTACAATTAAATGAAGAGACTGTTTTTTTTGGTGCTTTCCAGTTTAAAAGCTGTACTGCAAAACTTCTAGGAGTCCTCTAGATTATGAAGCTACGATTGACAGGGATTTTCCTCTCAAAATAACATTAAAAAAACCCAACATGTAGCTTAAACATTTGAAAGAAAATAAAAAAACCCCTCCCCTTTCTCTCCCCCAGCTGAGATCTCCTGTTGCTGCTTCTGGCATGCATCACATCTTTGAGGATACAGTATCATGAGAAAACTGTCACTTGGTGATGTATTAGGGTAATATATCATGAGAGCATCGTTTCTTTAGAGGATATGGGCAGTAAAAGACATGATTCTGGCCAGACAGAGCAGCAGGGGACCCTGCTCTTTTTCTTTCCTTTTCTTTAATCTAGCCCTGTTCTTGTGTTGTACAGAAGTGAGTTTCTTCATGGGATATGACTTGTTGCAGAGTAAGTTAGGAGGCCCATTGGGCTTTTTAAAGTCTTTAAGAAGTACGTGGCCTCAAGGGCTGCTTTGTTCAAAGTTTTTAGAACAGACTGAAGCCCAAAACTAGAGCATTTGCCACTGCTGAAATCTCCAGTGTAAAGACTGAGCAAGCAGGCTTCAGACAGAGAAGGCAATAAAGATGCAATGGCAGGTAACTATTGTTTGGATAATATATTTGTAGATTTAGCCTATCAAAATGTGATGAAGTGATACTTTTTTAAAAGGCAAGCAATGCATATCTCTTTAATAAATGTCAAAAGAAGTTTTAATTCGCAACATTAGAAGAAAAAATAGGTTAGTATTCAGTCTCTAATAGAAAATATAGTCATCAAAAATAGGAATTCTGAACTGATGTACTTTGATTTTGATGTACTTCGATTTTTATGTACTCTTTAATTGTTTTAATGGCTTTGTTTCTCTCTCATTGACAATATCTTCTGGAAAATAAACAGCAGTGTATAGTACTGGGATGACATTAGTTAAGAAACAAAAACAGAATATTGTTAGGGCACTCTTTTGACAAGCTGGGTTCATTTTTGAGATGAGCCAAAACGACACCATGTCTTGATCTAAAATTTGCTGAATTCAAAGTATTTAATAATTTATTTTAAACCTTTGGTGTAATCTGCTTTGCCCTCTATGAAATCATCTTGATAATTCGTGGGTGTCGTCTTCAACAATTTTTAGGACTAGAATTTACTTAGGAATTTACTTGGGTTTTCAGACCAATTTGTCTTGGTAGACTTCTCCTTCTCCAAGCCATCCTATGGCACTTGAGGGGGACAGCATGCTTCAGGAGCTAATACACTCAGGGCAGCAATGCTGATCTGCTGACTTCAGCTGTGTTTGGTTGATCAAGCTCAGGCAGTGGAAGCTTTTATGGCCCTCAACTGCCTGTCACTTCTCTGGGAGAATGAATTCTTCATTACCAGCTTCAATCAGGGTAACCCAGGCTAGGCTGGACCATGTCTTCAACATCACTTATTTAGCTCAAAAGAAGTTGGGCAGTGATCATCCAGAAGGTTTTGTTGACTGATCTGAGTAGCTGAGAACATCCAGCAAGGGGTAGATAATAAAATCACAGGGCTGGGTCAGTGATGTAACCTTTTACAGCAGCATGGGTACAGGTTTGCACCTGGAGCTTCAAATTCACAGGTATTGCCTGTGACTACTTTTTTCTCAGGTATTGTCATCAGATTTAGGTAACTGATAATTAATACAAATTCTTTATTGACAAAGTAGAAATATCATCCTGTGAATTAAAATTCACTGAAAAAGATGTGAATTTTAAAAGTGTGCATCTCATGAAATACATGCTGTGGTCTTCCACAAGAATCCCAGTGCGTAACCCTTCCTTGAAATCTGGCTCCTGGCTTACTGTAGGTATATTTTACAACAGTATGAACTGCTGGGAACTTGTGAAAACCCTGTCTCTTATTGCTAGAAGACTGCCATGCTATTCTGCTGACAGGTAAAGAGTGTTGCCTATAGCTGTGCAGCTGAAAAACTCTAATCTGAAGCAGCACTTGGAGGTTGAGGTGGAGACAGGGAGACTGAGAGCTACACGGTCTGGATCCTGCCCTGGCTTTCTCATTGACTCAATCTTCAGTTACAGTAATTGTGTCTGGCCACGTCCACCTTGTCCCTTAGCTCACAGGAGCAGGGATGTGCTGCTGCAATGTCTGATATTCTGGGACCATGACCCCAGCTGCAGCCTTAGCATTAATGCCAGCAAATGTAGGAGGAAGAGACGGTGCTTTCTCTTCACCAAATGCTGGTGCAGAGGGCTGCTGTCAGGGAGTGTTGGGATTGCAGCAGGCCACTGAGGTCACTTTCCTCGTGCTGGTGAACAGCATTAAGCACAGCGACAAAATAAAAAAATCTGTTCAGTCTGTGAGGGGTTGTGAGTGATTTGTCCTGAATCACTTGCACATACTCATGTCTTCCTCACAGCAGTGGGGAATACCCATTTGAAGTGAAATTTGGTGTCATCTTTCAGCAGGACCTTTGTTTTAATCGTCTTTCCTAGGGAGCAGGGAGAGCTTGAAGTATGAAGGGGGATGGTTGATGCTGGCTGAGCATCACCACATGGAGAGCTGCAGCCTCCTCCCTGCTCACCCTGAGAGGCCAGATAAGCTAAACAGATTACAGGGATGAGGGGGCAAATTGGAGGCTACTGGGTGCTCTGCTCAAGAAAGGAAAGAGAGACTGTGAGCTGAACTAAAATACTGTCATTTGTATCTAATGCAATTCATGCTGAAATCATGGTCATGTTGTGCCACAGGTAACGACCTGTTGCTGAAGGTACTGAAGCATATGTTTGACTTTACTCCTGTGAGTTGTCCCATTACAATTTTACATGCTTAAAATAACAGGACCTTTCTCTCTCTTGGTGAAGCATATGTCTTAGTGTTTGTAGGTTTACGTGGGCAAATGGAGAGAACTCTACCATTTTGCAGCCAACAGACATTGTTTCATAGGGAAATATTTTTTCCACCTTGAATTTAGAAATGCATCTAGTGTGCTAAACTGTTTTTGTTACTGTACCCACAAAATTTGTTTTGCAAGGATAAAACACCCCGGCAGATAATTGGAGAGCAACAAGGGAAATGAGACCTTATCCTCATCTCCCTTGACACTGGTTCAAAGTGTCTGCAAACATCTCTCCTTGGGGAGTTGCGTCTCCTCCCTGAAGCCAAATTGTGTGGCTCTTGCTCAGGTAGAGAAATGCTCATGGAAGACAGCAGTCCCACAGTTTTAGCAGGGATCTCCTCCTTGCATCAACTCTGCCAGTTGAAGGGAGGTTTGTAAATCGGACCCAAGACAGCGAGTTCCAGGCAGGAGTGCCAAAGAAGCAAGGGTACTATTTTCAGAAAGAGCCTCAGGATTTGTCTAGACCATGAGCCAAGCATGTGTCTGAGCCTGTTCTTGAGTTCAAGTTGGCCCAGCATCGGGATTGTTTGCACGTAAACATAGGTGCAGGCACAGGCTTGGGATCATGGTACTCCTAAGCTTTGCTGAGGGACAGAGCCTGTGACCAGTGCTGGCCCAAACCTTTGCTCCTGTGGCCTGTGATGTGAGTGTGGCTTCTTGTGCACTTGAGAGGATGCTCTGGCCATGTGCAACACCTGGCAGAGATTCCAGTAGCATGGCCTGAGAGCCTGGGGATCACGGCACATGGCAGCAGCCTGTGTTTGAGCCTGCCCTTTGCCTTGCGGTGGAGAGGTTGTCTATGTGAATTGAATACACTTGTTTCATTAATTTTAAATGGCTCTTTCTTCTCCTAAGGTCACATGGGCGTATTTGAAAGCTCCGTCCCAAATTCCTCGGGGGTAACTTTTGCCATTGTTTGAAAATTGTTATTGTTTTCATGGGTGATCCCACAGGCTTCTCCTAGCAGAAACTTGAGGACACCCTGAGCTTCTTGGTGAGGAGTCCTGTCAGAATTACCAGCGGGACTGTGATGAATAATGGCAAAAAAAATGAATGTTTTCAGGATTAGTCATTAATGGGAGTCAGTATTTCTACCTAACCGGTCTCTCTTGCTTTTATTATTTTTCTCTCCACAGCATTTTTTTGGTTAAATGAAAGTTTAAGCAACATTTTTCCCATTCAGTATAAATAATTAATAACCTCAGGGTATCAGAAATGCAGTGCAAGCTTCCTAAAAGCACTTTCAATACATAAAAAGAAAGAAAGAAAAAAACCAACCCCAGACCATCACCATGGACATCTGGCCCCCTGACAAACCACATCTGCAATGTCTTCTGCAGCCAGCTGTGACAGCACAAGAGTGGGCTTGGGGTACCATTGATGGAGGCACTCCTTGGTACAGTCCTGGATAAACGAAGCAGATTCCTATTTTTCTTTTTTTTTCTCTCTTGAATCCAAATCCAGGTTGAAAAGAGCCATCCTCCTGGTGGCTGCTGTGAGCCGGCAGGAGTCCAGTGGGGAACCCTGTAGAAAGTTGGCTGTGGCTTCCAAGCTGTGGTTTGGCACATATCCTCTCCAAGATCTCTGCCAAATATTCAGACTCCTTTTTAGTGTTTTTTTTCTTCTTTTCATGTTGGCATTTTATTTAACTGTACCATATGAGTTTAAGGCTGTTAGTTTGATATAATTTGTCGCCAGAATGGGCTGTTTTGTGTGGGGCTCTTTGATGGAAGGTAAAAATATGAGGTGTATGTAGAAGATGAACAAATTGCGTTGAGAGGAGGTTGTAGTAAATGTAACATGAAGCAGTAACAGTGATATTTGGTCTGGTTAGTGTATCTCTCCTGTGTCGGAATTTGACATCACCTCTGCATGCCAAGTTAAGGAGACCCTTGGTTCTCACTGGCAAAGTGTGGGAGAGGGGAGGAACATGGACACCCAACAAAATTTCTGATCTTTCCTGAAATGCATTAAACACAAGTTCTCCAGCAGTTGGGCTCGGTGAGTGCTGTGAGGAGTCCAGGGTGACCCTCCAGCACTTCCCTAAATGTTCCTTTCCAGGGGAGTCTGGGATTCCAGAGCGAACCCTTTGCTGAGCTGAGCACTGACTGGGGAGTTGCGTCAGATGCGGCAGCATTGTTCTGGATCAGCCTGACCCCTTTTAAAAAAATACGTATTTTTCCAACACTAATAGAAACCTTAGCTGAGGTTCTCTCCCTTTCTGTGTGTGCGCCTGAGCACTAAATTAAAAGAAAAGAAATAATCCCAGATGTGAATCTATAAACCATCTGTTTAAAATAACTATTGTGCAGGACTATAATTAAAAGTTATTTATTATGAATCTTGGGATCCTATTATGGATTTGACTGACTCCCAGGCTTCTGACTTAGCAAACGGTTTATGTATTTATGAGCCATGTGTCTCTTCCGCACTCCTTGGTGCCAGAGTGCATGTCCTTTAAACAAAAGGGAAAAAAAATCCCCTACCCTCCCATAACTGTTGGCTTCTGATTGTTGCCGTCTATGAAGTTTTCTCTTAAGAACAGCAAAATTCAAAGTATCTGAGAGCTTTCAACAGATTCAGAGACGCTGTTGACAGCACAGATGGAGGCTTGGTAATACAGCTCTCCTGCATGCAGCTACTTAGTGACTTTCCAAATGTATGGCTGGGACAAGTAATGAAATGTTATGATTACTGGGGGCAGGAGGGGACATAACTGGAAGGAAAGGATTTGTTGCTTAAGTCCCATTTGCTCTCAGCCTCCACTTTGCCCTTGTGAAATGTGAGGGAAGGAGGCAGCAAATTGAAAAATTGAAACAAGCAGATGGACAGTAGACATTAAGAGCAGTGTTTTGGGCAACTGGGTGAAGCAAAAAACCCAGCCTCCAGATGACAATTACTCTTTGTTTTATTTTTGTACTTTTACACCCAGTGGACCCAGGAGATCTGCACTGGATAATGCCTGACTGCAATAGACTAAACAATGATTTACCAGCCCTGCTTTATCTGCTGCAGGCCTGTGATGGATCAGCATGGTACATTAACCCTTTCCTCCACATCTGCTGGCCTTGTTTTCCGCAAGATACAGCACTGAGATAAAACAGCAGGACTTTTTGAAAACACTTTTGGAATAGTAGTGATAGAAGCAGTAGGAGGTATTTGGATGCACTTCCCTGGAGATACAGTCATGTCTTCTTAGTTCAAGAGGGATTTTGCCATGAGGACTATGCTGGGGCAGCGATATGTTGCAATTGTGGCTCTATTGTATATTTTTTCAGCAAAAGGCCTAGAAGGAGTGGTGGGGCTGCAGCTTTCAGCGATGCTATACCTCACACCCTGGAAGAGCAGCCCAGCCCTGATGGTAGGGAGTTAGGCAGCTTGGGATGACATCTGAAACAGCCTGTTTTGGAGCCATCTGGGCCTTGCCTGTAACAAGCTAGAGAGGACAAACATCAGCCTTGCAAATCCTACCCCGTTTAAGTGCTTAGCTGCTCTTCTTGTGCTGGCAAAGATTGGCTCTATTTACCTGGGACACACGGAGCTGTCTTTTAAGGCAGGAGGATGCAGCTTCTCCTCCAAGGGACAGAGCTAACCTTCCTCTTTAATTTGGGAAAAGCAAAACAAAACAAAAAACAACAACAAAAACCCCAACCCAACGAAAAAAAGAGACAAAAACCCCAGAGGTGCAGTGGATGGATGGTGAGTGTGGCACCTCCTGCCCACCTTGTAGCACCATGCTGTGATAACTGAGCTTTGAGACAGTGATCCAGATTTGCTGCCCTCCACATCCAGGGGCAATTCAATGACTCATGTCCTGCTCTCCCCACAAGTATCCTTGCTGTGAGGACCAGTGACTTGTGGGAGCACAAAGAACAAGCCCCTTTCTGCTGAAGCGAGGCCACTGAACAGCAAATAGTTCAAAGTCTACTGAGATAGAGAGGAAATGTGAATCTGTAGCTTACACCCTCCTAGACAGAAGGATCCTTCAGTTCCTGTCACTGCACTGTGGGCCACTAGTATTCTTCATGTGGAACAGCTGCTTAATGCAAAACAGCCCTTGGCATCAGCGTATGAATTCCAAGATCTTCCCTCGGAGAAAACCTGCTAAACCAGCAGCTTTGCTGGTGATAAGGAAAGAAGAACAAGACCCAAATTTGGCTGCCTCTGTGGGGTGGCTCAGTGGTACCAAGCTCATCATTGGAGAGAATTTTCCTGATTTTAGCAATGTGGGGTAAACAGGAGGCTTCTGCTTAGGAATAGTAGCTAGCAAGTATCTCCTGTTTGAAGTATGTGCATTGGGGTCATCCTAAGGAACTTCTTGCATTGCCAACGAGAAGAAACCAGGATGTACCTGAGGGCAGAAGGAGGCAGACAGCACTCGGGAGAAATTGCCTAGGAAGCTGGGCTGCATGAGGCATTTACCCCAGCAGTCCTCAGGGAACGAGGGAATTAAAAAAAATACAGAGCTGCGTTATTCTTCTGGTCCCTCTTGCTGCCATCTGCAACAATAATGTCATCCTTCAAGGAGGGAGCCCAATGGGTAGCTGCCCACTGTCCCCCCTTGCACACGTCCAGCCCAGCTAGGTTGGTTCTGAAGGGCGCTGTGCATCTTGCTTCTCTCAGAGGTGCACGATGCATGCTGCAGCTGCGTAAATCGTGTTCTCCACAGGAACAAACTCTAAACTGGGTTTTGGCCTTCCTTCACACCCACTTTCACCAGGCAGATTTTCCCACAGATAAAGGTAATGGGGCTGATAGGATTATTAAATTTGTCCTTAAGCAAGCTCATTAAAGAGAATCAGATCTTAGCAGAACCCTTTAAAATACCTTTAAAAAAAGATTGTAGTTGAGTTGGTAAGCTTGATTCTGCTGCCCTTCAACAGACTTTACAGGGGCACCATGTTCCTGTAAAGGGAATCAAGGTTTCACTGAGCGCTTTAAAAGACATGTTGAACCAGTTGCAATTCTGTGTCGTGGCTGCTTTGTGCCAGTCCAGAGCTACAGACCTGCCATAAATTCGGCTTAACCTGCTGGTTAAATTGCATTTATGGTTGCTCTGCAGTGCTGGAGTGATGCAGAGCAGCCAGCATGTAGCAGTGACCTGGCTTTTTACAGTAATTGTTTGTGTTGCTGCAGCTGTGCTTTAGGGCCTGATTCTCATTTGCTGATTTCACACTGTCTTGGTGAGAGTGAGTCCTCATTTGCACTGATAAGACTGAAGTGCCTTTATAGCTCCCATCAGATCAGGCAGTGACTTTGAAGTAAATAAACCTCTGATTTTAGACAAAGGGCTGGAGTGTAATAAAAGCTGCATGTTATTCTTCACAGGCACCTTGAATAAGGCCACAGGGAGTAAAATAAAAAGACTGGAAAGCACAGCTTCTTTTTCTTTAGTTTTATGATTTACATTTTTCTAGCCCTTTGATTTTTTGGTCTCTAATTAAGCCATAAGATTGGGTGAGGTGGGTACTTGCATGTACTAGATGGCCACCTGTGTCACCTAATGAACTAAGCTACTAATTATAGGTGGAGGTGAGTTCACAGGGCTACTTCAAGTAAGGAATTTGAAGTAGCAAAATTTTGCTAAAAGAAACACCCAAAGTATTTGTTTTCTGCACCTATTTAATGGCAGGGATAACCAGAAGGGTTGACACCACTGGGGTAAGGTAGGCAATAAATGGAATATTTCTGCTGCCTGCTGTTGCACATCCTCTTGACATTCCTTAAGGTGATCAGTGTGCTCTTTGGCCTTGGGAAATCACTGGCTTTTTGCCATAGCAAGATGACACTGTAATGTACAGTGATTCTGTCTGCTCATGGTGTTTCATTGATTCTCAGCATTTTGGGGTGAAAGATGAATTACACTAATAATCTTGCCTGGTATAGTACATAGTAGCCTCTTTTAGAGAACCTCTAGTCAAAATTGATTTTCTGCAGTGGCAGAATTTTGTCTTCTCTGAGGTTACCACCTCTTTCTCTGCCGTTTGTCCTTCTGTCACCGTGAGAAGCGATTCCTGAGCTGTGCAGTTCATCGGGCACCTCCTCAAGACCCCGAGGATATTTTAACAAGCACATCATGTAGGTAGTTGTTCATTTAAGTAACATGGATTTCTTCAGTGCAGCGTATTTTCTGTACAAGACTGGGCAGCTGTCATGAATTACTGTCTAAGTGGGGTTTAAACACCATTTACTTGGGCTCCAGGATTATTCAAAGACTGTTTTCTACTGTGTTCCTTCAAGGGAAGAAAGATGTATTGAATCACAAAGACCTCTCCTGAAGCAAAGAGCAGACTGCTGGCCCCCATTTTATCTTCTCAATTGCAAGAAATGGTAGCCTTGGGTTTGGTTTGCTTGCAATAGCTTTTGTCTTTTAATTTTTTTTTTCCAGAATAAGGAAGTGACATGCAAAAGGGAGAAGTGTCCAGTGCTCTCCAAGGACTGTGCTCTCGTCATTAAGCAGAGAGGAGCCTGCTGTGAGCGTTGCAAAGGTGCTATTCCCTTCCTGTTGTTTTCCCTCTTTTTCAAATGTTATCAGTGCACATTTAGGTTGCCAAAGATAGGACAAAATTCGTAGCATCTCAACTGGGACTTGGCTGTCACCAGATGCTAGAAGAGGGCAGTAACCATAATTGAAATATATATGTTTACAACACTGAGGGAAATACATAATTTCACATTTTTATCCTGCAATTATTAGAAACAATCCTTTAGAAATACATCTTTATTCTTCATTGCCATGTTGTCAGTTTTTAAATAGTTACCCCCATTCTAATTTTATCAGAAGTATTTTAGGTCAACATCAATCTGCTTCTAGTCACCAGTCAGTAAGAATCTCTTTAACTTTTTATGCGGTTAGACAGAATAGGAATAATACTTCTGAGTAGTAAAGAGCAGGGTAATTATCCATGGCTATTCCCATTTCTCCTCATACTGGAAACAAACCAAGCAAACTTGATTCATTTTATTAAACATGTCCTGATTCGAACAATAGTATTGTGGACTTTTTTATGAAAGCCAAATAAGCAACAGTCTGAACATTATACATTTATTTATTGACCAATATTGTATATTCCAAGCTGTTTAAGATGAGATAATTATCAAATAATAAAAAAAAAAGTGTAAGCATGCATGGCACGTATCTGCTATGTTTAACAACATGAAAAATATGCAAGTAGATGAAGTTGAAAAGTAGACTTTTTTTTTATATTGATGCAGTAAGTAATACGCGCTAAACCACTAATTTTGCTGAGGGACTGCTGACACAATCAGTGAGGTGGAGGATGTCAGATTCAGACAGCTTTACTTTATTTTTCCTCTGTCTTCTTAATTCTCCACTGGTGATTGTGTGGTATTGAGAGGGAGATAGGGTAGGATAAATGGCTGGGAAATAAAAGCATTTCTTGCCTTCTCAGAGGAAATGCAGGAAAACAGATTACTCTGAAATTCAGATGGAAGATACATGATGGATGTGTATTTTTCCTGGAAGGTTGCAGGGGTATGTTAGATGCTGTGCTTATGATTTACTTCTGTGCTGCAGCTTTGGAATAGTTTTGGCAAGCCCCAGTTTGAGGATTTGTCTAGAAACATGACACTTAAAAGAGAAGGAAATGAATTGGAAAAAAATTAAAGCATTACTGAAACAATAAGAATTCTAAATTACAGATTTTACACACATTACATGTAATTGACTTCTTTTGTCAAATTGTGTTTAGTGTCAGCTTTGTAGGAAGAGGTTGCTAAGTGTCAGTTGAATTAGGATGGAGTTTGATTTTTCATTTTCATAATGGGATGTGTATTTGCTCAACGGTCTGAAAATTCGGTGTACATACGTATTCATATGTGCCTGCTTGCATGCATGCAAAATTAAAAGAATGAATGTTTCAAAGCTGAGGATACAAACAGTATTTTAATTCAGACTCCTTTTAAGATTTTTTGTTTATCCTGAATTGGGGTGGGTACCTACAGAACATTATTGATAGGCTTGAGCCTGGCATCTGCAGATTGGTATGCTTGACATCTCTAATGGGATAATTAATAGAAACTATTCAAAAATACAATCAGGAGGCACATGAGTACTTGAGATAGAAGAGGGATGAGTTAGCTAGGGTCCTTTCAATGTATTGATGGACAGAGAGATCCCACTTCGAGGCATCCAACAAAATCCCTCACAAGGAAACTGCTGAAGAAACTAAGCAGCCCTGAGTTTGTAGAGATACTCTTCTCATCAGCAAATAAATAACAAGTGTATGATTGTTTTCATAGTAAAAAAATGTTGTGAACCTATCCTTGCAAAGATCTCAACTTTTTAAAGTGCTCAGAAATTATCTAGAAAAGGGGCAAAGAGGGACAGGAAGTTTGCTGCTGGTGACCTGATCTCTGTAGCACAGTAAAGCAAGAGGATGGCCTGTGAGGAGCTGCAGAAGGTGCTCAAGGCACTGAACAACTGATAACAAAGCAGCAAAGGAAGTTAACATGGATGGGAATAAATGGATGCACACAGGACAAAATAGTCCTAACTTTACCAATGCAATACCAGGCTCTGAGCTGACAATAGCTGAATGGCAATTGTTTCCCAGTGTTATAAAAGATACTTCTGTGGCGTGGTCAACTCAACACTCAGCAGTTCTCCAAAGGGAAAACTGAATGCTGAGTTTGTTAGGAAAGAAGCAAGGTACAAACCAAAATGCCGTGTTTTCCCTCTGAGTCAGACAGGCTGCTTGTTCCTGCCCTTCAGGAGGCTAAAGTAGAGCTATGGACCTTGCTCTGCATTTTTCACACTTCCTGAGGTGTCTCTTAGTAGCTGCTATCAGGCAGAAGACTATTGACTAGAAGGATTCTTAGTCTAATTTAAGGTGGCAGTTCCTATGTGCTTAAAATGCAAGAAAAATATTAAATCTCGCCATTAAAACAAAAAAGCTCTCAAGGACTGAATTTTCAAAGTAGATGTGAAATTTCTGAGTAGGTTTTTCTGTGCTTTCTGGAAGGTAAAGCAAAATATGCACCCATTTAACTCCCGCAGTCTTGACACCACGCACTGTCACCTGGTTGTTCTGGTTCCAGGGGAAGAGTCTGATGGAATCACCTTTACCTCAGGGAAGCTCCTTGCTCTCCCACCACTCTGAACACTGCTGAAGCTCCTGCTCTGTTCTGTGTAAGATCTAAAATGAGTGTCCCATGGGGAGTAAACTGTGGAATCAAGGCCGCAAATACCAGCCTGGCAGAGCAGCACTTCAGCTACTCCCTTTGGTGTCCCAGCAGCTCCCCAGCACTCCCCACACGAAGCTCAGCTGCAGCCAGGACTTGGCCCTGCAGCACTTGTTCTCAGTTACTATTTTGTCAAGCTGCCAGAGTGCCCATGGGGAATGCAAGCAGGAAAAGGGAAACAGGGATTTTTTTTTTTTTTTTTTATTAGCTGCATTTCATCTAAACGTGAACGAAATGTTACCAAGGAAAGACATCAGAACTTGATGGCTTTTTTCTTGGCTTTGTTCCCAAAGCCTGGGAGAGCTTAATCAGGCCTTACAGGCTCTTGCCAGCTCCCTTTGATAGCTTCACATCTTCCTACCTTGTGAAGAAATGAATGAATGAGTGAGTGAATGAATGAATGGCTGCTGTCATCTGAGTGCAGCATCAGGAGGATAACATTAAGACCAAAGGGCATGTTCCAGAACGGGCTTGTGTAGGAAGGAAACCACAACTCATGAGTCATTGGTGACATCTCTGCTAGTGCGTTTTATTCTATTATGACGAGCACAAGGTCATTCCTTGCCCATTGCAGGGGGGTTGGACGAGATGACCTTTAAAGGTCCCTCCCAACCCAAACTATTCTATGATTATATCTGCAGCAGTGCACACAGCTGAACTCTCCTATTTAGAGTTTTGCATACAGGAGAAACTGAATCGCTGGTAGAGAACTTTTCCTGAAAATGGTTGTGTGCTGAGCATAAGTCCCTTGCTTCTGTTTGGGTATTTGTATGCTACTTAGATAATTTCTAGAACTTCTTTTTTTCATATTTCTTAATAAACAGAAAAAGTAAGGAGCAGCAGCTAGTACAGCTTTTGCAATCAGATAATTCACTGGTGGAAAATAGCATATGAAAAGATTTGGCTTTACTTTGTCACAGAATCACAGAATATCCTGAGCTGGAAGGATCCCACAAGGATCATCAAATTCTGACTCCAAGCCCTGCACAGGATAAGAATGTGCCTGAGAACATTGTCCAAGTACTGCTTGAACTCTGTCAGGCTTGGTGCTGTGACCACTTCCCTGGGGAGCCTGTTCCAGTGCCCAACCACCCTCCGGGTGAAGAATCTTTTCCCAATATCCAACCTAAACGTCCCCTGACACAGCTTCATTCCCTCGGGTCCCGTCACTGGTCATCACAGCGAAGAGATCTGCCTGCCCCCCTGCCCCTCCACTTCCCCTTGTGAGGAAGTTGTAGACTGCAATGAGGTCTAAGATTAAATTAAGATTTAAGATTTAAATTCTCCAAAATAGCCATGTGTTTTAACACTGTTCTTGACTTCAGGCCCATAGGACCTTGACTGTAAAGTCGGTGGGGCAAAGCTCACTTTTGCTGTGTGTTTGTGAAAAGTCTGAAACAGAGAAATGTGGGTCCATGCTTATAGCTCCCTACTGCAAGGAGAATGCAGATGACTCAATCTAATAGGAAAAGTTTTCAGATATAATCATAGGATCGTTTGGGTTGGGAGGGACCTTTAAAGATTATTCTTTTGACAGATATTTACTGTAGTTTATAAAATATACTGTATACCTCTAGCATGCTATTCAAAATACTATTCATTTTGAAAATACTAAAAAATTAATACTCTTATTACTTTTGTATAGGATAAATCAGCCACTTTTCATCTCTTATTTAATATATTTAATGACAACCTATGAGGTCACTGAGATTATAGAAATAGATTTGGCAGCATTATCTTAGTTGGATGGAGACCCACTTAGATATAGAGCTCTCTACACATTGAATAATAAGTTATTTACACTCTGAAGAAGTGGTATTACTGGCTCAGGACTGCATAAAGTTTGCATTTCTAAAATTGTCCACCGTATTCTACTCTCTTATCCTAGGAATCTGAATCTTCTATGGATGTGCGAAGACAAAGTTGGTGGAAATTTTTTTTACAACAAAGAAAATATGTTCAGAATTTTCTTTCACTTCCCATGTGCACTTCTGCATTGTCTGTTCTTATTAACTTTTGAGAATTACCGGGTTTTTTTTGTTGTGGTTGGTTTTTTGGTTTTCTTTTTAATAATTAATTATTGATCTTAGAAATTCTTGTGCTATGCTCCACTGATATGGAATCTATCAGAGAATGGAATCCCAGCCCAGGCAAAAACAGTCTACTGAATATTGAATATCCAAAGATATCATAGTTAACTGTGCATTTCTTGGAAAGGATATCAAATACTTTGGTTGAGGATTGCAGCCAATTTCAACTATTAGGGCTTGTAAAGGAAGTTAGAGGGAGGTTATGAGATTATCAGTGTTCTGGCTGCTCTACTAACACCCTGCAGGATCCATATGTACCTCTGGCACTTTGTTTGCCTTTGGACACCCCTGGTATGAGGTATATGAGGTGCCTGACACCACTTTGGTGTCCTGTTGCAAGGCTGACTGGGGGGACCTTTTTATGGGGCCCCAGTGGGGCACTATAACTTGCAGTCCACCCTTGCATGCTCTAAGGCAAGCTGTCAGAGACAAGGGATAATATATGGATGGAGGGGGATGGGATGTGAAGGTAATATATGTATTTTCCTAAAGAAATCCCGTTCACCTTCACCTGAATAATCTAGTCCTGGCTTCTGTCATGGACTGGTTATGGAAAGACATGGTTTGAGGACATGATCAAGCTTTAACTTTTTTATTGGCCCTTCTCACTGCTTCTGAGTCTCTTGGTAGAGTGTTCCAGCTCTGAATCAGAAGGTCTGTTTCTTGAGGCTGGAAGTACAGGTTCATCTCAGTGTTCATTCAGATTTTAGCTTTGTATTTCAAGAAAAGGCAGAGGTTTTGAAGCAGTCACAAATAACCACTAGGGACAGTACCATTCAGTATCATCACAGTGACAGTTTTGATTACTTCTGGTTGTGCCTAAGAAAAGATCTCCATCTCTCCATCCTTTCTTTGAGTTGACTCTTCTTACAAAGGTCTTAGCACATACATTTGACATCTCATCTCTGGTGTATGCTGTTGAGTTCATTAGTGCCTCAAATTTCAGACCTTGGTGAATATAATTTTCCGTTTATGTAAGAAACTTTTAATGAACTCTTGTCATGTTGTCATAAACACTTTTTCAGTCAAACATCAGTTACCCAGATTTTCACATTGATAATTCTACATGTAGTGTTTCTCTGGAACAAAATGATAAACATCTTAGGACATGTAGTACTGGAATAAGAATTCTTTTTACTGTTTAATTTCGAAGGTGTCAGTTGTACAGATCACGGATGATTTTGCTGGTGTGAGAAAACTGGGTACCAGTGCAAGTAATACTGTCATTGAGCAACATCATTCATGACAGCCCTCATAATCATGAGAGGTGACAATTCTCCAGCTGCCAGGCTTGGCGAGCACATCAAGTATCAGCTCAAGATTCAATGGCAGCTCTAACTGTATGCCATTTTGGATTGCAAGGTGCCTAGGAACCCTGCAGGGCAGCTTTTTTTCACCCTATACGTGGAACACAAGACATTCGGGAAGGTAAAGTTCCAGTGGTGTGCAAGGGGCAAAAGGAGCACTGGGAGGAGTTGAAATCTTTGTTTCTGCTGCTATTTGCTCAGCAAATATGGGCTGCTTCGCATCCTACGTGTGTGAACTGTGCGGTCCTAGCACAGCTCACCCCCATGGCCTCTTCACTCTGCTCTGTTGGGCGGCCTTTATATGGCCCCTGTGCATCCCTTGGGTATTGTAATTGCCATGGCTCAGCTGCAAATAGGTTTCCTTGTACTTGGTTACAGAGGAAAGAGTTGGATTTTCACTGTTTAGAGCTAGACTTTATAAGCATGGGAGGTTTTGTATACATTTTCATGCTTCTGTGTTGACAAATGAAGACCAGGGTTACTCAACAGGAAGTTTAATTTTCTGGTAGCTGTCAATGGCTCTACCATCACTAAAACATGTGAAAATATTTTTCATAATAGGTATATGTGTGATTCACAGTTCTTTTATTTTGGCTAACTGATTTCATGCCAGGGAAATACTGCAGAATGTGCAAGTTGTTGGGGTTTTTTTTGGGTTTTTTTTGGGGTTTTTTTGTTGTTTAGGGTTTTGGGGTTTGCTTTTTTTTTTTTTTTTTTTTGGCTAGAACTGGTATTTAGTGTTAGCATGCCTGGATACCTCCCTGAGGATTAATTTATCAAACACTAAATAAAACATGTCTTCTGACTGTTTTCTTTTTCCTAATGTTTATTTTCCATGCCAGTAGAGAGGTTACATTTTTTAAATAGAAAGTGGAGGGAAACCAAAAAAAAAGACTTAATAGGAGAAGAAAGATGCTGAAGAAATGAGGGATGAGGAGCCAGTCTATTGTGCACCAATCTATCACTTTCTCTTGGGAGAATAAGGAAATGACTTGTCTATAAAATTCTCATTAGACTAAAATAAGCACAAGTTTCTTCTGGAATCTAATTAGGCAATGTCAAATTGAGTAATAAAGTGTTGTTTTTTAATGAACTCCTGAGGACACTGGCTGAGCTTTAGCACTACTAAACTGTCTCTTTCAGTCAATTTCCCTATCTTCATGGTACTGTTATATGGTTGGATATCTGGGGAAGAAGAAAAAAAGGGTCATTTATCAGAGTTGTAGGATTTGGAAAGACAAATGGCTTCCTGATCATCAACTTGTCCACATGCCAATAGCAAAATCTGCTATAATTTGCCTCTTTTGTTATTCCAGTCCAGTTCTCTGCAAGGATGCTTGTTTTAGAATGAAATTGTTCTTTCAAATTAAATTGGCCAAGGGTTGGTTTATTATAATTGAAACAAAGGTGCCAAGTATGGCATGCACAACATTGAAACAAAGTAGCTAAATAAGTATATTAAGAGTTATTTAACTATTTTAGCTTTTTTTTTTTTTTTTGTGCCAGAAGGACTCAATCTGGAGGATCATTTTGCATTTAAGAGGTGACTAGAAGGTAATTAGCATTAGTTTCCACTGCATATGCAACAATTGACCAACTTCAAAGTATTCAGTGGTTTGGTTGGATTCAGATAAGCAACTTCAGGCTTGCATGTTTATCCAGTACTTATCTGAACTATTTGGGCTGAAGGAGGTAATGGCAACAAAACCTACAACTAACTGAAAGTTAATATTTTACATTAATAAGACACCAGCTATTTTTAAAGAAAGGAGCAGTAAAGACTGAAAAATTAGGACACACTCCTTGACTGATATGAATCACTTTAGCATTTTAAAAATTGATGTAGACCACAAATATTTAACTTCCTTCCATATGTGGAATCCTAAAGGTTTTCCTTATGGGGTATGTGAATCAAGATCAAATTTACCTATTAATATCAAATCTTTCACATGCTCCTTAGAGCGTTCTCAGGCTTTTTGAGTTCCCTTCTTGAAAACTTCCTCTGTAGCCCTTTTAAAGTTTTCTTTTAAGTAGGTATTCAGCCAGAAGTAAGTAGATAGCATTTAAGTGATAGTCCTAGGCTCTGATCTTTCTTGATTTATTATTTTCTCCTGCTCTTCCTTTCAGATGGTGGATGGAAAAAGTAAGTTAATGTACTAATATTGCCAAAGGGCTTTTGGGAAGAAAAAAAAGCTTTAAAATGGCTTTTAGGAACTTCAAGTATCTTCCATCATACTCCGTTGTGGAAACTGGCATCAGGGTCTTTGCTGGTACCTTTGAACACAAAATATTCAGTGACTTCTACTTTCCAGGCCAAATATGGTGGACCTTTAACCATGGATGAGCCAGAATGGCTTGACTGAGTTGGCACACAGAATGAGGCAGGTTTCACTCAGATGAATTTAGGTGAGGCTCAGAAATTTCCATGCGATGAGTAGGGGGACTAGGAAAGTCCAGCTATATGTTTGCAGGTGTCAGCTGAGAGATTTGTACATTGAAAGGAAGGTTCAGAAAAACTAGCTGGTATGTGGGCTTTGTTTCTTTTTCCTTTTGAAAAGTGAGTAGTGGGTGCAGCTCTGGGGCGTCCAAAGGGCAGAGTGTCAGGGCACACCTCTGGTCAGAGACAGGTTAAAGCATCACCCAGCGGTTGTAA
The DNA here is from genome assembly GCA_013398055.1 of Ifrita kowaldi. NCBI lineage: Eukaryota > Metazoa > Chordata > Aves > Passeriformes > Cinclosomatidae > Ifrita > Ifrita kowaldi. Next base: position 608,782 of record VZRS01005944.1, read on the forward strand.
AACGCTCCTTTCTTACTCTTTTCAGTTTTGCCTGACATTCAGCCTTCCCCCATCTCTCCCCAAGCCTGCTTGTTTTACTGGCTAACTCTCCCCTCCCTTCATGCTGCAACTTCTGCTGAGCGTCTGCTGAAATCCAGCTCCCACCATTGGTGTTGGACGGGTGCTGCTCTGTCTCCCTTATTCAACCTGCTGGCCCAGGCTAAAGCTCGAGAGCAGTCTCAGTACCTCCAGCAGTCTTTTCCATTCTGGTACCTATTTTTAAATTTCCCTTTTGGTGCTTGCAGACTCTACTTACCATGGTTGCTTCTGGTGTGCCATCCCCTTGCAGCTTTCCACAGGGACAATGGCTGGTGCTGCAGGGCAGAGGATTTTGTAGCACAGCTTGGATGTGCACTTCAAGCAAGAGCAGTGCTGACTGCATGAGTGCATCACCTTCATGCTTTGTCGACCAGGCTAATCCTTGAGCTGAAAATTTCAGTTTAGTATGCACATCTGTACATGCAGATTAGCCCAGGGTCATTAGCTTTCTTATAGAGGAAACATTTTACATTAAAGAACATAATTGCTGAGCAGATATGCAAGGTATTTTGCAGTTGCTATTTTCCAACCTAGCCCTTGATTCTCGACTCTGTTAAAACATACATGCAGATACTTAACAACAGCTCATTCCATGTTCAGTATCCTGCACACTTGTAAGCTGTTTATCGTACTGGGACCAGTATGACCTGGGCTTCAGCAACTTGGGAATGTTAAACACATTAAATAGGCTCTGCATTCATCAGGGTTTTCAGTGAGCAGTAAGTGAGACTGTGCTGCAAGATTAACTCGGTGTTTTTCAGAATGGAACTTCCAAATGCATCAGAGGAGTATAGGGCTTCACACTCCTCTCTTGACATGTTGTCCTGCACGTATGAGAGGTCAGAGAACTGTATTTAATGCACTGAGAATCTGAAGATTTCTTTATTATTCAAAATAATTTCATAGGGGCTTTGCTACTTAAAAATATGAGATTCAGATATATAATTTATACCTTTCAATGTTTGTCAAAGATGAAATTATCACAGCCAACTCTGAGACTACTGATCATCTCTTTTCAAAATATGTCTGTTTCAGCTTAGGTAAGTGGAATAGCCACAGCATCTACAAATTCCTCCCATGTTGCTCTGCATGTAGCCTGGAAAAAGAATTTCTGATTACTGCAAATCCTGAAGTACAAGTCTTCTGTTGTTTAAGAACTTAAATGGAGGCAGTTAACACATTTGCAAATGATCTTTATATGTCATGATTCCTTTAAATTTTGTGTTGAATTCACAATGATTTTGTGGAGATTTTAAGATCCTCTGCACTTCAGAGCTGTGACTCTTGAGTTTTCTTTTACAGTGGGCTTAAAGATTTACTGGGTTAGGGCTGATAAATTGCCTTTATTTTCAGAAGGCCATAAAACATATCCCAAAGCAGGACAGTGAACCCTACACAGCAGAGAAAGACTTACAGTAGTTGCCGAGGTAGGGTGTGGAAAGAGAATGGTGCCGTGGGCACTGTTTGACTGTAGTTTTGTGATTTTGTAGCTCTGTGTACATGTCTGTGTTTCAAAGTCTTTGGCAAGACTCCTGTTGGTTTCATGGGCTCTTTGATCAAGCTAATTTTGAATAAAATATACTAGGAAAAAAACCTAAAAGCAATAAATGGAAAATGGGCATTTTTCCCACAGAAAATAGGGTATGTGTTATTTCCAAAATTTTTCCCAGAACCACTCCAGGTCTCCAAAGAATTATTTTTTAGTTGAAACAATTTTGCATTAATAAACGAACTCTTCTAACACAAATATTATATTTCTACTTTACAGGTATTTTCTGGTTTTGTTCCTCAAGGGAGTTATTTTATTATTTTCTTTGTATCTTTTTTGGATTTCTTTTTTTGCAAAACACCAGAAAATGGCAAAAGAGAAAACCAAAAAGGAAGGGAAACTAGTAGGAACATGTAATCAAAAATGTGAAAATTAATGTTTGTTTTGGTATTTGCTTTTTTCCAAACGGCTCTATGAAAATTCATTTTGCACAAAATAAATGTGGGTTGATCCAGTGCACAGGCAAAAAAACCTGTTTCCTGTTAACAAAGCTGTCATACAGCACACAGAGACTAATAAAGCCAAACTCTATGAGAGTCCACAATGTCTCCCCATGGAGATTTACCACACACACAAAAGAACTTGATGGCTTCTAGTTTATGTGGATGGTGATCCCTCCTGTCATGAGCATGAAAAGGCATAAAGGGAGAGGTAGCTCTGCCAGTGTCAGCTCATCCATGCTGAGCTGTGCTTGCTGAAGAGCTCTCCCAAGAGCTTTGGTTAATGGATGAAGACAGCATGGCCAGGCTAGATGATGAATGCTTCCAGCTCTTCTTTTACCCTCTCTCCTCCCTTTCCCCAGTGCTTGAGTAACTGAGTGGTTCCTGAATGGACTGCAGAATAAGTACTGACATCCATTTTTAAGTGAGCTATCACTGATTTTGGTTTGTCTTGACCAGTCAGAGTTAGTAAGGAGTTTGGCCAGTCGTGCATGAGCAGCAGGTGTCCAGGGCAGTGCTGCCACTCCTCCCAGGACATGATCCTTCTTGTTCATCCGAGCTCTCAGCCCTACCTCTTCTGTTAACTCCGGGGAGAGGGTGGGTTGCATTTCAGATGCTGCCTTGTGATCCTCATCATCAGCATCCCACACCATTGCGTTCAGCTGAACTGATGTGCTTCTCTCTCGTCCTCTAGATTGCAGTTTTGGAGGAAATACATACAACAGCTCCATGAAATGGCACCTCCCCAGCAATCCCTGTGTTACATACCAGTGCCAGGTAAGGATGTCATAAAAATCGTGCTAATTGAGTTGTAAGCTTTTCCCAGGAAATCCCGAGCCTTCATTTATCCAATCCAAATAACCTGAAATATTTTATGCCCAAAGCACAATATGGACTTTGCATTTAAAGTAATTTAAATCCACTCAGATGCAGCCAGCTATAACCAAACATTCTGAAGTATTGGTTTTAAATGACTTGAGTACCCCGATACCCAAACTTTGCTGAAGGAGAGGTACACAGCCATGCCATTTCCTGCTGTCTTGACCTTGAAGTAAGTCCTCTTTTCTTCAGCATTCTAAGCCTTTTGTGAGATACAAATTATTTTAGTAATTGGGCACTTCTGTGTGTATGTGTCCATGGGTTTTACCTTTATTTAAGAAAATCCCACAACCAAATCTTTTTTCTGGGCTCCTGCACTGTTAACACAGTGGTATTTTTGGTAGCTTGGCTATCTGCAACCATAACATTTTCAAGATTGTCACTTGTCAGGCTCAAACCAAGTAATTATGTAGGCGATTTTAGCTTATGTCTATAAATAGGTTTGCCATTTTTGCTGACAATTTGATCTGGTTTTAATAGTAGCACTCAGGCAGCTACTAAGAATGGCAGTTGGGAAGAGGAGATTAGTGACTATGAAGAGCTTCTAGTAAGAGAAGAGAGTCTCAAGGGTTTTTTTTCTCTTTTTGTGTAATACTTCTGCTCTGTGAAACCAACTCATTTTTGAGAATAAGTACTCTGAGAAGACTGAAGCCGGAGCAGTATTCTGTATCCTTGAACTTAATGAAAAGAAACTCACTACATTAATTTAGATACACTGCGTGAAATGATCAGTTCTTTATTGCCTGTTTCAGTGTCTAAATGCAAAACTGGGTGATCCTGTTTACCCTAGATCCACTCATTTAAAAAACAATGTTGCCTTGCCTCAAACAGCTGCAAGCAGAAAAAAAAAGGTAGCAGCTTTTATGCATAGAGCCTCACACTGAGGTTTGTTCAGGAGGGCTCTTGACTTCTCGAATAAGTACAGGAAATGTTAATTTACTAATACTTATCAGGCAAAATATCAAAGATAAGCGTCTCCCCTCTACAGAACAAGATGCTTTTATCTGCTTTCTAAGTCTATTTTCCTCCAATAGGAGAGGGAGGAGAATGCCTTGTGTCTGGCCTGTTTTCACCAGAGCTGCATGGCAGATTACCGAGGTAAAGGATTCCTGATAAAGCAGGATTCCTTTTCCTAACAGGATGCTTGGTTTTTTACCTGATGCATTTTAAGGCAAATCCCATGTCTGGAGTCAGGGAGACTCAAGTGGCTCTTTTGACTGTGGATTAACCTGAATCCTGGTACCAGGCAGTGGCACAGAAAGAACAGGAGTTTTGAAACACAGTGCTTTGCAGCATGTGCTGGGCTTTAATTCTACTGTCAGTAATTGTGAATCTCTGCATGTTAAAGTAACCACAATGCTAACAATGAATGTGTTTGATCTGCTTCTTTTTCAGGAAGGAGTGATAGTAGAGTCAGAAGTACAGTGTGTTGTTCATTGCAAAAACCCTACCAAACTCAGGGGAATGTGTTGTCCTGTGTGTCCAGGTGAGATTTTATGGTTAAGATGCTGTTCTACAAGTCCAAAGTATTTCTAATAATACCCATCATCACCTGCCTCTAACTTCTCTGTTATTCTTGACCAGTTATGAAAATGTGGGCTGGTAACTCACAATGCACAAAGTCACACAAGACAGGTTTAATGTTTTAGTAGAGTACATGCAGACCCAGGGATGCATAGGCAATATCCTGTGCCAATATCCACAGGTGTGTTTATGTCATTTTTCAGAGGGTCTGCATGACTGATGACCACGATTTTGTTAAGAGGAGAAGGATAAGAGTAATTGTAAAAAAAGGAGATTCACTTTGTGGAGTGAGAATGGGTTGCCTTTGTGAAGCACAGTGGCAAATTACCACATTTTTTTAGGTTAATTTGATTTTATCAGAGGTTTTGTAGGTAAGTACTGCTCCAGCTGTGATATAATGGACTTATTATATTTTGATTTGTTATAATATCTATTAATATCTAATATAAACTCAGGGAGTAAGAATGAATTATTAAAAAGCAAACAGCCTAAAAAAGTGTTTTAAAGACACTTCTAATGGGAGACTTAGCCTAGCCTTGACTTCATTTTTGCAAATTTATCTGCTGTAGAAGGATGTTTTCTTCCCCTGAAAAAAAAGATATTTAGGTTTTCTCAAGGATTTGTTAAGGATTATGAAGTGATTTGTTCTCTTCTGAACTGATCCTCTCTCTACAACTACCTGAAAGGAGGTTGTAGCAGGGTGGGGATTGGTTTCTTCTCCCAGGCAACCAGTCACAGGACAAGAGAACAGTCTCCAGCTGCTCCAGGGGAGGTTCAGCCTCCTCTGAGGACAACAGGAAGAATTTCAGCGTGAAAAGGGGTGTTAAACCTTGTAATGGACTGCCCAGGGTGTTGAAGTCACTATCCCTGAAGTGGTTCAAGAAATGACTGCATGTGGCACTTAGTGCCATGGCCTACTTGACTAGATGGTAATCAGTCAAAGGTTGGACTTGGTATCTTGGAGGTCTCTTCCAACTGAAACAATTCCATGATTCTGTATCAGAGAGGATGGTACAATTTACTTTTCATATTGTCATACAGTGGGGTGTGTTGGAGAGAAAAGGCAGCATTCTATCTTGAGCTAAACTTACTCAAATGCTGTTTTCCAGGTTGTGTATTTGAAGGGAGACTTTACAATGAAGGAGAAGAATTTAGGCCTGAAGGAAATAAATGTACCAAGTGCTCTTGTATTGTAAGTATTTGCCTTTTGGCATTGTATCTCTCTGTACGAACTTCAAAAGGCACATTATTATTGCCATAACAAAGCAAAAATATAAGGAATTCAACACTATTATGCATTCTTCTCTTGGAATTCAGGTCTCTGTTGAAGAATTTGTGGCATTAATACACTGTATCACTCACATTTTGAATTTATAATCTTTTCTGTGACCTTACACTGTACGCAGGTGGAGCAGGTTATTTGGGAGAGGGCTGATCTGTTGAATTAGTGGTGCTTTTTTTGTGATAGGAACATGCAGGAGGAGACAGAAATCTTTTTGGCCTTCATCTATTGATCAGCATTTATTAGATGCTTCCTTAAGCCAAACTTTTCGAAGGATTCCTTTCTGCTGTATGCAACAAAGGCTTTTTCTCTGAATTACTGAGAGAAAGAATGAGGGTAGCCTCCTGATGCTGTCCCAGGTGGATTTTTGGCTTGACGCTTGATGAAAAGGTCATATCCTGGATTTTATTCTTGACTAGCAACAATATAGAGAGGAAGTAATAATTGCATCCTTTGGGTAATGAGTACAGGCTTCTTTTTCACTTCCATTAAGTTAAAAGATAATGCTATATGAGTTGGGGCAGATAGCTTTGGCTTCCTTGCTGTAATCTGTGAGATGAGTAAAATGCAAAGTTCAAATCACTGCTTTTGTTGCAATTTGTGGGCTGGTTATCAGCAGAATATGTAAGGCTTTACATTTCAGTAGAATGCCAAGAAATTTGTCAGTACCAGACACAGTTCTCCTGCATCATGAAAATAAAATTTAAAAAGGAGGAGAGAAAGATAGGCTTCAAAAATGAATATATCTCTACATACATACACACATTTAATGAAGCTGCTGCAGAGTACTTGAACTGGTCTGTGGGGAAAGAAACCCTGGTAATCTGCAAAATTAATTTACACTAAGTCATCACTGCTCCTGTGGAGATCAGGGTGCTCAGGTAATTTTTTTTTTTAAGGTTTTAATCCTGTAATAATGAAAACATGCTGTCACACATGTCACAGTGATCTATGCCCTGGGCTCCTGCTCTGCTGAATGCTTTCAGTCCCAGACTGAGAACTCCCTCTGTACTTGGTCCCCCTCTCACTTCAGCTTCAGCTGTAAAGCAGTAGCTTTACACTTTCCTCAGTTATGTTCCTCAGGGGAAGGCAGGCCTGAATGGTTGAGAAGTTTGTGGAAACATGCTTGAATCTTTTTGGGCTCTGCTTTGCTCTTTCATAAGTACTGTACAGATATTGCCTATTGCCCAGTTATTGGCGTGCCAGCATCTCCTTGATCAACTTTCCTTTGTTCTCTGAATATCAAAAGCTTCTGTACCGAGAAGAGCATTGGAGGTGGGAGATATCTGGGGAGAGCAGTGTAAAGAAATAAAGGAATAAAGGGTCACACCTGAAGGTCTGACCTTGAGAGTTACCAGTCTCAGCTGTGTTAGAGAAGGAAATGCATTAACTATTGCGAGTAAGAAGTTTAAAGCCACTTAACCATCCCTTCCAAGAAAGCACGATTGTTTTGGGTGTTAATGACATCTGCATAAAATGTCCAGCTCTCATTCTGAATCTTTCTGACAGTTAAAGAAGTGCCATCTATGTGTAAGCCACACCAGATCTCCCTTCCCTATCTCTGCAGAGCCTTTTTTGCCCTCTTGCCAGTTTCCTCCAGAATTTAAGCCTATGCTAATTCCTATGTGATTTAAATTTGAAGTAAGTAAAGGGGGCATCCTCAGGGCTGTGATAGCAGTTTGGTACCTGCTTTGCATCCATTCCCTTTTGGGAAAGGGTGCTCAGTGAATCTCTTATCTAAGCAGTTGGTGGATGGATGTCTTATTTGAAGATACCTATCTAGTCATGCAAAGTGATGGGAACAGGCTTGTGTGTAAGGTGCTGTAATTTGTGCAGGCTTTAACAGATGGAGGGAAGCTCCTCACCCCAAATTAGATTTCTTCTGGGATTTCAGATTGTAACTAGTGAGTCTTTTGTGGAAACATGGCATAGGAGGTAGCACAAATTATTGCCAAGCTATTTTGGGGATGTGTGTATAAGGATTCCAGCTACTCTCACTTCAGGGTGAATTCTGCATTTTACTTGGGAGCAAGCTTTTCAAACGATGGATGATTCTGGACTCCACAGGCCATCACTGTTCCAGGGGTAGCTCAAACTTGGGACTGCAGACACCATTGAACAGGAAGAAAGTAAAGAGGGATGGCTGTGGTTTGTTTTCCTGGAGAGATGAAGGGTTGATCAGCACTCACTGAATGTATTAAAATGAAGAATTACTTAAAAAAAGGAATTTTATTGATGCAAAATGATGCACCCAAAGGTTAGTACACATCTGCACGTCTGGGCAGTGGGAATGCATCTTGGGAAAGCACTTTGGTTGTTCAGGTTTGTGGTATTTTCAGCTCAAGATGGAGCCTACTAGATACTATTGAGCTCCCAAAGAATGTGAAACGGCTGTTAAGTTGTTGGGATTTTTTGCTTATCTGTTTTTAACGTTGTTTGTGCAAATGAGGACAAAACTGGGATTTTAGGAGCTAGGGGACCCCATCTTGGTGGAGCAGGCTGGCCAGTTGCAAGCTTCCTATGTGTTCCGTGGCCCTGAAGGGCAGAGAAAGCAATGGCATGGCTACACCTGGGCGATTCACTCGGTCCTTACCTGCTGGGTGCTTAAATCATCAACATGGTTCCTATTTAACAGCACTTGTGGTCCTAGGTATTGTCTACTGAAAACCAGACCTAACCCACCAAACTCAGTTTGTGGAGGTCAGCGAAACAAGCCATTAACTAATAACTTTTGGGATGTTACCAAGCCAGGCCGTGCTCGCGGCAGCGAGGCGGAGATGAAAGGCCCTGTATTCCATTACCGCTCTCCTAAGTGAGCTGCTCCTTGGGGCGAATAAGATTTCTTGCTGAAAATGAGAATGTATCACCTCTCACTCAATGCATATTGCCTGTCAGGAGTGAACGAGCTGGCTTTTAATGACTCAGTTTCTCTGGGGAGAGGCATTTGTGTAGGAAAGGTGGGCGGGATAATAGGGATCTCCTCGCACCCCGGCTGAAACCCAGCTGTCTTGCAATAATTCATCTGTCTGGCCTATTCCTGCTTTTCGTGATAGGCCAGTGGCCTGTTCTAGAGAAACCTTGGCTATTTTCCCTACCATAAGCACCTACTTAAATGAAGGACTGGCTTCTTTAATCAAGTGTTATTTCTCAGATACTACTTTTATGAGGTCGAGAGTGTGTTTCTGCTTGCACAGTAAGAGCACTTGGCTTATATGTTTCCTTTCCTACAGCCTGCATTAAAATAGTCAGACTGTGATTATCGTAAATGTTTTCATTTTCTCCTTTGATGTAGCACGTTTGGGAAAAAAAAATAGTGGAGAGGGAAGGAGAGAGAGCCAGGGAGGGAGGAGAGGAGGTTTGGCAGGAAAGTGACCTTGCGTGAGAGCGGTAGCCATGGAGAAGCTTATCTTTAGGTGGTAGTATCCAAACTCATAGCCAGCCCCTTTTGACTCCTTTGAGCGCTGTTACCCAGACCGTGGGCGCTGCGCGTTCCGGCATGCGAGGCATGCGGCCGTGCGAGGCACCGCCGCGCTGGGAGTGCGCAGCCCCATGGAGACGCCGCAGCTCAGGGCCGGCCCTTCTCCACACCCCTGCGGAGAGAAGGGAGCGGACCTGCTTGGGAAATGGAGGCTGGGTTATGGCATTGCCGGGATGGTTGAGAGCTGGGAGTGGGAAAGGTTGCACTGTCTGTCTGTCCTGCAGAGAGGGACATCCTGGGGACTATTAGCAGGGGGGTTATGTGTGTTTGGTCCCCAAACAGCAGTTTCACAAAAGCTACACTGTCCTCTTAGCTGTTCTTCCAAAATGATTTGGAACAAGTAAAACCCAAATAGCTGGAAGCAGAGCACAGGAATTTGAGGCTCTTGGTGATAGCTGAATCAAAAAGGAGCCTCTGGTCAATCTCCTTTGCATCATTGGGGGCTTTTAAACCACTGCTCAGAGGGGTTCAAGATGTACCCAGCCACTGGTCTGCAGGTGCACTTGTGGGTGTGTGCGTGCAGGAAATGTCTTGTCACTTATATTCCTGAGCGCTGGAATGCAAATACTGAATAATAAAAGTTTTGCACAAAGAAAAGGAAATCACAACAGCAAAATCTGTTTCTAAATTGAGTAACAGGCGTTTCAACTGTGATAAGTAATGAGAAACAACATATGTAAGTGTTTTGGATACTGAGGGTGGAATTAATCTTGTCTAGCTCAAGCTATTCAGAAGTAATGTGTCTGATCTGAACTACTTATCTGGGCTCCTCTTCAGTTAATGGAAAGAGAGGGAGGTGGGATGGATTACTCTCTGCAGATGCTTATCTTCCTTCACTAACTAGAGGGGGAGCCTGCCCAGCTCCTGGCCTTAGGGATGGCTGAAGATAGCCAAGACCGATCCTGCCCCTGCAATCAGCTGGGTGATTAAGCATCTTGATAGTGCTTTAAAGGCTTGGCTTTAACCAGTATTGGGAGCTGCTGGAATACATTCCCACCACAAAAGACAGTGGGGGAGGTACGCCAGTCTACTGGGAAACTGGGGGGAACATGCAATTAAATGTATCCTCAGTGAAGGCTGAGAATAATTCAAATTCAAATTCAAATTTCCATCCTTAGTGCAGTGCCAAATGCTGATCTTCCCAAATTTCCATGTACTTCAGCTGCTTTGATTCAGCTCCAAACTGCAGCAGACACTGTCTGCCCTTACTCTGGGGCTAAGAAACAGAGACAAGGAGTTGTAGTGAGGGGTGGAAAAGCAAAGAGCTGGTCTTTTGGTAGAAGTAGTGTTCATATCCTCAAAGTTAGTGACATTAGTAAAGAATTTGGCTTATGGATGGATGGATGCAAAAGGAGACCAGGAGGAGCTCAGAAATGGGATGTGGAGGGTTGGTCACCGTGTCTCTCTGGGAACACCCCATAATTTTGTCTGCAGATTTTTTGCAAGGCTAGATAGTTTGGCTTTCCCAGTAGCCTAATAACAAACCAGTCTTCCAGGTAGGTGGTGTGGTTGCGGAGATAGGCGTGGAAGAGCAAGGACTTGGTATGTGCTGAGCTTCAGCAAGAAAAATAATGCAGCATGGAGACATAGGCATTCTCCTGTTATTTGTTTTTTCTTTATCTGATTTTCTTCAGGCTTCAAAAAGTATAGTTTTTGTATACCTTCATGGGGATTGTACACTACCTGGGCCATGTCTGAAATATTAAATTCCTTTAATTTTGGAAATATCAGAGTTAAAACAAATAATTTGGACATCTTAAAAGAAAAATCAGTTTTTTTCACTTATCAACATGCATAGCCATTTTCAATTTTCTTTTGATTTCTCTCAAAAATTGTCTCTGAGGAAAAGTTAAAATATATTTTAATAAAAGTCAAGAAGCAAAGTTAAAAATAAAAATTATTCACAGTTTTTCTGAAATACAAGTAAATGGGCGTAGCAGTGCAAGTGGGCATAATTCAGTGGAGTTATTCAGTGTAAATAATTTTTAATCATAAGCACTTCAAATTTTAGACTTGGGAAGCATTTTTCTGTGTCAAGGTCTCATTTCCTCCCTCTGTGAATATTTGACTTTCATCCTATGTCTCTCCTACCTGCAGAGCTTCTTAGCTTACCTAGTCAGAGTGTGTTCCCAGCTCAGGCTGCAGAAACCCTTCACCATACTTTTAATTTTGGTGAGAATCAGATGAGTGTTTCTGTGCAGCGAGAGACTGTGCCCTGTTCGGGTGCATTTCCAGGGGAATAGAGGTATTAAGCAGCTCCCTGAAGGTCTAGATTACTCTTTAAGGATCATGGGCTCAGAACACACAGCCTCTTTCTCATAACCCCTCCTTCCTTGGAGCCTTTTTCCTTGCCCCCCACTACTCTTCAGGCTTCAGGTCAAATTTTCCTTCCATGGTTCAGCATGGTCCCTGTTCCTCTGGTTGTGCAGTCAGAGGGGTCTGCCTCCAGCTGTTCTTCCTTGTCCATCATTTCATATAGGTAGCACTATCCAGTTATTATTTCTGAGATGGCATGTATGGGCAGCAGTAAAAGATAAGTGCCTGTTGTGCTTTATATCCTAAGGACATGCATTTCTGTCCCTGGGAGAAAAAAATGTGGAAAAAGAATGTGAAGGAAGATGAAAGCATGATTTGGCAGATTTCTGTGGGGAATTTTTCCTGTTAGGAAAGGAGGGTGGAAATGCTGAGGAATTGGAGGAAGGTGCTCTGACATTATAAGGCTCTTGTTTAGACGGAGACTGTCTTGCCAGTTTTATGATCAAAGATGGTATTGTGATAATGAATAAATTAAGTGATACTAGAAGCCATGAAAGACTTAAAGCTTCTTGGGTGCCCGAATGGCCCAAATGAATGCTGATTAACAACACTCCCGAACTGGGAATTGCAGTACAGAGAAAAAGTGTCCAAGACTTCTTGTCATTTAAAGGAAATGAATACACAAAGCAGGGTAGATTTTGCATTCCTAAAGCATATAAAGAAAACAATAATGCAGGCTGACCACTTTTAAATGGTGATAATAAGGGCTTATACCATGAGTGCAGGTTGCTGTTGTTCATGAGAGAAAACGAACAGAACTTTTGCTGTCAGGTGTCTGTCCCCTGTCTTGTTAACTTTTCCTAATTAACAGGCTGAGATTGATTATTGTTACTGACAAAGAAGAAGTAAGTACACAGAGCTTTAGCAATAAAAGGAGAGCTGTTAACAGGCAGCTTCTGATGAGGGGACTATTTTTTATCGGCATTGGGGTGCAATGAGGACTGCAAACATCTCTGCTATAACTCACTCCTTGCAAAGGCAAGGATCTATCTTAGAGTAAAAACAAAGCAGTAAGATGGCAGAAAACAAAGAACCTGGTTAAAGTAAGCAAACAAACAAGCAAAAAAAGAACCTGCTGTCCATCAGGGGATGAAAGGGTTGCATGTGGTTCCAGAAGTGCCCAGTGAAGACAAAGGTTTTATGAGAGAGGCTTCAAATGGGAATGTGTGTGGCATCTCATGGAAACGCTTGTGTGCAGAATTGATTTGGGTCTAAAAGATTCCCACAAATTGTGGTAGGAAGCAGTAAAAGCAATAGCTTGTCAATTAACAGGGCCTTTGTTTGCCAAACATTTTATGGAGAGTCCAAGACCCTTTTGGCTGGTGGTACAATGAAGGAAAGGCTGAAAAGAGTAGGAGTGCTTGGCTTTCATGTTTGTCATCCTTTCAGTTTAAATAAACTTGGATGTTGCAGGTTTGGGGCTTGTTATCAAGTAACAATAGCTAATGATTTTAAACTGGCACACAGCCCCCTGTGTCCTTAGACAAGATGGTTTAGTATACACAATCCTGGTAAATGAATTTACATGAGAGCTTAATTAACTACATAACACTTGCTTGTTTTCCTCTCTCTAATTTGCAAAAACAAAAAAAAAACAAAATAAAAATAAAATATTGGTGACAATATGTTGTTACATTTGGGCCTTTAGGTTTTATCATAGAATCATAGAATGTTAAGAGGTTGGAATAGACCTTAAAGGTCACGTAGTCCCACCTCCCCTCCCACTAGACCATGTTGCTCAAGGCCTTATGCAACCTGGTTTTGAATGAAAATACATACTAGCTCAGTTGGCTGGAGCATGCTGCTAATAACACCAAGGTTGTGGGTTTGATCCCTGTACGGGCCATTCACTTAAGAGCTGGACTCAATGGTCCTTATGTGCCCTTTCCAACTCAAAATATTCTGTGATTCTGTTATTTTCTACCCCTCTTTCTTAAGTCTGACCTCATATCACTTTGGGTATTGAATTATTTTAGTTAATGATGTTATTGTTGTTGACATTGTTCATATTTAATGTATTTTGTAGAAGATGTAAAGTGAAATTTGGGATCAATAAATCTGAATTGCTGTTGAGCTCTAGTGTGGCTGCCAAATTCCATTTTGACTTACTATCACTCTGCCTAAATTCTCCTTGCTCTTTCTACTGCATCCTACAGCATTGTTTTTGTTTTCTGTCCTTGAAGCATTTTGTGTTGATAAGGGAGTAAGTTTCCAACTCTAACTGATAAACTAGTCTCCAGCCGGGGTATTTGATAAATTAACATTTCTTAAAACAAACCAGTCATATTGAAAGGATAGCTGAAGTTCCTTGGATTCCACCAACGTTTAAAATGTTAGCAAAAATACTTACTGCTTTTGCCTTATTTAATGATTGGAAACAAACACATTGGATAGTCAAGGGGAGGAAAATTATACCCAACAAATTATTTTCAGGATTGTGACAGGCTGTAACTTTTTTATACAATTCATCCTGTTAGGCTGAGAGCAGAATAGGCAGAATAATTCACTGGCTGTCAAAATAGACATGGGAAATAGAAAAGGGAAAAAAAAAGAGTGCTTTGAGACATGACAGTGATTTACTTACTCTGGTTTAACCTGTCAGAAATAGAATGTGCCTAGGTGCCAAACTATCATAGCATCCTTGGCACTCTGCTGTGGGTACATCAATGTGAAGCAAAGTTGCAGAAATCCTTGCAGGCAGCAAAGGGCTAGGGTCAGGAGTGGGACGTAAACACCCAGCTTCCAGTGTGGGTGCCTGAATATGAAAGGTGACTCCTTAAAAATGCTTTCTAAATCTAGTGATAGAAATTGCCTGAATGTCTCAGCTTTCTTCCAGGAAGTTCCACTCCCACAGTACCTAAACTTCTGTCCCAAACATCACTAGAACACTATTAAACTTAACAACTCCAAGGTTCATTGAAAACCAAAGAAGTTTTCAGCTCTCTGCCAGAAGCTTTGTAACGAAGCATTGAGATTTTCTACAGAAAGCAGATGTGTGTGTGTGCATGTGCTGCTTTTTTTTTTCTTTTTCCTAACTGGAGGTACTGGCATTACTTGTTATTTTGTGCTAAAATCATTGGCATGGAAATTTCCTTATTGCCCCTACTTGGGTGTCAGAGTTGATGCAATTGAAAGACCAGATTTCCAGCACTCAGATCTCATGTTTGAGGCATTGAGCACTTGAGCAGCTTGCGTGCTTTGTATGGTTTCTTTTCCCTTTTTTCTTTTTCTTCTCCAGAACACAGCACCAGGAATTTTCTGAGAGTAGGACAGAAGCTAATGTGCCTTTGCCAACAGAATCCTTCTTCACAGGAAAAAACAGAGCCAGTCTCAACTCTGAGAGCATAACAATGAGGAGTCTTGTTCCTTTTACTACCACCTGCCTTGCACTCAGATATTCAATATACTCAACAAAAATTTGAAAATGAGTTAATGCACGTGAAAATGATTAACTGCAAGAAGTGTAAGGATTTTCTGCTTTTCAGTGCTCAGGCTGTTCTCTGCCCTCTCTCCTAGGGGCAGCATAACTTTCCTTCTCCTGGATGCAGCTGAATAGCATTTCTTCCTAGCAGTCTCAGTTGCTGATGTACTATTTATTCTTTCAGCAGCCAGCTGAACTGCCCTGCTCCCTGTCTTTTGAGGTCAGTTTTTTAAATTCCCAAAGGTTCCTGCAACTCCATCACCCCGCCCCCCTGCCCCATCTAGGCTTTTTAGTGCTGCACTTAAAGCAAGTATGGGTATGTCTGGGATGATGCAGGGAGGAAAAATCCTATGTTTATTATATCTTCTACTCTCCACTGCTTTTTGTAGTTGACAGGCTCATGTAAAATCTCTTATCAGTAGTACTTGCACAGCATCTACTACTGTGACTTTGTCTTTTTGACTGTGAGCCTGATTCTAACTTAGTGAGCATTTTATAAAGTAGCTAAGTGGGAATAGGGCCCATAAAAGTTGACACCTGGTGGAAACCAAGCCAGGGAGGCATTTTCTTTCCCCGTGGTGGTGTTACATTCCTTGTGGTCTGCAGTAATAGCTCTGCCTCCTGAAGTATGGGCTGTGGGGTTTTACTCCATGTTCAAATTGCCATCGCTTGAAGCTTTAGCATTTGTGGTATTTGGAGGACACATTTTGGCTTCCTGAGTATTCAGCACAGCAGAGGTAACAGCAAGTGATTATGTAAAATGAGGAGTAAGTTACAGGCTAGTTTGAGGACTAAGGGTGATGGAGAGAGGAGAAACACGATTGTACATCAACAGAAATATCATCAACTCATGTAACACATTTGCTGTCATTCTCTTGAGAACAGTATTTTGCAGTGTTTCTCTGAGTCAGATAAGAGGCTAATGAGGATACTATTAATATACCTAATGACCAAAGGTACTTTTTGCAGTTTTCATAATGGGTGCCTATCTGTATTTCTAAGTATCTTATCCATCTGCCTCTCATTGCTGACAGTCTCTGGGAAATCCTTTATCACAGACTTTCTTCAAACTTATGGAAAGGTGGCAAAGTTCCCAAAGTAGGCTTGGATTTGACATGCTTGTTCCCTGATACTGCTCTTCGGACTTCAGTATGTAGCCTGATATACTCTGATTATAATAAATTTTTGATTCTTTGTCTGATTTTTCTTGTAGGGCAATGGGTTCCAAACAGAGAAGATGTTCCTTCTCAGTATGTAACAAGGGTTAGTGGAGGGGAGCCAAGTCATGCCTAGGGGATTCATTTTTTCGTTCTTGATATGTTGGTTGTAAAAGAATGTGTGAAGCACTCAGTGCTCTAAGGGAGGATGCAGGGCTCAAATTGACTGGCACTCTGGAGCTGCTGCAGAAAGCAAAGGTGCTCTCCTGCCTATGAAAACCCAGGGGTATCCAGACAGTACAGAGATTAAAATCTGTAATTTCCAGCTCCCCACAAAATCCTTCATCTCTCCTTCATTTTGAACTCTGTCTTTTTCTAAATACTTATGTTTATTAAAGTGGGGAAGCATGCATAAGATGTATCCTGGAAGTGGGCAGATGAAAGCAAAAGCAAAAAGAGCAATTAATAATTTCTGATGTACAGGATTTATAAGGTATTTGTGCTCTTGCAAACAAAGTAAACCAGTCATGATGGGAGTAGGAGCTTTAAGTCAGTATCATAAAAATAATTGAAAATCTCATTTAAAGTTCATATCAACTTTGATGAGATAGAAGACTTTCTCCTAGGGATGACACTTGCCCACAGAAGGAAAACTAAAATAAAACATAGCATACCTCACATGCCTCGTCAGAATAGCCTGAAATATTCGTATCTGGAATGCCAACAAGCATATTTGTGGTTCAACTACAGAATAAATAACAATTTAATATTATTAATTAAAAATTATTTAAGCACACAATCTCTGGGTAGTGTATAATATGAAATGTATTAAACTCTGCTTCCCCATTTCTTTTCCTCTGCTTCCCCTGGTACTGAACAGTAATTTGGATAAAATTTAGTCTTCTATAATAGCTTTCAAAATTACTGGTTTAATAAATCAGAACCAATACGTTGAAAATGTGTAGGAGTTTGACAATTTGTCTTCAACAGCTGTAATACCAGAATGAGGATGTGTCAACCCTATGAAATATTATCAAGATGTTTCTTCACAGTCTGTTGACAGAAATGAAGTTGCTGGAGTTTTTTTAGCATTCAGGGTTTCAGTATTTCAGTGCCGAAAGGAAAGCAATGAAAAGAAACAGGATGGAAATTTTCAAACATGATAACTTATGGTCGTGCGCTTAGTTTTGAATTTTGGCTCCAAAATCTACATGTCTTCAAACAAGAGAGTGCTGAATTCCACCACCTCATTCTCAAGTGAGAAAGTCTCAACAGCAGTGGCTTTGAAATGCTGGCCCTTAGAGAAGAAGTTTCTTCTAGTCCCTTTAAACCAAA
Organism: Ifrita kowaldi; assembly: GCA_013398055.1. Lineage (NCBI taxonomy): Eukaryota > Metazoa > Chordata > Aves > Passeriformes > Cinclosomatidae > Ifrita > Ifrita kowaldi. The sequence goes on from VZRS01005944.1 coordinate 626,241, forward strand.
TTTCATTTAGACTTGGTGTCTCCTCCTTTTATCTGAATTAAACAACGCTGAACTTAAAAAGTTACAAATATTTAAAAGAATGTGGTTTTCCATGATAAAATTGAGATAACTTTGTTCATAAAAATGGAATCTCGGAGCTTGGTTGGGTGGGATAAAAATGAGGAACTAATTATGTCCACCACATAATTTTGTCACCTATTGCTAGTGCACTGTCAAAACAGCAGACTGCTGTCTTTGGAGATGACTATGTGCTATCTCTAAATTTTGAAAAACCAACTGTTTTTTGTATAATCCCACATGTCCCACGATTTCCTGTTTTAATTAGGTTCATTTCAGTGGTGCTAACTCAGAGACAGATTGAGTCCTGCGTTTGTAACTTATTGTTTTGATACTCAAGAGCAAATACTGGCAAGCTTTACCCTAACATCTTGCATAAAGGCTTGGAGGCCAAATGGAAAATTTTGTCTAAACGGATTGTTTTGCCATATTGAGATATTAAGGGATATGAATGGGGGGAAGGGGAGTGGTGGTCGTGGGGAGAGATGGCTTTTTCTTTTTATTCTTTCGTTCTTTCTTGTTCTTTTGCTCATTCTTTTGTTCTCTCGTTCTTTCTTGGAACACCCCCAGTGGCATGGAAAAAGCGGAGTGTGCGTATGTGTCTCTGTCTGCGCACACGTGCGCATCTGTGTCTTGCACGCGTGAGCGTGTTCGTGCGAGGGCACGCACTTGGGTGCACAGCCCTCGGTGCCCCTGGCCGCGTGTCCCTAGGGGTCCCTATGTCCCTGGATCCCCGTGTCCCGTGGGATCCCCGTGTCCCGTGGGATCCCCGTGTCTCCGTGGGTCCCGTGCCCCTCGCGGGCCGCGTGCGCGTCCCCGCCCCGCCGCCAGGGGGCGCTGCCGGGCGCGGCCCCGCCGGGCGCGTGGGGTTTCGGCGCTGTTGCGCAGCGCCACCTGGCGGCCACGGCGGGAAGGCGGCCTGTGATGGGGGATCGGGCCCCGCTGCGCAGCCACGGCGCATTTCCGAGGGGCCACCTCAAAAAACGACATGGAAACCTGTTAGCGATGGCAGATTTTGTGAAAAAGACCAGGAGCCATAAAGTGAGAAGGCGGTCAGAGAGGTGAAGTTTGTTGTGTGAGGAGTGACCTGTTAAAATGGGTGACGGTGGTCCCGCCGGGACTTGGCAGGGTCACCTCAGCCGCGCCTTGGTGGCTCAGCCCGACATCGCATCAAGGTGCACCCGAGATCCATTACCAAACAGCAGGTGGACAGGAGGCAGGGGAAACAGATGCCAGATTGTCCCCCTGGTCCTGGTGGAGCCGCTTGGGATGCCCTGGGCTGTCTGGGTGGGGAGTGGAGAGGCTGAGCCTGGCCTGCCACCCAGCCTGGCCCAGGGGCGCTTGCCTTTCCCAGCAGTACAGGAAGTTGCAGAAGGGGGTATTTAATGCAGAGTGATAAAGAAGGAGTAGTTACCCCTTGTGATGTTAACTTACCAGTAGAAAGGGACTACAATAGCCCCTTTCTACTGGTAAGTTGTGAAACTTACCAGCAGAAAGAAACACTACAATAGCCTGATGGGCTGTCCCTGAGTTCAGCAGCTCCTAAGCAGAGAAATGGCCAACTATGACTAACTGGGCAATTAATAACAGACGTTTAATAGGAGCCACATTCAGATATTCCAGCAACTCTGTTTCTGCATGCAGTGAAACCGTAATTTAAATATAATTACCTAGAACCTGAAAGTACTTGACCCTTTTTTTCTGTATGAGCTGACTTCCCAGCTGGTGGTGTTCCTGTCTGTGTGTATTTGTGCTAGTGAGGCCTTTTACGAGTGCTCCTGTTCTCTGCTTTTGCCTCTCCCCATCTTCATTTCTCTGGTAAGGAAACTCAGGTCAGCAGGGTAAAATTGTTGGATTTCATTTCTGCTGACAGTGCAATTTTTGAAAGAAACTTTTGCATATACAGATTGATTAAAAACTGTCAGTACTGAAATAACAGGCATTAACTTATGGCTTTTGGTTTTCAGCCTAATTAATATTATAGGAGAGCACAAAGGAATGAAACCTGAACAGTTGTGCTCTGCTGGGGAGTTAAAAAAGGCAGTATTGAGTTGGAGTCTGGTCAGCTGTAAGTGCTAAGTTGGAGTTGTTATTTATTATCAGAATGAAGATAAATGAAATCACCAGTCATTAGCTCACAATGTGTAAAGAGCTCTGAAATGCCTTTCGCACATGCAGGCTCCCAAGGGGCAGCTGCAGCCTCTCTGCCTCCTTGCAGCAGTTAACAGGATGCAACAGCCTTGCTGCAGGGTTATCCAGACTTGACATACCTTCTCTTGAGCTAATTTGATGTGTAAGGTGTGTCCACGCAGGGAAGCAAGTTAACAATAGCATGGGATGAGTGGGTTACTGGGCAGAGGACTTGACATAGGAGGTGGTGGCTGGTCAGTGGGTGGGTTAGCTGGTCAGCAGTCGCCACTGAAGTCACCATGTAGGGGACAAATTTAAACTACAACTTTTAACTGAATAATACTTCCAGTTTTGCAAGGCTGGGAAGAATGTAAGGGGCTGGAGGCATTTGTAACCATCTGGAAAACAGAAAATGGTTTCTTGGTGATGGGCTTTCCTCCTTTAGACTTCAGGGACAGCAGTGCCAGAAGGCACTTACTCCTCTTGTTCTTTCAGGCTAGTTAGCAGGAAGATCCACCCCATGAAGTAAGTAATTGGGAGTGCCTGTGCAAAGTACTGTTATAATTTAGAAGGAGAAGTAATCTATGCCCTAGTAATTCCCATTCACATTTTATTTCCCTCGTCTCTGAAGTGAAGGGCCTGGGGATGGTGTCGTAGACATGTAGAATAAAATGTAGGCTTTTTTTCCTTTTTCACTTTCCAATCTCTCCTTTTCACTCTAGCAGAGAACGCCTTGCTAATCCTGGGAAGAAGCACCCACGTGAATTTCTCTAGGGGCAACTCTGGCTGCTGTGTGCTTGACTTTTCAAAGGGAGACAAGAAGGTTATTTACTTTGCATCATCACCAATTCACTCACAATTGACTGTTTAAGAAGAAATATCTTGGCTGCTTAACCAGTGTCTTTGTGTTCACTAGGACTCTTATGGAAACCTTTCCATTGTGTCTGCTGCTACAATAACCTGTTTAGGTGCTTTGTATATCTGAATGCTCTGTTTGCTTGTTCAGAGACAAGGATCCACGGATCGAGGCAGAAAAGTGGTTCATCTGGGCGTGTGTCTTGTCTCCAGCAGTTCCTATAAGGAGGTGTTAATTTAATATTCTTCGTAATACAATATATAAAGTTTTATCACAGTTTCTGCGGTTGACTGTAAGAGATGCTGAGGCCAGGAATTTGGTAATTAAAAAGCACAGTAAAACTATCAATTACAAAACCATGGGTAGGCCAGGTTGACTTCATCCCTTCAGCATTACATAGAGCCCCATCATGCAGTAAGCAGAAGTCAGAGGGTCAAAGGCGTTTAAGGGTTGGATGTAGTTAGAAGAAATGCCACGGGTTTGGCTCTAGGCCTTCCCACTGCCCTGAGAGAGCACAGTGGAACGTAGAGAGGGGGAGGCTAGTGCTGTCTCAGGCAGCAGTAGCTACAGGATGTCTTCAGGATGCAGAGGGAGACTGGCTTGATTTAGGAGAAGCAGAAAAGGTGCCTGAAATATTGGGGCAGATGAAGGAGGTAATTTGGTATTTACTAAATGTTTAATCATGGATTTGGTTTATTTTTTTTTGCTCCACTACTGCTATAGCCTGTGCTTTCAGTAGACTGACTCTCATAACCCTTGTTTTCTCTTGCTGGTAAGGTTTGTTCCAACTGATGGTGGTGTGAAGTGGTGTCCCTTTAACTAGGATATTAGGATGCTCTTAATAATTACCAGCTTTCCAATGAGCTACTGCTGTGTAGCCAGAGCATGGTGGTGAGCACCTTCCGGGATCACCCAGAGAGATGACATTCCAATAACAAGGAGAGGAAGAAGTGTCTTCGAGAGACTAGCAATAACTGAGAAAACTCTGGCATATGGCATGCTTTGAAAAGCACTTATGCTTTTAAAGAGAGAATGTGACATACAGATGTTGGACTAGCATTAAATAGCTACAAATGAAAACTGGACAAACATGAGAAGTTCTGGAAGCTTGAATCCTGTGAGCAGAGCATTGCCTAGTGTTGGAGAAGCAGGATTAAAATTTATATATGAATTTTGAGTTTAACTGTGGGTGGTGGAACACATGATTTGTAGCTTTTACAAATGGGATAAATGATTTTGTGATAGCTCTAATGATGAAAAATTTTGGGAAGTAGGGGAAGGTCCATATGACTCAACTACAGCTATATCCCTGGACTGGTAACACTTCTGGAGAATATGGGCATTTGGCCAGCCAAGCTTAGCAATGAACTCACCTTCCACTGGGACTGCCTGTCCTGTTTTCTTGAAAAGCATCTGTATGCAGGACTTATTCACAGTGCTCTTTCCTTGGTTGTGGCTTGTCTTGTTGGAGACAAAAGAGGAAGCTTGATCTGGCTTCACACCTTATCCTTTCTCCCCACATGAAGGCAGGCAAAGAGCCAGCAGGAGAGCAGCAAAATACATTTCAAGCTGGAACACTTAATCTATGCATTTTCCCAGGAAGCGTGGCTTTTCCCTTTTCTTGCACAGTATTTTCATGATACTGAACGCTGTCCATTAATCTGATATCCTTGAGAACTGTCAAGAATAGAACACTCATGTGAGTTGCAGGATTTATTTACCTTCCCCTGAAACATGGAAAATTCTCAGAACACAGGAAATGTATTAGAAGAACGAGTCATTATACTGAGGAATTTGGTAAAAGAATGGTTACTTTTTTCCCTGCTGCTCCTCCTGCAATTCAGACCATTAGGAACAATGGCAGAGGTGCATTTAGTCAAGCATGGAAAAAACAGAGCACGAATATGTTCATCTTCCTCTGCTGGTAGAAAGCACACAATTTCTGTGTAATTTGCAATGGTGGAAAGAGAATTGAGCGATGCCCTGACCTGTGCTGTACTGAGCTGGAAGGGAGGCAGGAGGTGAACAGGCAGAAGTGCATTTACTTGGGAAGCTGAACGGGATTTGATAGAAGTTGTAGTGAAGCAGCCAGAGAGGGAAGTGGCTTCTTATGTTCTCAGGCAGGAATTCCCTCCCCAGACACAGTTGTTTGAAAACTGTGTTGGCTAATGAGAGCAAGAGAGTCTCTTGTTGATGTCATGAGAATAGGAGAGCCTAAAGACATCACCAGTAGGAATGTGTGAGTTGGAGTAAAATAAGAATTGATTGCACCTTGGAGTGAAATAAACTGCTATGAGAGACAGGCAGTGTTAGTGGTGATTTCATGCTGGGTGAAGCCAGCAGTGCCTGGGAGGCATGAGAATAGGGTATTTCCAGAAAGATTCACGATAAGTTTTGAGTGGTGTTTCCCTCCCACCTGACACTGCTCTTTTGGTAGCAATGCTGTATCGTGGTTTGCATTCTCAGGTAGGATTTGCATGACACTCAAGATGTGCTTTAGGGCTTTGAATTTCCAAATTCTGGAATTCTCTGTGCCTTAACAAACATCCTTCAATTGTCATAGTGGTTCCCTCTGCATGATGCAGGGTGTAAATGACACAGTTAGTTGGGCCTAAGAGGCTTCCAGATCTTCCACAGTGCTTCAGAGTGGGCCCCAAACACTTTGTAAGCAATGGCTTTGGCTGTGTATGGGACAGCTGCTTGACAATTTACTTAATTACTGGGTGGAAAACAACTTTAAGCTTTAAGAACCAAACCAGGTATTATGCTCTTTAGGAAAGAAGTAGTTTGAGGTAATCACATTGTTATTATCCAACATATATGCAGTACTGGTCATGCTAAAAAGTTATACAGAATATCCTCCTTGGTGGTGTTTCCTCTCAGGTTTTTTTCTGGTTCATTTACATGAAACTTGCAATAAAAAAAAGTTAGTTTGCTTGATACTGCAGTATAGTCAAGTTAGCTGTTGATATCCAAAGGAATCTAGCCATGGTAACACAAACCATTGCGTGGGCTAATTTACACTGTGGACAAACTTAGCTATGGCCAAGGTGCTTAGTGAGGGAGCAGATACTTGTGTAGTATGCAGATGAGCCTGTGGGAGAGAGCATTTTTCTTTGTGAAAGGAGACCTGGGCAACAGACAGATGTTCACTTTGCTGGCAGCTGTGCTGGTTAACATGCTACCATCCCCAGATGCTCGATATTCCCATCTTGGGTACGTTCCTGTCTCCTGAGCTCTGCCAGTGGAAGGGAGCCAGAAAGCACTTGCAAAATGGGCTCCGGGCAAAATCAGCTGCATAAGCTCAAGCAGCTGGTATAGGTGGGTAGAGATAACCTGACCACCTTTTTCTGCAGCTCACAGACTTGGCAAACCTCTGAGTGTGGGATAGACTCCAGCTGGCAGTGTTAAGATCTGGAAGGCAACCATCGGCTGGTGGTCTTAGAATCACAACTACAACTCTTACTCCTGCTTATCCCTTCTCTTGTGTTGGTCAGGAACGAGGTAAATGTTTTAAACCATCTTCATGGGCCTTACATTTTTGGATTGGTGGAAGCTTTGTTCAGGAAATGAATTTCACTCAGGGCTTCTCTATTTTATTTCCTGTTTTTAGGTCTCTCTGTAAGATTAAAATTCAGTTCTTGTTCCTTACTTCCATCACTCAAAGCAAAACTGGAATGAGAGCTGGCCCAGCACTGAGTGTGGAGGACCTTGTAGTGATGGGGCCTTGGAGAGGCTGATTTTGCTGGCAGTGTTTGATGTCGTGAATTCTTACCTGAGCGAAGCATGATTCAAACTCACCTGCACTCAGCCTCCGCTCCAGCAGAGTGGATAGGTGCCTCCTGGAAAAGAGTTGGCAGAAGGTTGCCATCTTCTGGTTCATCACTGTAGGCATTTCGAGGTTCTCAACAGAATTCTCCTGTGTACAGGGAAAGCCTTTTTCTAACTAAACTTACAGATTCTGGCCACCTCTATGAAGCTGTCTAGCCATCTTCTGATTCCTGGGGAACAGGCAGCTGAATGAAAGAAAACGAGGTCTGTTGTGGCATCAGTGAGAGAGGGCTCAGCTGGCGCTGGCTCCAGCACAGAGAGGGAAGAGGAGAGCATCATGGCATGATAATTGGCGCTGAAGTGGCGTCATTTTGATGAATCTCAGCTTCCAAGTGTCCACACAGTGCTTCTTCAGCCTTGAGTTCCTGCTTGTGTGGCTGTTCTTTACCAGCAGACATGACCTGTGTGAGCTTTGAGTTGCTCTAGTGTTTCTGTAAGCCATTTTGTCAGCACTGTGTGTGGGCAACAAAATTTCCCTTTCCAGGTTTGCAGTGGTGAGGCATCTTTATGGCCTTTGGGTTTCCAAGAGGGATATGATAAATTGAAAGGTTCAGCAGTGAGCATGAATCAGAGAGGATTTTTTTTGCCAGTGCCGAAGATTCCTAATGAGGAAGTGCCACACAGTGTGTCTCAATTAATCTCTCTTTGTTTTTAAATTTCAAGTCCAGATAAACATTATTTAGAGAAGAGTTTACTCAGTCTTTTCCATCCTTTCCATTCCACTTGTTTCACTTCCATCTGATAAAATGCTCCATAGAAAAGAATTCTTTTTTAAACAATATTTGTGGATTAGAAACATGGAGAAGTGGAAGTTACAGATTTGCTTTTGAGCATTACTAGTGGCAACAAGAAAAGGGAGGAACAACTGGTTTTCCTTTGAAATTTCACAAGTGAAATGTTTAAAAAATATATTAACTGTTGATTTTATGATGCTCTTGGTTCTTCTAATTTTTGATGGAGAGAGACTTTACTAATTTGCTTCAACGTATACTGAAGGCAGAGATTTTTCCTTGTTTTGTTACATTTAAAAATAGGTACAAATACTACGTATCTGTTTCATTATATTTCACTTTAAATCCACTCTGAAACCCTGCTTACAATTAAAAGGTTTCACTTTGGGGGGAAAAAAAAGTGCTTTTTCTTTCTCTCTCTCTTTTAATGAATTTGTAAATGGAACAAATGCATGGTGCAATCTGCAAAGAATTTACACCAAAATAGAAGAATCCCTCTTGATGAGTGTCTGACATCTGTACAGGTTTTTTCTCCCTCCCTCGTTTCACTCTGTTAGAAACAAAGACTGAATAATCACTTCAGAAAAAGAATCTAATGAAATAATTTCTGTCAAATTCAGCTTTGGTGTAGTATAAGGAGCTGCTCTTTCACTGTGTTCAAAATGCCTTTACTAGAATGGCATCACCTTATGTTGTGTGTAAATTTGGCTGTAAAATCCTACCTATCTACTCTGGGAAGCTCCTGGATCTTTCTTGAGAAATCCTTGAGCTAGGAAATATCCTGTCCATGGTCTCACTTACACAGAGTCCATTGTATCTGTGTCAGAGTTCTGGTGCTTTTGAAAATCCAAGTTAATTTTTTTTTTTTTTAGTTTTGCAGTAAAGCAGGAAAAAAGGAAGAAAAAAAGAAGCATAATTCAGACCTGTCTTGATTTCATGTGATTATTATGGAATAGACTGAGTCTGTTAGAATTGGCCAGAATAAAAGTAAAGAAAATAAAAAGGAAAAAGAAAAAGCACAGTTTCCATCTATCAAGTTAGAAGTGTGTGTAAAAATTACACAAGGAGTCCAGAGTTTGCCTCAGATGCAATAGTGGCCTCATTCTCTAGAGTGATAACGTGACTGATTATGCTTCCTTGCTTCCTCTTAGAAAGAAGAGAGGAAAAAGAAAAAGAGAGAATAGTAATACATCTCCTGTTTCTAATGCTGATATGCAATCCAAAGGGATTTGAGCCAACTTGGAGTGCTCTTTGAAACCAGCAGTAAAATTAATTGAGAAAGTTTGAGAGGGCTACAGATAGGAGGGATAATACATAGAAGATTTCATTTAGCTTTGAAGAGGAGCCCTTCCTAAGCAAGTGTTTCACATTTGGGAAGAGGATGAAATTGCTAAATAATCCCTTTCTCTTTACATTTACTTTGGTTGCTCCCAATTGTTTAAAACAGACATGAATTGAGGGGGAAGGTCTCACACAGAAATTGTAGTGCTGTTATCTAGAGTGATGCATTTTCTTTTGTGTCTTCACTTGAATGACAATTCTCTTGCTTCTGGTACATATACCTACTTACATGACATGGAAAGAATGGACAGTATTTTGAGAGATGCTCCCAGTAGGAATTTCCGTTCATCCTTATTTTGCTGTTTCTACTTCACTTATGTCTAAGGAATGAGCTGTGTCATGCCAGTGCCAAATCAAGAGCCCTATTCTGCATCTCCTAGGACACCTCTCTTGCTGCCTCTGACTTGGGACATAGTGAGCATCTTTCCTTGAAAAACAGAGTAGATTTCTAAATAGATTTTGGGTTATTTTTCTCTTGGCATAGGTCTTAATTAGTGCTGGGGAAGACAGTGTGTGCTTGCAGGTTACCATCTAAACAACATTATTGCATGATTTTTACAGAGGCCTTGGGAGAAAGCAAAGTCTCAAAGGTGAAAATGACCTTTCTGTCTAATCCTGTCTTCCCAATACTAACCAGGACTTGCAAGTGTACAGGATTTGGCAGAGTTGGGCTCATGCTTGCAAAAAGTTCAAGCCAACCTTTTTCTGCAGTCTGAAAATGCATGAGAGAAAAAACATTTTCTCCTAAAGAAATCATAAAAATATTTTGAAAATAAAGTCCCTGCAGAGTCTTTGAACTACAAACAAAATGGTGTTGCCAGTCAGACTCCCCTGGTGTTACTGAAAAAATACAAGCTTAATGTCAGTCAGAGTAACTTTTCTTTTACATTATATGCGTGATCAATCCTAATAATTAAGAGTTCATGAATATTAAGCAGAGCCAATAGAAGAAGTGCTTGTCACCAACAGAAAATAGTAAAATAGAAAGCCCTTAGCAAAAGCTGCTCTAGTATCAGTTTAATTTGGACACAGAATTGTGGAGACCTCATGCAGACCTCACTTGGCAACTCTTAAGTTTCTTCAGTCCTCTGTTTCTATCATTGCTATTTTTAGCCCCATCTGTAAAAATATGTTTTTGCCAAGGAGCAAAGGCAGGATAAATTGGAGAAAGCATGTAAGCAAACAAAGAGATCACAAAGCTTACAGGACAGTCACAGTTGCAGTTTTGTTAAGCTGCTTTCCATTTGTTCCCTGGCTTTGTGTTACCTGTTTTGATTATAAGGCTGCCCAGGCAAGAACTTGGTCTTCCAGCTTCTTTGTTTATGCTTAAAACCTGCAGCACATCGTTATTACCTATGTAAATAAATGACTTACTCTTACAGAAGAAGATCTGCACTGCCCCACTCCAAAGAAAACTGGGAAAATTTTGTTAAGTCATTTTGTGATAGCACTTTGTACAAGTCCCTATAATGGATGTGGGCAGCCTCAAGTTCTCAGCTCATGGTCTGCTCTTTCTGAAACATATTGCCTCGGCACACTGCCATGCTGAGAGGTCAGCGTGGCCTGCAGGCAAGCCAGAAGTGATGTCTCATCTCTGGCCAGCTCAAATTGTTGAAATACAGGAATTTGTCAGCACCTTTCTCTGCAGCCATGCTAGAGAGGTTTTATTGTCACTGAAATGTTTAGGATAACAACCTGAGCATCGTCTGAATAAAGAATAGCTGGCTGTGGAGAGCAGCTACCAGTTGGGGCAGGACAGCTTTTGGTTATTCAACACAGGCATTTTTGTGCAGTTAAATAGAACACCTGGCTGCTTGCTGTTGCACCAGGAAGGTAAATCCAGCTCCAGTGGTAAATCCTTTAGCATGGCTGCCAGTGCTATGGGAATGTCTTGGATAGTCACTGGGGATGATGTGGCACAGGTTAGTGGCATGTATATGGATTTTGCCCAGAGGGACTTTTTAGCTAGTGTGGTCCATTCTTGCAGCAGCTCCAATTTGTTCTAACTGGTCACTAATTGAAAGATGGTTTATCTTGAATTGCTGATGGCTAGCAGACACCTTCTAATTGCTGTTTGCTTGTATGTCTGTTCATGGTTTGGTTGTACAGAATTATCCTTGAGTGATGTTTTCTGTTGGTATGCATTTCTCTGGGAGTCAGTGTGAGTACTGCAGAGCTCTTCTGTGATGTGGTGCAAAGATGTGGGAAGTTTTCTTTGTGTGTTTGTAGTGAGTAAGGTATAGGGCTTCATCTGCTGTATCTGCTAACAGTGCTATGTAAATGATTAAAAGGACAGCAATAACCGTACTAAATACATGCAAATGAATTATAGAATGGTAGCTGGGTGGGCCAGGAGGCTGGACTCCTTGAATTCAGTAGAAGATTTAGCTTTGTGGGGTTTTTTGTTTGTTTCATTTTTGGGATTTTTTGTTAGTTTAGTTTTGGGGGTTTTTTAATATCTTTTAATCTCCAGTAACCCCAGGAGCTACATACAGTATTTTTGTACTGCATCTCGTCACTTCAGCAAATACTGATTTACAGAAATGGAACAGTCAGGTGGGAAATTCCTGTCAGGGAAGTGCAAGCCTTCCTCATTGCATGGGGAGTGGGCAGTGGAAAATACTCTCTATGTCTAATCAGACCTAACACGTGTAGCACCAGTGACGTGCTAATAAAAGTGTCAGGCCTCGGGACCAGTAATTTACACCCGTGTTTTCAGATTCTCTGTACAAAAAAAAGAAACTCTCGTTGTGGATGAAAAATGATGTGTGAATCTGTAAGGCTAGGCTGAAAAGAAGCAGATGCTGACATTTCTAGAATTAATATTTTTGCCTTAGAGACGCATCTGTCATCAGCCTCCACTTTATAAGAGTGGAGGAGCACTTATCTAAATAAACATGGCAGCTGTTTTATATGATAGGTCTGTTTTTTAAATAGTAAAAAAATGTTGTATCATTTTGAAAGGTATAGCGGCCATTAATGTTAACTTACAATAATAGTTCGATGTGTGTAGCTATTCTCTGCTTTAGAATAATTTCAAATGACACTTTCGCACATTATCAGAGAACCACCCTGCATGAGTAGAGGGAAGGTTAATAACTGAAAGTGTGTGCAGCTGAGAACACTGCAAATGCTGAAAACTTGCTGAGAAGAGAGTTCTGGATTGTAATCTCAGGAGCACGTTAAATAAAATTAAGAGTAGAGAAAAAAAGACAAGAGCCTTTGGAGAAGTAAATTATTAAAGTTCTCTGCTTATGGATGAAGGTTGCAATATAAATAATTCACATTTTTTCAAACTTCTTCGCTTGGCCAATTAACATACCTTTTTCTAGTACTTCAACAAATCCTACACTTAAAAATCTATGTTTCTGTTTCCTATGAGGGTCTTTAATGAGTCACTTTACACTGATTTTAAGACCATTTTACATCATTAGACAGGTACAAAGGAGACTTAACAGGGCCAAGGAGACCCCTACACTTGCAACCAAACCCAGATTTTATTTGCTTGCTTATTGTCTCTTTGAGGGGCTAATAGTGGTTTTTGATGATGAGGCAGTAAGCCAAGTATAAGATTGCACTGTAATTTGCATTTCCAATTGCATGTGGTGTGACCCCCATTATTAGTGTTAATATAAGTATTTTCCAAAATGTAAAATGCAGAAGTATCTTCCTGTGTGAGAAGTCTCAGATGTGAAAAATTCTTGTATATGCCCCTTTCACTGGGTTCTAGAAACATACTCCTTCTTTCTAGACAACCTCATGGTTCATATGGTTCTTTTCATTTTTGATTGCTCTGTACTTCTATTTTGAAGTGCTTTGGTTAGCAGGACGTAGTTGGAAAGGTAGATACAAGTGTTTCCACCTCTTCTGTCCATCTTTTTGAATGAAGCTGGCCGTGTGCAGTGGCCTGAACATGGCCTATATATATGTGGCCTTGCCAAGAATTTAGGTGTGACCGTTGACTTTGGGAATGTCACGTGAACTTAGCTTGGAGATAAGTTCCAGGCTGGTTGACTTGCTGTAATGGGTCTGACCCAGACCAAGAAGAGCAGCAGGCCTTTAGGCATGTGCCAAAAGAGCTGGCCTGCCCAAAATATAGCCAGGCCTGGTGTGCTAGAAATGCCTACCTGGCAGCATATTGCTGTAGAGGCTTCACCATGCCTAAGGTATCCCTGAGAAAATTACAGTCTGGGCGTCAGCCTTTTACAGATGCTTTGCTGCCAATGAGAAACCATCAATTAGCAACAGGATCCCATCCATAATATGAACTTTATTGTGAAAAAAATGGAAGCAAAGATTTGGAATGTCCGAATGTGTGTCATGGTCCATGCAGGGGTGTAAAGGAGGAATGGATTTCTTACGGTTTCATCCATGCTCTCCCCATGCATCTGCAGATTGTTTGCAGGGAATGGGAGAAAAAAACCCTGTTATTCTTCTAGCAGTCTTGCTAGCCAGTACTGGGAAATGTCAGTATTTGCTGCTGATGCTTCTGTAAGTCATTACCCCTGGAGGAAGTGGCAGAGGAACTCTGACTTGTAAATGATTCCTAATCAAAATGCTTCCCAAGGCTATTTGTGGAGAACTGCAGATTCCTCAGCACCCCTTGCTCAGGCTTGTGTTTAAGACTAAAACATGTTACTTTACCTTGATCACAAGCCAGAGTGTGCCCTACCCTGGAGTAGAGCCAAGTCACATCTCTGGAGATGGACAGCTCTGTGTTGTACAAAGCAGTGGAATTATGCACTGTGGTATTAAGGATTTTACCATAAATAGGTACCACTGGCTTACAGTGAGTCTAATCCTGTACCACTTCAGGTAGATTGAAGCTACCCCTGTGACTACTTCACTGTAGGAATAGTTTCATAACCTACTGGTTTCATAAAGGTAGCGTAGTTTTCCTAAAACTTTATTTTCCAAGAAATCCTCTGAATGAGCTGCAGTTTACCACTTTCTCTTGCAGTTTACCTCTTTCTCACATAACATTTTAAAGTGTATTTTTAACTCACTTTGCTAAGTGCTTAGGACAAACAGGATCTCCTGTAAATTAAAACCTTTGATGGATGCATTAAGGAAGCAGTGTGTATGTAATCCTATATTTCCTGAGGTTACCTCACCAGTATACATGGAGCATAACATTTAAGGAGTGTAGATGCATGTATAAAGGTCTTGTAAAAAGCTAGAAGTAGTGTCCTTACTACTACTACAACAGTGTGATTTATTTTACCATGGATGTTCTTCAGATATCCGTGTGCTTTATCATCAGACCTTGAGGCAAGGTCATCCATAAATTGTAGAAATAGCTGGTGAAGGATTAAGTCTCAACCTCTCCAACACCTCACTGTCCTGAACCACAGAAGGAGATTTGTTCTTTTTGCTTGTGAATGGAACAGTGATTTGATGTGAACTATTCTGGTAGGTTTTGACCAAGTAACAACTTTTCAAAGTTAAGGTGTGTAGGTACCTGCTTCTAAATTGTGTGCTTTTTTTGCTCTTCCAAGAACAACCCTAACTGGTTTTATTAGTGACATTTTTTTACAAATTTGCATCCCAAAACCCGAAGTTTCAAACCATGTGATGAAATGAAGCTCATATTGTCTACAAGAAAGTATCTGCTGAATAGAAAGTAATTATTTTGTATCTAAATGCCAGATGTCAGAATTTGGGCATTTGCAGATTTAATTCACTCAAGTCTTGCAATTTATTCCTGCAGATAACTTTAGGGGAATTATTTAAAATGAATGCTCTAAGGCAAAGCTGTGTGGATACATCTGTAGAGTTTCTGGTTGTGACCAAGTATTTTAAAGAATGATGATGAAGTGAGAGTCAGAATTGTCACCTTTCTCAGGGCCACAATGGTGCTAGTATTCTGTGTGTGCAAGAAACACACTGGGGACACTGGAGGGATTTAATAACTGTATCTCTGAACAAGCTGTTCAGAAGGAAAAGCTGTTCTCAGAAGGGAGGCCAATACTGCACTGTAACGTGGGAGTTGGAAGTGGGGGTGAAGGGTGTCGTCGATAGTTGCCAAAGTGTGGGGTTTACAGGAGTACCATTTGCTGTAGGATGTAGGAAGAAAAGCTTGTGAGGTACTATCACAAAGCTGATGCTGTAGAAAAAGAAGCAAAAAAAAAGGAAAAAAAGCCTTTGTGCAAGTTGATCTTATGAAAAGCAAATTATATAAATACATTGTGGCAGTGGCTATCATTTTGCAGGCATTGAGTTAGGACTTTGAAACGTTATGCAAATGCACTGGTGGTGTATACACAACTGTACACCCACTGGACTGTGCTTCATGTGTTCTTGATGCCAATGAAAACAAAGCAGGCTCCAACTGATTCAGGGGAAAAGTCATGGCTGCAAGAAGCCAGGACCTGTTTTACAGAGCTACTGCTCTGCTTCTAATAACTGAAGTTAGAAAAGTCCCTTGGATTTAACCCTAACTTTCTTATTATCTGGAATAGGACATGAATAAGCTGAAGAAGCTTGTTAGTGGTTTTTAATAGTTTTTCTGGCCACAGACAATTTCCAGCTTAGCATGTTTTATTGCAATTTTTCATAGAAACAGTTCTTTTTAGAAGAGATATAAATAATCATGTGGCTCACAGCAAAGCTTCCATAGTCACTGGAGACCTCTGGTGCAACGGCTAAATTAATCATGAATAGCTGAACTCCGTTCTGCAGTGGTGTGCCAGAATTGTTTCCTTGCCAGTGTCTTTGCTTCCCATCTGCTGTCCCCACAAAGCTGCAGCTCTTTACCCCCAAGGTGGTGGAGAGCCCCTTTTCTGCAGTGTGTAGCTGCCCTCCTGGCCCATTCCTCCTTAATGGTTATCTTGGCTCATTTTTCACCATTGCCTATGCAACTTCTGGGACTTTTGTTCAAAGTGCTGTCATCCAAAGTGGACTGAAAATCAGTGGAAAGGCTCCCACTGGGTTGTATGACCTTTGGGGCAGTCCTTGCCTACATCCTGCCTTAAAATCCATCTTGTCCACCTGGTGTATATGTTCTAACCTCCAGCCTTGGCTCTGTTTAAGTGTGCCCTATGCAGCAACTGGCGGGCAGACTAGAGGAGGAAGCATAGCCTGTATAAAGATGTCTGGTTCATAGAAAACACCAAGATATGTGAAGGATAGGGGCAGGGTTACCTATGGTTGTGGCATTTCTGTTAAGTAGCTGCGTATTAATAATGAGCTATTTTTAATTTCAGAAGTCTAAAGCCTTTTGATACTACTACCCAGCATGGGCTTTATAAGGCAATCAGTTTAACAAGACCTGCAGCAAGGAACAGTTTGATAATTAAGTGAATGAAATGGCAGCAAGGGATGGAGATGATGTGAAAGGATTCAGATGAGAGGAAAAGCTGGATTTGAGATGCTGGCCAGTCATCTGCATGCTGAAAACAAGAACTAACCTGCTGTGTAGCATTAAGGCATTAAGTGTAGTTGGTAAAGTTGAGAAAATTAAGATAACTTTTTAGATAGTCTCTCACTGGGAAAAAAATTATGAGAAGTGTTGATCCGTTGCTGGAAATAGTGCCTGGGATAATTACACTGTCCACAAAGGTGCTTGTGGTGCAGTGTGAATCCAGCCATCTCTGAGTTTTCGAGAGATACTGTTGTTCCTGGTTTTTTTTTTTTTCTTAACTCACAATCCACTAGCAGAAGACAGAATAGGCACTTCTGTTACATTGTTGGAAGCTCTGCCTTCTCTTTAATTCAGAGACATTAAAAACTACCTAATGAAAGACAGAATAATTTGTGGGACACATTACTTCTGCTTGCAGGAGAGATTTGTTGAGAGAAACAGATCTAACCCTGGAAAAAGCCTCAGCTGTTGAACTGTCTGGGAGAAGGATCAATAAAATAACAGCTCTCACAGGAGAACAAATACATGGGCTGCATCTGAAAGCATCCAGCACTTAGGGGAGTTGATGGCCAGTCTGGAACACAGGTATAATCCTTGTAGGTACTCGGAATAAAAAAAACAACACAGGAAAAACATGAAGAAAAATGTGTCATCTCATGGGAAAAGTGCATTATTTTCCCAGAACATTTGCAGAAGCAGCAAAGCTTTATGTCTATAGATGTGTGGCACTTGATCTGTCCTATCTGCAAAAGTCTGGGTTTTTTTCCAGCACCTCCATGACACAAGCACTGAATGAAAGGCAGAAGGTCTGGGAGATGCTGGCTGGAAGGCCAGCTGCTGCCTAACATTGTAGGATGCTTTCTGGTGTTCTTTCTAAGAAGGAAATCGGGGGCTCTCTACTCTCTGCAGCAGTCTGGCTTTGAGAAAAACGTGTAGGAATTTAATGTCCTTGCGATCTTACTGTCATTTTGATTTTTGCTATTTTATCTCTATATACCTTTTTCAGAGTAGTCCCTTGATCATTTGTGGCTGGAGCTGGTCAGTGATTCACAAACTACAGGTGTCTCTGGTTTCTGCCTGCATAAGCCTTCTTTCCTTAGGAAATCAGCCTGACAAAGTACACACCACAATTAAACCTTTCAGGGCATCTAAGAGAAGAGGGGCTATTTACAACATCACTTTCAACAGAGCCAAGAGCTCAGTGTGTAAGCCCTGGAGGGGAGAGGGCTGCTGGCTGTTCAGCTGTGTGACTTTGCAAGTAGGCTATTGGGTCAGCAAACGATTTGATTTCAGCTGGATTGTGAAGCCAGATGCAATATCATCCCAGTGACACTTCTACATAGTGCTATTAGACTGGAGAAATGTGGCCAAGTGCTGTTTGCACTGTCCCCCAGCTGAAAGCAGAATGCTGTGACCTCCCCCAAGGAGCCCTTCTGCAGTTCTAGCAACTGTGAAATTTCGGACCGGTGTCTCTGCCTGTATACACCTTAAAGAAAGTAACTGCAACCCATAATTTCATGTTCCAGAATGGTCCATTTCACCCAAGGCAGTAAATGCCCTGGTCTTCCACCTCCTCCCACAGGACACTCAGTGCAACTCATGTTTTTGTGGAACATGAAAGAAGCAGGACCAGCAGCTCCCCAACAGTCTGATTTCAAAGTGTAGAGCTATATCCCAGAAGAATGTACTTCAGTCTCTGGGAGGATGCTGTGATATTTCAGCAAACAAACAGCAACCCAATTCCCTCTACAGAAGAGAAAATTTATTTTCTTAGTCTAACCAATCCCAGGAAATGTGGCTCTTGTGAACTGGAATGGATGGCAAGACTGGATAGACCTGGCACCTACATGTCACTTTGTACGCACTGTATTTTGTTAATGGAACACATAACAGTATTTAGAGCCTTCATTCTATCCTAAATTACTAATTAATGAATTAATATAGTTAATCCTTCAGCAGATGGATACAACCATATACACTATGACTTCCAAAAGAGGGAGACTTTTTGTTTCTTGGTTTTAAGTCAAGATGTTTTAACTCTGTGACACTTAGCAACTGCACTTGTGATTTGCTAGGAACTCAGGGACATGAATTTACATTAGTTGGAGGAAACTAGTCAGACTTTCTTGTTACTGCAGCTTGTTGATGACACAGACTGTACAACTAACAATTTCTATCGTAAGTGTGCATATGGCAGTAGAGGTGGTGGAAGTCACACTTTCACCTGCTAGAAATTGACAGAGTTTTTTATGCTTCTTTTGCCATGTCAAAGAATGCCTTTGCATCAGACTGAGATTAAAAATTGAAATAATTTCAAGAATTGTGCCTTTGCTGTGCCCTAGAGTTGGTTTAGTAATTTGTTCACAAGAATCTTGTATCTTACAATTTCTAATCTGTATAGATTTTTAGGTAATTTTTAAGACATTTGAGAAGATTTATTTATATCCACAATAATTTGTATGACCTGGTGTTAAAATGTATGTGAGCTCTGTAGAGCATTTGCTTTACATGCAGCTCTTAGGACACCACTTCAGACTGTCACTAGGGCCGCTTTCTAAAGCCTTCCCATAGCAGCGATATCACAGAAAACAGGGTTTGAGATCTTGATCTAAAGTTTAAAAATCTGGCACATACAAGACAGTATAAATACCTGCTGTTTTGAACTGAAGCTCTAGATCTCCCTATTCTGAATTTTATCCAATACTTTCTAAATAGTAATTTTAAAAATCCTAATCTAGACGATAGATCAGACTGCAGGGATGTGGGAAGCTCTGGCTTGTCTGTCTGATTGATGTGCTGATTGCTTTTATGCTGAGAACTGTATTGCTACTTTGTGCATTTCCTGAAAATCTTCTTCCTCCTGTGACCCTTCCAGGGAACTCTCACTGTGCATGACATGGCTGTTTCAGGGGCCCTGAAATACTGTGTAGGGGTGAAGTTATTTCCAGAGGCTGTCCACCACATGCTGCACCATCATTCTTACAAGAACTGGAGTGTCTTTCATCTGATTTGGGAGAGAACATATTTCCAGATTAAATTTCCAGATTAAACCCACACTTTAAGCACAGTATCGTCTCCCTTTTGTACCTAAAGTCTACTTGCATGGCACATCAGGGACTGTAATCTGTAAGATCAAGGTATGGGTTTTCTGGGCGTATGATTCTAGAGGCATTTTGGAGATGCTTGCATAGTACTTGTTGCTGACCTGGTTTATGTTTTTAGTACACATTTGGGAGGTAGTGTAAGTCTTTATTATCACACAGTAGTTAGTAAGTCAGACAGAGCTCTTGGAGGCCACCAAGTGTGTGCAAGCCAATACACCATCCAGTTCACGTAGGAAGCCCTAAACACATCAGCCAGTGGGGTGTAATGAAATGAGTCCTGGAATGCCTTAATATTTTTTTAATTCCAGAATGGCAATACTCCTTGTTATCTGAATTTTAAATCATATGTCTATCTCTTTATTGGTATATGTCTATTTATTGCCTTTATGCCTTTGCTGTCACAGAAATGATAGTATTTCTTAATATGTTCTTGGTGACTGTAGTTACTTGCACTGGGGTAGTTGAAGACAAACAGTCACACAGTTGTGTGTTTGTTTGGCTTCTCTTGCCACTGGCATGGGACAGACTTGCTCAGTAGTGACCCTGTTGAACTTTCAAAGTTTTTTTTCATGCTGGTGGCGTAAAATCTTTCTTCATAGCTGGAGACAGCCTTGAACATCTGTCTTAGTTCTTACAACAACCCTGCTGAGTCTACAGTGTGTGTCTGACCTTGCTCTTAATGTCTGGAATATGTATGTCAGAGTTGAGAGAAATGTTATTTTGATATTTCCTTTTATTTTTTTTTCTGTAAGGATAGGCTCACTGGTAGCAAATGAAACCTTTTACACTTCTTCTAGAATGAAAGTTAAAAATAAGTGTCTACAATCCACTGAATTCTAATGCCAGCCAGACCTTAGACAAAATATTCTGCAAAATCAATGGAAATTATATTTCTGTTAGAGGATGAGCGGTCTTTCAAGTACAAGGTGAACATAGGGCAAAACTAAGGAGGAATCTTTTTTAGATGATTTATAGCTTCACTAAGGCACAGAGATGAAAGTGAAATAGAAAATGAGATACCCATAAGAAACTTGGTTCTTGATAATACTTAAATGTTATTTAACCTTAAATAACAAGTATGTAAAATACTAAGTTTAGACATGGTCATTATCAGTAGCAAACAAATTGGGAATGTGGAAATCTCTGTCCTACTGGGATTTCATGAGTGCTTTAAAAATCTGCTAAAGACAAGCTGTTGGTGGTGGCCACTTTCTTGCCTTCATGATAGATGAAGCCCAAGGTTCTTGCGGATTAACTACAGCAAGTTCCCAACCTGCAGACATTTTTCTCTCCATCTGTCCCAGCACACAGCTGCACACATGCTGTGCACCAGGCATGTGGGTAGCTTACCTAGAAACTGCACTCTGTCCTTCATCCAGTGTGTCCAGCAGTCAGTCATAGCCTGGATGGGTGTGTCTCTCAACTCTGCCAAATTACTTGTATGCTTATTGAACAGCAAAATATCATAATCGAGGTAGGAGCTGAGCCAACGTGGATGGATAACTAGATGGACCAGCTCCATGCTTTCATTTAAAGCAGGATTCGTTATCTGTCCTTCTCAAAGATGGACATCTTGTGGGAGCATTAGAAAGTGCTATTTCATCTCCCCCTCTCTTCTGTCTCTTGAGAAAGCTGCTGAGACAAGACGAAACCTCAGTCCACACCACCTGCTGAGCTGATGCTTCAAAGCCTTTTGGTTTGTCTTGCAGATATGAGGTGGCAGCAGGAGTTACAGTGCTTTTATTTGTCTGCAAGGTGGAAAGTGAATATTTTCTTTGTAGGCAGTAGATTTCTTAAAAAATCTGTTACCTCCAGAAGACTGTGCACTGCAGCAGCCTCCTCTGGTTAAAGTTCATGTTAACTGTTGCTCAAGGATTTATTTGACTAGCTCTTGAATAGCTTTTCTCACAGGAAGCAGATGTCACTTGTGCTTTATTGGTCTTTGCTGGCTTCCAATTCAGGTTTGGTTTTACTGGACCAACTGGAGGGTGTTGCTTCTGACCTAGAGCATTCTGGCTGCCTGGGAGATATCATACAAGGAAATGTGAGCTAAAAGCTGTAGATGTAATTGAGAGGTGGAAGAGGCAAGGTGTTCACTGTGCAGTTCCCACCCTAGCTTAGCTCATCCAAAGCCAATCTTCTTCCTCTCCGGAGTTATTTTTTCCATTGATTTTGGTTTTTTTTGTTGAACTTTTGTTGCACCCATTTTTTTCCTACACAGCTCTATTCCATGCAATTTGAAGCACTGGCTGCACCAGCTGCTTTGAAAACAGGTATTCGGAATGCTTTGTGAGTCTTGAATTATGATGGCTGAGGCTTTTAATTTTTATTGTGTGTGTTTTGACATTCAATGAGTGCTTAACGAATTATCTCTCTAAGTTCTGTAGGGCCAGTAGAATTATTCTTAATTTAAATGGTACAGGTTGATTTGTTTCAGACTGTTTTTGAACTTGCACTAGCATGAGATTTAAGCCTTGGAGAGCCTATCTGGGAGAGCAGCAAGTTAGAAAATAGTTTGGTGTTAAAAAGCAGCATTCCAGCTGGAAGCAGGGGTAGCAGTGAGGTGAAGAGACAGGTGGAACTAGTCTTAGTTTTGTGCAGAGGGGCCAGTACAAAAAGTAAAGCAGGAGCTATAAACAAAAGGCTGAAATGGCATTGCGTATCCATGGCATTTTGTATTTAAAAAATACGTATGCAAGAGGCTGCAAAGGCAACATCTCAATAGTGTGCTAAGCCTGAGCTTTGATTCAATCTATCAGAGAAGCAAAACTCCATGGCAGTTCTGCAGAACCACAGGTTATGTGAGTATTAAATGCAGCAGCAAGATTGCAAGAAAGGACATGTTCTCACCATGTGTTGAAGTATTGCTTTATCTTCACAGAATCATGGAATAGCTTGGGTTGAAAGGGACCTTAAAATTTTCTAGGTACAATCCCCCTGCTATGTGCAGGGATACCTTTCACTAGACCAGGTTGCTCAGTGCCACATCCAACCCGGCCTTGAACACTCTCAGGAATGGGGTACCCACCACTTCTCCTGGCAACCTGTTCTGGTGTCTTGCCACCCTCACAGTAAAGAATTTCTTCCTAATACCCAATCTAAGCCTACTCTCACCTTAAAGCCATTTCTCCTTCTCCTGTTGCTAGATGCTCTTGTAAAGTCTCTCTCCATCTTTCTTGTAGGCTCCCTTCTGGTACTTGAAGCGTGCAATTAGGTCACCTCGAATTCTTCTCTTTTCCAGGCTGAATAGTCCAAGTTCCCTCAGCATTTCCTCATTTTCTTCCATGGATGTATTCCTGATCCTGTCACCAGTCTGGCTGAGACATCCATGCCCTGCTTTCCCTTTTGCTGAATTGTCACCGAAGTTTGAACTTTGGCTTCTTGTAGCCTTTCTCCCTGGGGTGAATGACAGCACTACTTCAGAGAGCCCTTCTTTGTTTTTTTTCTTTCATTCTGCACCTGTGTCTCTTCTCACAGAGCTATTCCCTAAGCATACTAAGGAACATCACTAAAGAATTAATTCAGTTTTGTCAAGTTTCTGGGCTGACCCTTAATTTAGAGCAGTCGTTTCTGTCTACAATAAGCTCTGTGTTTCTGCATGCTGCAGTGAAAGAATTACGAGCAGTCCTCAGCCATGTGCATTCAGGATGCTTTGGTAGCCCCACGGGACAGGTAGACTTCAGTGCCTGAAAACTTATTATAGAACGGGGATACAGTCAGTATGTTATTTTCTGTGCAACAGTGGGTCTGCCTATATGTAAAAGCTTTTACATGATTCACTGAGGCCATTAGGAGTGGAGTGGTATACCATCATTTCAGGCACAGAGTTCTTCGAAATGAACGACTTTTTCCATCTTTCCCCAGGGAGCCCTGAGAGCCATTCAGCATGTAGGTAGGAGGAGACTCTTCATAAGCCTTCAATCACAGCATCAGGAACACAAGGCTTGTTGCTGGGATGAGCCTGCAGCTCTGAGTGATAAATAAGGCAAGACAGATAGATGAAAAATACTGACTTTCTTTGCTGAGACAAAGGTGGACTGATTTTTAAAATTTGGCAACCTGGACCACTCATAAGCATATGGAACACACGTTGGTAGAGGGTCTAGAGCTAAACACAGTATTCTGAAGGCACAATGAAGTAATCAGGCAACAGAGCGGAATGAGAAATAAGATCTTTTTTGACTGACTCAATCTTAGACATATTTTCTGTGCTTTTGTCTTTGCCTCTGTTTCTGGTATTCATTGATATACCAGGATATATCCAGTCTAGTTTCCTCGCCTTTCCCTTTCCCTTTCCCTTCCCCTTTCCCTTTCCCTTTCCCTTCCCCTTTCCCTTTCCCTTTCCCTTCCCCTTTCCCTTTCCCTTTCCCTTCCCCTTTCCCTTTCCCTTTCCCTTCCCCTTTCCCTTTCCCTTTCCCTTCCCCTTTCCCTTTCCCTTTCCCTTCCCCTTTCCCTTTCCCTTTCCCTTCCCCTTTCCCTTTCCCTTTCCCTTCCCCTTTCCCTTTCCCTTTCCCTTCCCCTTTCCCTTTCCCTTTCCCTTCCCCTTTCCCTTTCCCTTTCCCTTCCCCTTTCCCTTTCCCTTTCCCTTCCCCTTTCCCTTTCCCTTTCCCTTCCCCTTTCCCTTTCCCTTTCCCTTCCCCTTTCCCTTTCCCTTTCCCTTCCCCTTTCCCTTTCCCTTTCCCTTTTTGCCTTTTTTCCCTTTTTTATCTTTTTTCTCTTTTTTCTCCTTTTTTTTCCTCATTCATTCTCAAAATTTCATATACCCACTTGATTTTCAGTCCTCTGAAGAAAGCAGACCTTCTGGGTTTGCATAGTTGGCCTTGGAGGCTAACAAGAATGTGCTTTCTTAAGTGATTTCGGCTTATTTGGCTTCTGAGGTCACAGACATCGTGGAAGAACACCTGCTCTCATCTTGCTTCAGCACTTAATCCCTGTCCCAGACAAGTCTAGAAGGGCACGACACAGGAGATGAAGAATAATATAAAAAATTGCTCAATAACTTTTTGGAACATCCGGAAAGGTTCATGGATAATGATTTTATTTTCCCTGGTTTTATCATATCCACACTAAGAAATAAGATAGAAAGACACTGTTTCTTCAATTATTCCATTCATTGTTTGAGAGATTGAAAAAAATATGGATAATCCAAAGTCTCTGCAAGCAGTATAGATAGTCTTGAAGGACAGTTGTACATGTCCTGTACGCCTGACGCAAGCAGAAATTTCTGTTGGCAAATACTGCTTTGGCTAAGACTTTTCAAGACCTTGTTGCCTGTGTGTGTGTCTATGTGTGTGTGTGCACACATTTATACTTGATATTTTGCTTTAATTTTTTTTTCTAATGGAGCCTATTTTCCTTCAGGGTGGCAGGACAGAGTGTATCCAAGAAGTCTGCCCCATTCTCTCATGTCCCCAGCACCTCAGTCACATTCCTGCTGGACAGTGTTGCCCCAAATGCTTAGGTGAGTGGTTTCTTCCCCTAGGAATTTTGTAATTAATGCAATATGTTTGTGCATAACATCTTTTAGACCATTATTTCACAATACTGGTAAATTCCAGGAGGTGGAAGAGGCTACTGCTCAGTGTTTATAATCCACAGATTTTGAACAGGTACTCAGGGTCAGTGTTAGGGTTGTGATGGGTGGTACTCAGCAAGTGGCTGCAGAAGAGCATTTGAATATAGACCAGTTGCCTTGCTTAGAAGGACAAATATAGAGATGCTTCCCACCTAGATTATATATTTTACAAAGGAGGTTGAGGCGGGAGGAAATGTTCCTTTGGAGTTTGCCACAAGAAGAAGGCCTCACCATCTCATATTATTACTTGAGTGAGCATTTGCATTCTTGGTTTTGAGGAAATGCAGGTCAGAGGAAACTTCTGAACTTACATTGCATTTTTAGAAACTGTTGTCAGAGAGGCCACAGATCCAGGATTCCATCTCATGATTGCCTTCTTAGGGTGGAATCACACTGTCATCCACGAATATTTTCAATGACATCTTTCCAACTCATTTTAAAGGTGTAAGTCATAGGCCTCTAAGAAGGGTTAGTTCATCCAGGTCATGAGAAGCAAGGCAGTGACAAAATAAGGCACTGCCTTGTTTTGCCCTTATTGTGTCCACAGATTCCACAGTTCAACATTCCATCTATTTCGTAAACGAGGAGCACTTACATCCTGCCAAGTAAATTAACTTTAGTTTGGTCTATGGGGTTATAACTAGGTTTGGAAAAATTTCAGAGCAAATTACTCCCAGTTCTTCAATGGAAACTTTTTGTAATTTTGACTATATTTTCATCTGAAATCTCTTTCCAGGTCTAGGTTAGGGATATAGAGAGGTCTGGCCTTGGAGGCAGCAAAGCCATATAGAATTCCAGGTTCTCATAGTACTTAATATTTTTGACTGCATGAAACAAACCTGAATTTATTTATTTGCTAATTGAGAAGTGCTACAGATAAATGTCTGCCTGGAACATTTAACCACAGTACCAGAGAGTAATGCAGTAGAGGAATGAAATGGAATCGAGAACAGTCCAAACGCTGAGCTTCTGTTTTGGCTGAGGACATTTTTCCTTTCCTTCTGTAAACTCCTGTTGTCCTCTCCTCCCCATGCTTTTCCTGACTGAACTTTCCCCTCCTTGAACCAGGCATTCAAAGTGCAGCTTTAATTTTTGACTGCTTCAGGGAGATCTTTCTATAAATTCTTTTTTCCCTTCTTAGAATGTAAACAAATTCACTAATAATAACGAATTTCATTTTTATGTGGTTTTTACTCTAAAGCATTTCATATACCTGTGAATAGATGACATCTATTTACAAGGAGCTGTTAGAAGTTTTGGAGGGGAGGTAAAGCCAAGGGATGAGTAACGCACTGCATGGCAGTCGGAAAAGAGAAAAGTTTCCAGGGATGCTGAGGCATAGTTTTTAAAGTATCATGTGGAGGACCTCCCTGCAATTGAATTCCTGATACTCTGTGTACATAGCTTAGAAGAACGCTGTGGACTCTACTGGGACTTGAATTATTAGTTTAACTAGCGGTTACGAGCCAGCAAAGACAACCATTAAGTGAATATCTTCATCACCACATCTTTTAAAGTGGTGCCTCCTTTGACAGTGGTTTTTAACCAACTATTTGAACTGGGTTGGCCACCCGGAATTGCACTGAGTAGTTTGCAAGGCATGGCAAGAGGGTGTGGGAGAGAGCTGGACTTTTGTTCACTTGCTGACACAAGCTATGCGATTGAAGTCCTAGCCCCACAGAGAGCAGTAAAAGTGTTGTTACTGGCAGGACTATGGCATGGCTTTGCCCCTAAGTGGTGCATGGATGTAGAGCAGTTCCTTTTATGGCTACTGAGCATCCTCAACTGATTCCGTATGTCAGTCCTGCAAGAGAAATTAAACCTTTTGAGAAAGATGCCACATCCAGTGAAAGGAAGGCTACACAAGCACAGGTGAATTCCAAGTATCTAATTTGCAGGAGAGGGAGGTTTAAATTGTGTCTAACTGAAAAAGAGCAATTATTTCTTAACTTTTGTTAAACATTCAGTTTGTAGAAGGCAAATCCAATAGATTTTGCTGTGTGCTTATCCTTTTACTCACTTATATCTCAGAGAGAAATGGAACCATTTAAGATGCTCTACATTTATCAAGAATTATTGAAAAAGGAAGGAATTACAGTGTGCCAAGACCTGATGGTTTGAAAGCTAAAATATTGGCCTACTGCTTAGTACTTCTAGTATATACTTAGAGTGGGCATTCCATACCTTGGATTTGATGCCGATTAAACATTAGACCTCAGAAATTATGAGGTAGGAGAGTGACAGCCACTCATAAAAAAACTTATTAGTTGGCTGCCTCCAAAAGTAAACAGGGCAATTCAAAATTAGGAAGGTAAGTATAGTGTTTTTGTGAAGAGCTCATGTGTATGTATTATAATGGTCACTTTTTTGAAATAACTTAATGGGAAAGAAGCTGAGGCATAAGAGAAGCTTATAGGAGCACAAACTGCGTTATAAGTTGGGTCTGAAAGTGCTTGCAGGATTGCACGACTTCAGGAAGGATTTGATTTTGGTGCTGCCTTCCCTGTGTAGTGCCCCAAACCCTTGCCTCACTCCCATTAAACCCAAATATTTTGCAGATTATGGAAACTAAATATCTTGCGTTGCCTTCATTCTGTTCATAAACAATGCAAATTCCTGTATTTCTTGCAGCCTTTTGTGAACACACGGTACACCAAGCTATCTTAATGAGACTAGACAACACCTATGGTTTTTTTTTGATCAATGTCACTGAGTTGATTTAGCTTGGCTGCTATGAACCCCTGAGGTAGATATACTAAAAGAAGTTAAGACTGCTTTATTTGATAAGTTATTGCTTTATGAGTTAAAGACTGTTTAAAGTAGTTTAAGTGTACCTACCTTAAGAGTTTGCAGTGCTTACTTTTTACTCCTTTAGCTGCACTGTGCACTTCATGAAGAGAAGGAGAAGAAAGATTTTTCCTATATAAACATACCATAAATCATTTATATTCCCTCCCACAGCAGAATTTGTAGAGATGAATGTGTACTAAAAGAATAGTGAACTGTTAAAAGTACATATTTTTTCACACTGAAGTGGAAACACATAGCAAATGACACATTGCACATGAATTTGGTCTGGTGACAATAAGCCCTACTATTTTTGTTGACGATGTGGTACATTTTCAACCACATTTTGTTTCTATTACTGTTTATTTATATTCAGGACAGAGGAAAGTGTTTGACCTCCCATTTGGAAGCTGCCTCTTTCACAGCAACGTGTATGATAATGGTTCCTCATTTATGTATGACAACTGCACAGTGTGTACATGCAAGGTAAGTCCATAATGCTTCGATATTGTGAGCTGATGGTTGTCTGGCGTAGCAGTAATTTGTAGGGCTGTGGAATTGTAAGCCTGACACTGTTCTTTGGCATCTTGTGTGGTCTCAAAGAATCTGATCTGAAGAGCACTTGCAGTTGTGCTAGGAAAGTTTAAAAAGTTACTGACTGCCTCAGCTGAGACATGATGCCTGACCCTATATGATGCAAAATAAAGTTGCTCAGATTATGTGGTCCTTTTTGAGACTGCATTACAATGGAAGAGGAGTTTCTAAATGATGAATTACCACATCTCTGCTGAAGGTCAGTGATTTTTATTAAGTTCCCTAACCGACTGCAACTGCTTGCACACTTCTACCAAGGCAAAAAAATAAAAGTGCCACCAAATCAGTGAGATTATGCAGGCCAACAGAAGTACAAGCTGGGCTTCAGCTTCACAGACCATGAAAGATTCCCTTTATCTATAAATAATACTTATTTTCTCTGAGCTGACCTATTCAAAGCAGTCGGGCTGGGTCTTGGGTGGATGCAATGGTTGAGCAAACAGAAGTATGTAAGGACACACAGGAGCACAAACATCTTGGTGATGATTTTATGCTTTCCTTTCACCCTTGTACCTAGGATTCAACAGTGATATGTAAGAAGAAGTGCTTACTTCCTGGTGAATGCAATAAAAACAAAGATCACTGCTGCAAGGAGTGTGTCTCGTATATCTCTCCTGAGGAGGTGAAAGTGTGCAAGTTTGGCAGTAAGATCTTCCAGGTAAGGTTTCAGGTGTGGCTCAAGAGTAGGTGCCATTGTAACAGCCAAAATAGCATGAGTTGGCTGTAAATTAGTATTGTAGCTTGTTTTTAGCAGAATCCTCACCATCCTGGTCCATGATGGAACAGCTCAGAGGCAAAGCTTTGCAAAATCTGCCATGTTTTTTTTTTTTTTCTGAGTTTGTATAAATTCTGCTGATAGTCACGATTAAAGATTAGTTCCTCCTTAAATGTTACATGTTGTCTCCCCCTCCATATGTAATGTTCAAGCTGCTGTTTCATGACAATTGATGCATTTTTAGTAAGAGATACTGATACTCTGCTTTCCCAAACAAACACTGATACTCATGGAGGAGATATTCTGAGTGGTATGTAGGCTTTATTGGCTGAGCCAAAGAGTCTTTTCCATAACTGAGCCAAGAGGAGCTTTGTGAAGTTCGTTTTGGTGGAAAGTTACTTGATTTACTACATTTCACGTCTCTGCTAAGGACAGCACCCCTGACATCTTATACTGGGACAGCCATGTAATAACTGTTACCTACTGCACTCTCACCCAATGTATTTAAGACACAAGGGATTCCCTGCAGAACACTTCTGCTGTTCCTGAGACCCTGTTTGTTTTTCCAAGTGGTGCAGCTTTTTTTCACACTGTGTCAGAAAAAGATTCTGTCACCTCATGGGCCATCTGTGAATTGAGAGACCCTTGAATCAGATCAAATGTTAAGTCCTTTGTGAATACTTGGTTTGCTCAGCCAGAATTGCTTCCCATTTATTCCATCTTTTGTGTACACAGCAGAAGTGTTTATTCTGGAAATTACATGTGAACCTACTGTATGCTGAGACTATGCTCCATCTGATTGGCACTTTCACACTGGCGCCATTGTGCTTCAGGAACAAATGCCTACTTCTTAGGCACCCAACTAAAATATTCTGCTTCTTGTGAAGATTTTATTATATTACTAGTATTATATGGAGTGTGAAAAAATAATGAGACAGTACATCCATTTCTGGCCTTGTGTGCAAAAAAGTAAATTCAGTGTTGCTCGGTTGAAGTCAATGGTCTAACACAGGTAGAATGGGCACAGCAAATGTGTTTTTACACTCCTGCGCAAACCAGCTGTAAGACAAAAATTCAGGGCAGCTGCATGCAGTCAGCTGTGATGTATTCTGGTGCCTTGGCAGATGCCTGGTGAGTGGTCATTAGAGACCCAAGAACATCAGAAACACCAGGCAATAGAAACATGCCCTAGAAACAAAAAATAGGAGGCAGACAGCCTTTGATGAAGCAAGCAGAACTGAGTAAGTCAGGCTCCTTGGCATTTCAGATATAGTCTGTTTCTGTTTCTGGTCAGAACATCATGTTGAGGTGGGCACATAATTATTCACAGCTGTTTGGTTGAACTGCCTGTTCCTGTCAGGTCTATCCTCACCCTTCCTTCCCAGCAGCCCTGTAAACAGAAAACATGCACAGTTTGGCTCTAAGCAGACTAGCATAAGACTGTAAGTGGGTGAGACAGAATGTTTTAGGAACCACACTTGGCAAATGCAACACCATGTGAAAAGGAGCCAGGGCAGTTCCACAAGCAATTCATCCCAAAGTGGGGACAAGACCACGAGGCATATTATGCTCTGCACTTCATATTTTCAGGGCTGTACATAGGCTGTCTTACCTGCTCTGCTTTTGAGAGATTCAGCACTGTATCTCTTCTAAATATTTTCAGATGTTTAGCAGATCAAATATCCGTGAAAGTGCTTAGTAATCTAAATTAGAATTCATTATTTGACCATTCCTGCCCTAAGTTGAAATGATGCTACATATGGGAATAAATTCACTATATGCTGACGTCTTAATCAAATATTTTCATGTGCAGCGACTTAAAGATGTCACTCAACCCAGTGAATCAGGTTTTTCTAATTATGTGAACTTAAATGAAAATTTGTGGTAGGTGTGATCACAAATTTGATGCTTATTGGAGAAAAAACAATGCAAATAATCAGGACACTGTTGAAAAATGCAAATGTGATTTGGTTAGCTTTGGAAAAATGAATTTCTTACCAAAAAGGCCAAAGGGAAGAAAACCTGGCTGAATTTGATCTCTGTCTTGAATCCAACTGGCCATGGACAGACACCTCAAAATAATTTAGACTAAACAATGACACAATGCCAACAGGAAAATTCATCCTTTCTTGTGCAATGATACATTGCTGAAATAGCTTCTTGTTGCCACCCCAGCTGATACTATATCATGTTCCCTCTTGCAGGATGGAGAGATGTGGTCCTCTGTGAACTGCACCATCTGTGCTTGTGTGAAAGGCAAGACAGAGTGTCGCAAGAAACAGTGCATTCCAGTCAGCAGCTGTCCTCATGTGAGTTTTTTAAAAGAACTGAGCTTTCTTCTCTTTTCTGCTCCCCCATTATCTTTTCCAGTGTTTCCTGGAAGTGTGTGCATGAAAGTGGGGCATGCTGTTTGGAAAGAAGGGATCCTCTGGCATGTTAATTTAGGTTGGCATTCCTCAAATGTGCTACTGTTATCCTGAATATGGTCTTCCTGCCTCTGTCCTTGCTCTGAAGACTCTGCTCCTCCTCTCCTTCTTTCTCTGTCCCAAGTATCTGCATTGGAACAGTTATTTTTTGACTTTTATTTAGTAGTTTTATAGATTGGTGAGGTGACTATGTTAATATTTCAGTAGCATGAATATTGTTAAGGCAAGCCACAGCAGGCTGTTGTACTTGCATTTCCCAGTGCATATGAGGCTTAATACTTGGTTGAAAATTTAAATTAGACAACTCAAAGAAAATTAGTTCAACCAAGCCGTGCTGCTTTCTCTAAGGTTGTGGGCTGGCTATTTTTTATTTGAAAGTCTGGAGGGAGCCCAAAGAGTGGTGTAATTGTAACTTAAAGGTGTCAAAAATTAGGTTTACTTGAAACCTTGAGCTAAAATCAGCCTTTGTTTCTTGGATTTCTGACACTGACAAATGATTTTGGTCTTATGGCTCAAACTTTAACAAGATAGAGCTCTAAATAGCACCTCATGTAGGAGCAGATCTTTGAGCAAAACTGCAGAAGAGAGAGACAAGTTGTTAGCATTACACCTTCTCAGAGTTACCTTCTCGATCCTGGAAGCCAGTGGGGAAAATGTGAGTCACAGACACCTAGATATAAAATTTTTAAATGACAAACTCTTTGTTTCTAAAATTTTATGCATGTAAACTTTTGACAGAAATGGTGGTAGAATAGAGAGCCTGCACCTTGGCACTCCTGGTTCTGGTGTGACGGTGGGCTTCAAGATCCTCAGAAGGGGGAACATCCTTTTCCTGTCACTCTGGCACTCACTGCAGAGGGCAGTTCTCCTCTTAATGGGCCTCACATGGGATGCTGCATACACATCAGGAAGCATGAATAAATGGAGCTGTTCTTCTGGGAATGTTATATTGCTCATGGCAGTCAGGTTTGCTACTTTCATGCCATTCACAGTATAAGCAGGAAGTGAGAGCTTGGGCTCTTCAGGCCTCTTCAAATTCTTTGTTGGCCAAGAACCATGCACGCACTGCATCGTATTTATATTTACCTTGTGCTGATGCATTTTAAATGTTTAAGGTACTTCTGAGATCAAGCAGCTAATATAACTTAATAGAGATCTTCAGTGAAGTATGTTGCTTCAGCTGTATCCATACACAAATTTGAGCATTGAGATGATCAGTTGAACTGGCTTCTAAAATGAAAATAGCGGTGGGTAAAAATTCACCACTGACAGTGCTGCAGCATATAAGTGAGACTGACTGACAAACTCATTCAGTGCTGCTATAGAACCTGCTCCAAGGTTAATGTGAAGTCCTAAACTGCCCTTGACCTCTGAGGTGAGTCCTCAAACAAAGTCTGGTTCCTTAGGGTTGGAAAGACCAGCCTTGTTACCCTGCGGCACCATTCCCCCCAGTATATAACTAGTCAGCCAGCTCCCCATTGTAAAATGCAAGCTGCAAGCAAACCCACCCTCCTCCACAGGTACAGAACACATTTCTGCTCTTTCAAACTAAATTGGAAGGACAAGTAGGAGAAAGAATGTAAACTCTAGAGTAAGATTTATTTTCCTATTCCAAGTGGGTACCAAGTAGTTTTAAAGCAAATAATATATGCTAATTGATTTAAATCTTTTACTTTTCATCTCTGCTCCACTATCTTTGATGAGACTTTCTGTCACAAATCTACAAACGTCAATTAAACACACCACATTATTTGAGATAAAGATATATTAGTGGTTCTGATACTGACAGTCCGAATATCGTGCATAGAGTTATGCTGCTGTCTCTGCAAACTGTAGATGTGTGCACTCCATTCCTTTTCTCTCTTCACAATATTGTTGACAGTAAGCAGTCTCCACTGACTATTGAAGACTGCTGTAGAATGAAATGTGGTTTAGTGTCCCTTAGGTGTCAGGCAACATAAAGTTATCTCATTAAACCTGTATGATTATACAGACAACTGAGTGTGAAAGGATTGAAGATTCACAAAGAATTTAGAATATTATTCCTTGACTTAAATGCTTTACCATGCAGTCTTAATACTCTTTGCATAATATTGTGGGTGGTTTTTTTTGGTTATGGAATCTCATTTCATTTATCATTATAACTTTTGGCCAATTATTTCTTGAAAGTATGGGTTTCAAAGTGGTAATTCTGCAGAAATTTCCAATACTGCACAACCATTTGTATTATTCAATCTATTGGTTGCAGGCTGACATATTTTTTAAGACTGTTTCTGCTATTTCTTTAATTTTCTTCATAGAGCTAGGCACAAATTTATGTTTCTTTTGTTCTTTTCTTTTTGGAGCATTTAATCCCGTATCAGTAATGACAGGAAGTGTCTTTCTTACATTCTTTTCATCTGCTGTGGAGGCAATACATTTGTCAAATTCGGTCCCTCCTGTCACATTTATAGTAAGATTGGTCCTCCTTGGCATTCTAGTGAACCTTGTGGCTTGTGGTTTCTGTTTCTTACTTTCTGACCACTGACTCCACACAGATATTCCCTCTCTCAAGTTACCTCGTGTCAGCCTGCAAGGTGCAGTACATACTGGCCCTCATTCAGCAAAGCTATTAAGCATGTGTCCAGTTCTGCTGAAGTTAGGCCCTCCATGTGTACTTAAACTTAAACACATGCTTAAATACTTTATAGAAAGGGAACAATCTCAACATTTGGCAAGACTGAGTTTCAGAGATCCTTTGGACTTCTTATTGAATTCGCTATTTACTTGCTCTAGTTCTGCTCTACTCTGTTCCTTGCCTTGTGCCATCTCCTTTCTGATTACCCATCCTTACAAAATTTCACTTTGCCCCCTCTCCTTCTGCCTTTGCATTCCTCACTAACATCTTAAGTCTGTGGTAATGATCAGTGGTCATGAACATGTCTCTTTTTGTACTTTGGTGAATTTTACAGCACATAACCTTTTCTGAGCTCCAAGGCTGTGCAAAAGTTAATAGAATTAAATTCATGGCAGGTGAAGACATTTGCAGAGTTCGATTCTGTGGGTAAATTTTGAACCCCTGAACTTCAAGTGAGCTGAAAATTTATTCAGAACACGTTCTCCCATCTCTAGCACAGACTGCATATAATGTTATACACATCTGTTATTATTACAAACAAAAAGTTGCTGTTTTTACTCTAGTGCCAAATGAGGCACAAAAAAACAACAGCTGTTGCTATTGCACAACCAAACAACCCCCTTCCCCCCAGCAATTAGTCTTGCCTTAAAAAAATAGAAAATAAAAACCTCAGACACAAAATTGAAAACCCCATAAAAAAGAAGAAAAATCCCAGAAAATAAATAGACTCAAATGTGGTCTGCTTATAAATATTCATAGAGAAAAATGGGATCACATCACTTAGCCCACTCCTAAGGGAACCCTCAATACTAACGAACTCTTGCAGCACATGTTAGCAATAATGGGTTTCCTTATTCTACAAGACAAAAACAGGATCTCGGGCCAACATGGTGGCTCAAGTAACCAGCCTCAGCAGGCTGCTTTGGAGATTCCAATTTCACTTGAATTCTTGCCACTTCCAGCTCGGCTGATGATTTCAACTCTTTTATTGAAACAGAGAGGTAAGGCTGTGCAGTGCAGTGTGTGGCATTCCGATGCATGTCTCCATTCCTACAAATATGTGTTGCCAAGCTCCCTATTTCCATGTGGTTTTAAGGGTTCCTCCTTTAAGGGGTTTTGTTGTAGCAGGTGCTTGGTAGGCCTCCCTGTTGTAGTCTGGTCCTCAGCTATTCTCTTTGCCCAGGGACCTAGGAGTCACGAAAACATTTAAGTGCTGTGAACTCTGCCAGTACAACTCTGATCCAGCCCTTTTCTTAAGTCCAGATGTGTCTCAAGTCTGTTCACATGCAGTTGCATATTCAAAGACAAACTTACACTAAACTGAGCCCTGTGGATGATGCGCCCAAATACATTCATGACCAAGGTTTCCTTCATGCCATCTGTGTACATCAAGCAAGAGCAGGATGGAACAAGCTCCACTCCAGTTTGCTAGCAGATACTTGGAGTTCATGTCTCCCCATGCACATCGTCAAAGCTTGGCAGCAGTGTAGGCAGAAATCAAGGCAGACAGCAATAGGACTGCCTGTGCCCACTTCTCCACTCTTTGCATAGACCTATCACCAATTTGTTGTCTGTTTTCACAAGTTTTCTATACTGTTTAGTGGGCAGGATAGCACAGCTCCATTTACTCGCTCTTGCTGTCCTCACCTACTTGGTGGGGAACAGGAGCAGTAGTCAGAGGGGGCTTCCTCTGTGTTCAGCTGCTGTTGGAGTGAACGGTCAGTGCTGGGGAGCAGCACAGCTCCATATACCTCTTCTTTCCCTTTGTGGGAATATGGGTGAACTCCAGTATCACTGTAAGTTCTGTTATGACCACCACCAGTTTTTGCTTGGAAAAACACATTGTTCAGTCTGAAATTTTCCAGGCTTATCTGGTAGCTTAAATTTAGGTAATTTAAGTAAAAGCAGATAAAACATCTTTTAAGCTGATGAAGACTGAAAAGGAACGTGAATGTACATACACAGAGGCATGCCTTCTGCTCCTAGTCAGCCTTGTATAAGACACAACCAGAAATACATGAACCTTCCTTCCTTCCTTCCTGCCTTCCTGCCTGCCTTCCTACCTTCCTGCCTTCCTTCCTTCCTTCCTTCCTGCCTTCCTTCCTGCCTTCCTGCCGTTTTGGGAGGAGTGTGCGGGTGGAGCAGGTTGCATCTGCACAGGGAATGCATAGGAGATGTGTATATTTTGGGAAGGTGGGGGAAAAGGTAACGAAGTGGTCTTGTTAAACCAGTAACTAGTCTGCTTTAGCTGTCTGTGCATGTGAGTCCAAAATTCTCTCACATTCTCTCTAAAGAGAAAAGTGGTAACAGAGAACTCTTCTAGTATTTAATTTAAGACCACTAGGAAGCTTGTTGAATAGTTCTGTCTGTTTTTAGCACCTGATATTTGAAGTTGTAACCAGGGCACTGAGTTCAAACACAACTTGAACTATTTTCAAAGGCTTATCCAGCCTTATAACATGACACAGTCATTGCTCCAAGAATTCTTTCATTAAATCAGCCTGTCTTTCTCTCAATTAGGGCAAAATCCTGAACAGAAAAGGATGCTGTCCGATTTGCACTGAAAGTAAGTTCTTTCTTCACATTCTTTAAATTCTTTTTTATTTTTTTCTGAGAAAATAAGTATATAGAAGTATACTTCCTTTTCTGCCTTCTTTTTAGAGGCAGCTAAAGGGCAGGTGATTATTTTTGGCCATGGATTTTGCCTCCTATAAATCTGTAAATTTAAAATATGGGTATTTTGTTTTTCTTTTATTTTTCAAAATGACACTATTTTTGTCAAATCTGAGGTGCTGCATTTTGAAAGATATAGTTGGTGTGTGAAATTTGTAGGCAATAAAACAAGAAAATTAATAAAGTTGTAACTTTTAGGACTTGGGTACATTTTACACCTGTAATTAACAGTCCAGCTACGTGCATATATAATCACACCTTTGCAGATGATTTGTGAGAGTTAAAAAAAGGTGTGCACAAATCTGGGGCAGCAGTGCAAAGTAGAATAGACAACTATCCTTCTTTGTTTATAATGTTTAGTTCAACCCTTACCTTCTTATCCCTTTACTCCTCACTTCAGAAATTATTAAATTACAATATCATCCTCCTAGTCAGCAAAGGACTTACACAAACACTTATCTTTAAGCTTATTCTATTTAAGTCAACAAGTTAGCAAGATACCAGTATGTATTTCCTTCAGTACGTATTTAAGTGTTTTACCAGATAGGGACAGACTGCTAAAATGGGGTTTTATGATCTGTAGGAAGGCTTTTGAAAGAAGAAAGTGTTCCTATTCTTTTATGTAAAATCAAATGGTTTTGCTGTTCAACTCAGTTCTGGGTTCTCTTGAATTGCACAAATCCCATATGCTAAATACCTGTTTTTTCACTCTGCGGCTCAATTATTTTGGAATGTGTAACTTGGGATAAAATAAATCTAGCTTGCAAGTCTTCATTATCAAAATGAAAGTAAATACAATTGACAACCTCAGAAACACTTGAAATAATACTGAGCAGAGGAAGAAAGGAAAGAGGATTCAACCGACTAGCAGTTGGTTTCATGTTAGCTCAGTTTCAAGGGAGAAGAAATTTTCATAGACTGTTGCTTAGATATGACATACCATTAGTGTCATGAATTTATCAATCTCTATCTCACCTCTTTTCTTGTGTTTCAGTCTCATTTAACCTTTCTCATGTGTTCTTTCTGTGTTCTTCTCTGCCATGAGAGGGGAGTAAAATAGTGGGACCAGCCATTCCCTCAAAGCACAGGAGACTCTCTACTGTAAGAGGTTTAAAAGAAGACAGTACAGTGACTCCTTCAGAAATGCTGCTAGAGAGGGATGACTTATGATAATTGTTTCATGGGAGAAGGAGGCAAAAAAATACAGTTCTTCAAAGTTAAAATAACTCACCTAGGAACCAGGTTACCTAAAACCTCAAAACTTCTTGATTATGTAAGAAGGGAATAATCATGACTACAAACATGTGAAATTAAGGCCAGATCATTGTTGCCTGTCCTCCTGCCACACAGGTCTGTAAAGAGCCTGACTCTGTCTTCCCCGTGACCTCTTTCCAGGTACTGGCAGACTGCTATTAGGTCTCCCCAAAGGATAAACAACCTTGTTCCCTTATGGGAAGGGACCAAGGGTCTTAAGGGTCCTACCTGCATTGCACTGCCTGTACTTGAGCCGAAGAGGCTCATTTCCTGTCTCACAGTCCTATGCTCCACCAGTGCACATGAAACAGAGGCGCCCTTTTCTTAGAGAGTTGTCTCACCATGGACCCATTTAGTATTTGGAGAAGAGCTGATTCCAAACTTTTGGTTAACAGGGCATTCTTGGCTTTCACAGATAATGTAATCAAGGAGCTTAAATACCCAGTGTCATACAGCAGTTGTGGCTGCCACTAGCTGTTTTAACATTGGTATTTTAACATTTGCCATTTGCAAAGAATTAATTCCACCTTTGCACCAGAAGTGCTGTAAATCTTGTCATGACTATCATCCAATAGTAATTGGAAACTTTGATAATTCAGCCAATTTCTGATAAGATGTACACACAGCCCCTTCCCTCACCCACTCACTCATGTTGATCCTGATCCTCTCTCCACATATTAACACACCAAACCTTTCTGACGCTCCAGCAGATATTAATTTTCCAAAGTAAAAACAACATAGGGAGGTACAAGAACATACTGTACACGGGAAAGCTTTGAGTACCGTTTAAATGCAGCCAATTTCTGTGAAGTGGGTCAAAACCAGTCACGTTGTGAAAGGATACACTTTAAACTGAAAAAAAATAAAATAATCAAAGGATTATTTTCAAAGCAGTTTGTTGCAAAGAGAAAAAGTACCTTGTCTCCTAAAGGGCTGGAGAGTCTCTTTTGTCTACTGTTGCTGAAGTTAACTATAGTTAGTTTTGGCATGTTGCTTTTTAAACTCCATGGCTGGCGTACAGTTATCACTAATTAAACACAGTGGTCATACCAGTGGAAAATTCAACAGTTTAGTTTATGCTGCTGTAAAAAATGTAATGAAATGTACTCTTTTGGGCTTGATTTAGAAAAATCACCACTGACGTCAATTCATAAATTAGTAATCCTATGTTAGACCAAGGTCATTTTCATATTAAAAATAAGAAAAAACTAAACCTGAGTTCAAATAACATTAACAGACTGCTCTCAACTTCAGACAAAGATAGGAACTTGCAGTGGAAGTTAAATCTTTGTTCTTGACAAGGAAGAATTCATGAGCCTTGCTGAAATTGCTGTCCACAGGATAAAAACCTCCTGCTAAAACCATGTGGATATACTTTAATTATTATCAATAATCCTAGAACGATCTTACACAGGTCATTGTGAGATTTTGTGGATGAAGTTTTTTCAAAGTGGACTGCAGTCATCTAGGTTTACGTGTACAGTAATCTTGCAGTAAAGGCTGCTTTTGGGACAAAAAAATTTGTTCGTCACAAATCATTCTGCAGCTTTTTTAATTGACAAAATGATCAACAGAGCTAAACCAAATTCAGGGGCATTTGGACCCACCTTAGGAGTAAAAGGTTGGTACTTCCACTTGGTCCTGCATCCTTTTTATGTGTTTTTGTAGAATTACTGAAAAAAGCACTGACTTACAAAGAAAAGAAAAAGAAGGAAAAGAAACAAAGTGAGGTTATGCATTGTAGGGATCTGTGAGAGCAGGAAGTGGGACTAAAGGACCACATAGATCCGTGTTTTTTCTGTTATTTCCTTTCCATGAAGAAATAGATCAACAAAAAGACTGCAATTGTTTATTCATACTGGACTACTGTTCATGATTTACCTCCCATTTCAGCTGTGATGGTCTACTGTGTAAATATGTATTTGGACAAATTGGAATAGCTATTTTATTTATGAAATAGACCATAAAGACTCCTGTGGAGTTTTTGACACCACACCTTGTAATGTGTATTATATCAAGCTGCACTATGCAGAAGTTATGAGGAAAGTCATCTATGGCTATACATTTTTTACAGAAAATCTAATGAAATTCTATTAGGCGTGTTCTGTAGCTAGTTTTTAAAAGTTAATAATGTGTTCTGTTTGATTTAGGGCTTAATTCAGCATATGGGCTAATTACATTCAAAGTTTCATTTTATTTTTAAAAAGCTGAGGTATTTTTGAATTATAGATGTGCAACCAGAACACCCTTCACTGGTAAACTTGTGTTTTTTCCTCCCTCTCCTTACTTAGAAAGTGTCCAAACTGATTTTAGTTATAATTTAAAGTATATTTTTCTTGGCCACTCTTAACTACCTACAAGCCCAGCAGAGTGTGACCAGACATCTGGACATCTTGGACTTCAATTGACTGCTCTGATCTCCTGAAAAAACAAAACAAGCTATTCCATGAGCACCAGAGCTAACAGAGCCTGGTTTCCTATGGATTTGTGTCCCATTTCCTTTATATCCCAACAAATAATAAACCCAGCTAGAGACAATATATCCTGTGGCTGGTCTGGAGCTACAAGTGTGCTAATTGCCCAGCCAATATGCTCGTGCTCTTGGCTGGTCAGGATGTGTGTGCTGACTGTCTTTCTGGCCTCCACCACGCAGTATATATATTTTGCCTTTCTAAAAAGGCTAAAAACTGTCTGGGGGAATGGAGGCACTGGGTGGAGGGCAGAAAGGTACTTTTTGGCAACCACTTAGTTTAA
This sequence comes from Ifrita kowaldi, assembly GCA_013398055.1. NCBI lineage: Eukaryota > Metazoa > Chordata > Aves > Passeriformes > Cinclosomatidae > Ifrita > Ifrita kowaldi. The sequence goes on from VZRS01005944.1 coordinate 667,049, forward strand.
TAAGTGGTTCTTACCTGTACTCAGCATACTACTTACTAGAAATGAGTGGTCTTTCAGACTTTTATCCCTCCGCATTGGCCAAACAGGTTGTGATTTTTTTCTTTATGAGAGTATGTTAAAACTTAGGAAATGCTAATGTGTTCTTTTCCATGCTGTTGCTTTTTTAGCTTCCTTTTTTGTACAGCTACATGTGTTTTCAAAAGTACTTCCTTTTCTAATGAAAGTCACTATTTCATCTGAACTGGGAGCATGATTTGAAAAGTCAAGGAAAGCATGCTAATAGTTCTATAGTATTCACTTTTAGCACCTAAATACTATTATTAGTTTGCAAGTAAGCTGTAGAGCCTCAGGTGGGAGCTGAGCAAACTACATTAATCACACATGTAGTTGAATATTTTAGTCAAATGTAAAAGTGTGAAGTCTGTATTTAGTTGCCTAAAAAACAAATGTGAAAACTGCCACGCTTCCAAAAGCTTTTATGAATGCCAGAAGGTTTGAATATTGATTTGGGAGCAACATGCAGGATTTCCAAAAGAGGTTTAATGGTGTTTGCATCCAGCTCTCAATAATGTTTAATCAAAATTGAGTGCCTGAGGTGTTTTGAAAATCATAGCCTCCTAAACATAGCTCTGGGGCCCTCCTTTGAAAAAATCTGTGTTTTTCAAGGATAGAGGGAATGGGTAAATTTGTCTAGACGAGCATGGGCATGTCTAGACAAGCAAAAGAAGACACCAAAGATTATGAGTGCCAGGTTCAAAACAAGGAAGTGGCAATGATGCTTCATTTCCTTTGCCCAAGGATGTTGTAGATGTCCAAAACATTGTTGGACTGGAAAAATTCACAGAAAATACTTCTGTCAAAAGTTGCTGAATTAAAAGAAACCATGTCTAGCTCAGAAAGTCCCTAATCTGAAAGTAGTTGGAGGTTGGGAGAATCTCAGGGGGAGGTATTGTATAGAATTGCTCTTTTCTAGCTCTATCTTAGACAGCTGATACAAGGAGTGTTGGCAATAAGATGGGAACAATTTACTGTAGGGAAAAAAGGGAAAGATCTACACCTGTGATGCTATGCCTTATTATCATAAGCTAGCAAAATTCATACTCCAGGGTTGGGGAACATAACTTTGGTGATGCAGCAGCACCTCTTCATCTGTTCTGCCCCAACAGAGAAGCAAGTCACACACATTCCTAACTAGAGATCAGTGCTTCCAATAGTTTTCAAAAACTGCCAAGTAGAAAGACTGGTTTGTTTCAGAAGGGAAAAAGAAAAGAAAAAAGAGGAAAAAAAGAAGAAAAAAAGAAAAAGCAAAAGCAAACCATAAAATATGGCATGATTGAAACTCTCCCAAAAGGACATAAACAACAACCCAAAAGCTAAAAATGGCAGGAATTCTTTTCATGTTGACTGTCTTTTGCAGTCTTGTTACACCTGGTATTTAAGGTTTATTTCTCGGCCAACCAGTTTTTCTTACTGGCATTGCCTGAGTTATCACACACACTGTTACAGGGTATGGATTTATTTTTAAACCCCACAATTTTAGCAAACCTTTCAAGAATGTTTTACACAGTGATATCAGAGAATCAATTATTCAGACTGTTTTTAGGTGGATTTTCCCTCCTCCATTTCCTTGGTTATTAAAGAAAACAGCGGAATTTGGATCAGACCTTTAGTTATCCAGTCCAAAATACATTTTTAACTGCACGGCATCAAGTTGACATATGACGTGACACGATGTAACATAACATAAAACAACATTACCCTGCATAACACATTAGAAATTAAAAATAAATATTTCCTTTGGATCCCATTGGTACTATCAATTTTACTTGCACATCTCTAAACTATGTTTGTTCCGCTCATGTCTTGCCTCTTAGTCACTTGCTTAGGTGAAGAATCAGCCTCCCCCTCCCAACAGGTTGGTTAAAAACATGTATAACATGTTCTTGGCCTTTAGAAATACAGAGAAAGATCAGATCTTTCCTCTGGGTTCTTCACTGATGTTTGGCTGATTTTTTTTGTTGTTGTTTTTTGGTAATTTCCTTGTTTTCATGAAAGTTGTCATTAAACTTAAGGAAAAATTAAAGCTGGAAAAGCTGAAGTACAGTCTGAGCTGTAATAACATGTGTCTTAATACTCATCATGCAGATACTTAGATATATACATAAGGAAATCAGAAACATGTTAGTATGATTTAGTAACAGGTAAGGTCAGATGGTCTTCATACAAAATCTATAGATTATTTTTCCTATTGGTGAAAATTATGTTGGTAATTAAAAGCCATATGATTCCTGCCAATTTATGGAAAATCAATTATTACAATGAACTTTGGAAAGCAGATATTAACATCCTCATTGGTATCAGTGAGGAAAAGAAAACTCACAGAACTGCACATTTTTGAAAGCACTCTCTTGCCTAAATGTCTTGGTTTTCAGGCTCTGCGTAAAGTCTGTCAGGCCTGTTTTCTGGAGGTGTTGATCAAATATGGATCTTTTTGACTTCTAATGGAGCTGTCAACATGATGTCCTTGAGAAATTGAAACTTTTGGTCCCTAGTTGCCAGACACAGTAAAGAGGGTTAATAATGATGCCAAGATGAGTTACTGGCTTAGCTAAAGAAACATGCATATGGCTAATTAGGTGTAACATACAAATCACCCAGGTACTCGGTCTGACCCATGCGGTGAGGGGAGAGTGAGATTAGGCTTTAGGAAGACCTTTCTCACAGCAGGGATGGCCCAACACTGCAAAAGGTTGCCAGAGGTGGCAACGGAGTTGCTGTTACTACTGCCCTTTATGGGCAGGTTAGATAAACATCTGTCAGCTATAATATAGGTACAGGTGATTCTTCATTGCAGCTGGAGAAGAAAAAGATAATGTCTCCTGGGGCCTCCTTCTGCCCCATTTTCTGTGTCTCCATGTAGGTTTGCTTGGGTGCTCTCTACAGCTAGAAAAACACCAAGAAGTTTACAGTTGCTTTAGCGTAGCACTCTGTCTAGGCTGAAAAACTCTGCTGAGAAGGGTGTATTGTGTAGGTAGAACTGTATTGCACTCCACAGGAGGAATTCTCTTCCCCTTCTCTGTAACATTCATGTCTCCTTCTTTTTTTGTAGATTTGAATTTGCCTTTTTTAAGCTGGTTTTTCAGGCAAGTCATTATTAGTTAAACAGGCATTGTCTTTCAAAGCAGCCTTAGCCCATGGGTATACAGCTGGCAGTAGCAGTGTGCCTTTCTCTGCCTTGAGACTCCTTCTTCCAGGAACAGCAGCAGTATGGTTTAGAACCTATTGTTATACCAGAAGGCTGCAAGGCGAATGCATTTGCTGCTGTCTTTGGTTGTGAGGCAATTCAATCAGTTGCTGGGTAGCTGCAGGGTAACTCAGCATCATTGAGATGGATGTGGAAACGTTCTGTCTTTGGGCTGTGACTTCTCTGACCGGTGTATGGCTACAAACATCCATGAGAAATCTCCATCCATTTGTAATGATGCAGATGATTGATAGAGACACCATGCCCATTGGCAGTCATTGCATCATGTTAGTCATGTACTACTGACTTTCAGTTGGTAGTGTAATATCAATAACTACTACAAGTCAGTTGTCTATGAACAACATATACAACAGCTTGTGACACTGAATCAAGATGCTGGTTCTACAGGTATTTTGGGAAAAAAAATGTAAACACACCTAGTGTATAAATGTACGATATTTATAAGTGTGTGTATGTAAAATATGGACAGAATCAGCTCCTGTTAAAGTAGTCTGACGGCTTTTAATTTTGGGGAGTCACTGAAATTTGAAAAAATTGTAATAACCTAAACTGTACATTATGTTTAAGGGACAAAGCTACAGGTTAGCCTTCCTATGCTGCCCCGGGGTTGAACTGGCCTTCGGTTACTACCCACTTTGGGAAAGACTTCTACTAAAGCAATGAAACTTTTGTTTTTCAAAGACATATTTATTCCTAGTGGGTGCCAGTCAAAATCTACCCCATAGAGCAGATAGATTAGGTGAGAGCAGCATCTCTAAGTTCTTATCAACTGCTTTCTTCAAACTTCGATTGATCCTGATATGGCGCTTTTGTTTCTCACTCACCTGCAGAGCCTGGAGTTTGCACTGTATTTGGAGATCCTCACTACAACACTTTTGATGGACGGACATTTAACTTTCAGGGAACGTGTCAGTACGTTTTGACAAAAGACTGCTCCTCCTCTGCCTCACCCTTTCAGGTGCTGGTAAAAAATGATGCCCGACGGACCCGTTCTTTCTCCTGGACAAAGTCAGTGGACCTTGTGTTGGGCAGAAGCACAATCAGCCTCCAGCAGCACCTTACAGTGAAGTGGAATGGGACCCGAATTTCGTTACCTTGCGAGACACCACAATTTCAGATCGATTTGGATGGTTACTTGCTGAAAGTGACAACCAAAGCAGGTAGGACAAGTCTATGTGTGTGTCTGTGTATGTTTGTGTGTGTGTGTCTTTCTCTCTGAAGAACTTCTCAAGGTCAACATGAACAGTAGTCAGTAAAAAAGCATGGTAGCAGTAATAAATATTGTTATAACTCTTTAGAGTTTAGAGAAACCCACAGCGCTTTCAAAATTCCTGCAGCCCACAAGCAGACAGAGATCCCGGCTATGAGTTTGAAGTCTGCAGGATATTGCTTAAGCTGTGTTTTATTCTGTGGCTGACAATTAACTGCCCGAATAGACAAATGTGCCATGACTTTCACTTACAGTAACTTAAAAGTGTCTTATGCAGAGTATGGTGGGTTGACCCTGGCTGGACATCAACCAAACATGCTCACCACAAAGCCACTTTATCACTCCCCTCCTCACCTGGACAGGGAAGAGAAAATATAATGGAAGACTCGTGGTTCAAGATAAGGACTGGTAGAGATCACTCACCAATTATCATCATGGGCAAAATAGCCTCAATTTGAGAAAATTAGTTTAATTTCCAATCAAATGTGGATAGGATAATGAGAAATGAAGTAAAATCTTAAAAAAGCCTCCACACTTCCAATCCCCTTCTTCACAAGCTGAACTTTACTTCCGATTCTCTCTACCTCCTCCTGCCCTGAGTGGTGTTGCGGGGGTTGGGAATGGGATTTGCAGTGAGTCCATCACATATTGTATCTACCAGGTCTTCCTCCTCAGGGGGAGGACTGCTCACACTCATTCCTTGCTCCAGCATCAGGTCCCTTTCATGGGAGACAGTTGTCTGCAAAGTTTTCCAATGCGAATCCCTCCCATGGGCTGCATTTCTTCACAAACTTCAAAAAGGTGGGTCCCTTCCACAGGGTGCAGCCCTTCAGGAACAGACTCCAACATGGATTCTCCATGAGGTCACAAGTCTTGCCAGCAAATATGCTCTAGTGTGGGCTCCTCTCTTCATGGCTCCAGGATGGACTTCCCACAGTATCACAATCTCCTGTAGGCATCCATCTGCTCCAGTGTGGGGTTATCCAGGAGCTGCAGGTGGATCTCTACTCCAGCATGGAACTCAATGGGCTTCAGGGGGGCAGCCTTGCCTCACCATGGTCTTCACCATGGGCTGCAGGGGAATATCTGTTCCAGTACCTCCTCTCCCTCCTTCTCCACTGACTGCAGGGTTGTTTATCTTACACTCTTCCTCCTCTTTCTGACTGCAGTTGCACAGGTCTTTTCTCCCCCTTCTTAAATATATTATCCCAGAGGTGCTGCCACTGTTGCCAAGGCCGAGCCCATCTTGGAGCCAGCTGGAATTGGCCCATCTCAGAGCCAGCTGCAATTGTCTCCATTGGACATGGGGGAAGTTTCTGGCAGCTTCTCACAGAAGCCACCCCTGTAGCTCTCTGCTTCCAAAATCTTGCCATACAAACTTAATACACGGTATCATTTGATACTTACAGATAAGAACAGAGAGAAGATCAGTTTTTAAACAGAAAATTCAGGTCTTTCAAAGTTCCAGCAACATATCTTGCAGTTTAAGTGAGCAATTATATAAATTCATGGTTATAGTGACTATATGAGTTAATGTTGTAAAATTATGGAAATATTTCACTGGAGCTACCCAGCAAAATGGAGGCCCTGGTTTGAAAAGCAAGGCCTAATTTACTGTTCCCTGCCGTCTTACTGGGCTTGCTTTGTGTCCAAGTAAGAAGTTGTCTGCAAGGAACAGAGTCTACAGCACCACAAGCAAAAGGAAATTAGAAACTTTATAGAATATGCTACCTTATTTCTAGAAACAGGGAAGGGAGATAGCATTCTCTCAGGGTTTTTGAGTCTTAGAAAATACATTAATTGTCAAAATGCTAAACCAGAGGACTTACTTTTATTTTGATAAACTGTTCTGAAACTAATAGTATCGTTGCGTAGATAAATACTGAGGGGAAGTTTAAAACTTTCTCATTAGCATGTGTTAGCTACTACTATAGTCCTGAGAGATTTCACTTACACAGTGAAGTACTGTTTCAGTGAGAATACTATTTACTGTTAATTCAATTAAATGCCATGTGAAAGCAGTGAAACCAGTCTTTCTTACGGAGTGATACGGTCGCAGGCGTGACGCATAGTCATACTCATTATCTAGCATAATTTTTTTCAAGGGGGACACTAGCACCCACTGTTGAGCTGAGAATTTAGACACCTGTTCTTATAGCCTCTGGAAATGTGAGTCTGCATAATGTGGATCCCAGCTCTGGGCTCATTCCTCAAAGTGGCAATGCAGATTTTTGTGGCTGTCTGTAAAATGCACACAAGTTGACCATTATTCACAACTTCTAATTAGAAGCATCTTGAGGGTTTTTCTTTGCAGCCAGCTGAACACCATGAATTCAGGCGATGTGGATTTCATTAGCCAACCACAGGCCAAGGAGAAGTTTTCAGCTGAAGATGAATGACAGCTAATCCTGCTGCTATTCCATTTGTCTCTGGTGCAAGCCTAATAAATGACTACACACATCCTTGTCCATGTGTTGGCAGAGGAAGTGCAAACATGGCATATGACAACATACCAAACAGTGTGTAATCACTGCAAATTATAGCCTAAATAATTCCTCCCCTTAACGGAGCAGGATCAGGTTTCTCTCGCTGAATACAGCATGATGGGCCAGGTCCTCCTTTCCTCAGCACATAAGGCCTGGGAAGAAGCAGAATGGCCTGGCTCCCATTTTGCTGGGAGAAGACAAGCAGCAGAGGGGCTGTAGAGAAGAAGAATGTGCTGAGTAGAACTGGTTTAAAGGCAAACATTTTGTTCCACAGGAAGTTCTGAGTACCAGGGGAAAAAAATTGGAGAAATTTCTGTTTCAGAAGGAAACATGGATTTTTAAAAAATTTATGCTTTCCCAGCGTACAGTGAAAAAAGAGAGGAAGGGAGAAAGTAATGAAAAATAAGCAAAACTGCTCCACTAGAAGTAGAATTCAAAGTAAAATTGGGCTGGGAAATGCAGGGTCTGGTGCTTACAGCTCAGCCAGCATTCCCACGGATTTTGGTTTTCCTTTTGCAGAGCTGGGAGTTGAGCCTTGGATAAAACAGGGAAACCCAAAGCTTCAGGAAGTCTTGTGGTCCCTGGCTACAGGGCAATGTGCATGGCAGGGCAGTCCTGGAGTTGCATACCCCCATCATTCAGGCTTCCAGGCAGCCCACCAGGCGAGCTGGCGGGAAACCAGCTTGGAGCCTTGCCTGTGCTGTGTTGGAAGTTCATTGAGTATGATATGTCTCCCTGAAGCATTGCAGTTCTGATGAATTGGCATTTTCCAGTGAAAACCTGTGTTGTTGCTAAATTCCTCACCAGCTGTTGCCCTGGATGCCATGCAGCAGAAGTCTTTGCACTCTGCACTGGCAGCTATGGTGTGTGCTTGGGATGTGTTGAGTCCTTATCCAAAATTTGTGTGTTAGAAAGACAAAAGAGTAGAGTTTCACAGGGTTGATGGTACTTATCTATTCCTCTATTGCATGAGTGTTTTTTTGTTTTTTCTGTGCTGTCTTTTGCACAAAGCCACTTTGCTGCACTTCTCTGTACCACTTTGGCATTAAATCTTTATGGAAGAGTTGTTGGCTGGTTCTTGAGGATTCCTTTAAATCTCGAGGATGCCAGGAAAATCATGCAGAACAATTGATGAGAGCTCCCATCATGAGGAACTCAGTGTGTGATGTACATAAATCTAGAAGGATTTTTTTTAAATGGAGTAGGGTACATAATGTGCCAAGTTAAGAAATCGAGTAACAAGTTGGTTAAGCATTCTTCAAAGAGAGAGGATAATTGGAAAAAATGAAAAAGTAACTCAGAGAATACTTTTTTTCTGCACATCCCCAGATGGGACAGATGTTGCATCCTTTGGCTTCATGTCTCTTGGATTCTGATTCTTGTCCAAGTGAATGGGAAACTCATCCATTTTGGGCGGGGAGAAGAAAGGGGGGGTATAGGCACCAGGAAACTCTTCCAAACAGTTTCTGTCTGCCAAGGAGACCATTTCAAGCACTGTTCTGTAGCATAATCCTGTCTGTCACAGCTCGTGTTGGTTTACAGAAACTAACTGGATTTTCTGCATGTGAACAAACAAAAGGCACACACTGCAAAGTGTGATCAGACTCCAACAAAATGATTGTGCATGTAGGAGTAAATACCCTTCCTTGTTACTCCAAAAAGGAGTAAGCTCTGTTATGGACAGAAACCTTTAGGCTGTTCATCAAAGCTAGAAATTACCCTTCCATCTGAACAATTACAACAGAATAAAGTGTAATTAAGCCATACCAGCTAGAGGAAAGTACACCCATGTGGTATATACAGTTATACAGCGAGTCTCTTAAATGAAATCCAGTAATCAAAGCAGGAATCTCTAGATTTTAAAATGTGAATTTTTATATGCTGAGAAGAGAAGCCATGATTTTATGTTATTCTTCTTCTGCATACCTGCATGCCTTTTGCAGGTCTACAAAAGCAAAATGTAACAAGTAAATTAACTCAGGTGAAAGGGACATAAATATTCAGGAAAATTTTCAAGTTAACCTTTCATAATTAATGTATTTTCACTGAAGGTGTCTTGGTTTGAAAAGA
>VZRS01005945.1:3434-39022 GCA_013398055.1 Ifrita kowaldi
TTTAAAGGATCCCCCCAAACCATCGCACGTTCCCCCCATGTCTCTCTGCACCCCCAGCAGTCCATGGGCGCCAGCGGCTGTGGGGCAGAGCTCGGCCCCGTCAGTGTCAGGCTGGTACTGCTGTCCCCATGGTCGGGCTGGTCGCGTTTTCTCCCCGAGATTCCATCCTGCGGGGTGCGGGGGGAGCGCGGAGCCCCGCGTGCTCGGCGTCTGGGAGCGGGGAATGCCCGGGAACCAGGGCTGCACCGACCCTCCTCGCAGCGAAGGGAGCGAGAGGAGCAGCGAATGCTCAGCTCTCAGCTGGGCTGGCGCTGCGCTGGGACTTGAGAGAAGTTTGTGTTTCTCTGGTGAACCACCACGGATGTTCATACAGCTTTAAATGAGCAGTCGAGTGCCTTACCGAGGGGATGTCACTTAAAGCAGCTGAGAATTTTGGTTCTGCTTTCCGGCTCCAACAGAATTTCTTGACTTGCAGGGCACAATCTGAAAGAAAACAAGATTTTTTTTTTGTTTTGTTTTTTAATGCTGTAAACCCAACTACAGTAACTATTTCTCTGTGTTTAGTCTTTCTGGGAAGAAATCGCCTGTGGTGTTTGCATACATAATTTTTCTGTTTACTTGTTTTTGACTTTTTTCATACTAGATGGGCAAGACATTAATTGCTAGCAATTAATCAACCACATTTTGATTTAGAGAATTCATCCCCACTAGGGTGTTTTGATGAAAGTTAGACTAAAGGTGGTGTTGGTTGAAGTAACTGCTCAGTCTCCAGTTGCTCAGTAATCTGGAAAACAAAGATTTTCATCTCAACCATAGCCTTTTTTTTTACCCTGTGCATCTGTTTGCCATATTGTATCCTGTTTGCAGAGCTACAAATATACTTATTTAAATGGCATGTGTAACTTTTCATACTTATGTAGTGGCAGTTAAACCCCAATTTTCAAAAGTTAAATTGGCTCTGGAGTACAGGGAGAAATTATTTCCGGATTAGTTTATTTTAATAAGTAACAATCATACCCATTCTTAATTTACCATGTGTTTGGCTTTAATTTGTTGTTCAGTCTAGTTCAAATGACAGCACAGAAATAGCTGTTGTATGTGATGTCACATAATATTGTTACAGTAATTTCTTCAAATTAATCGCAAAATAGTGGCATGTGCTTTTGCAAAATTTTGTATACTTTGTGCTTAATGGGACACTTTGAAGAAGCATTCAGTTTCTAAATCATATGACTGTCATTTCTTTTCTCATCTCTCACCTCTGCCTATTGCCAAGGACATTTGTATCCGAACAGCATTTCTGTTTCTTCTGTGTTCGTGGTGCCCTGCTGTTTGATTGCCTAGCTGAAGTTGTAATCCTGTGTTTGTGACACGATAGTAATTTTCCTACTGGCTAATTGTTACTTCAGATAGAGATAAACAGCAGGAACAGCTGAACCGTGAAGAAACAAAAATCAAATTTTAATGCATGCATCCTCCCTAATAAACAGCATCTATGCAAGTAGAGTAGGTTCGAGTAAGATGTGTTGAGTTCAGAAGAGGTGTCAGCAGTTCCTTAATGAGGCAGAGGCAGTGCCAGCATGAGTATGAATAAGCTTATACATGAAGGTAGAGTTGAAGTTAGGAAGTTCACTATTTGGTTTGTGAATTTGGTGCTGTAGAGGATGCCAGGCTGACAGTGCTGGAGACAGAAACTCAGCGAATGTAATAGTGTGTGTTTGTGGATTGCAGCATCCTCTCTGCTTCCTGAGCCAGTCTCCCTGTTCTCATAGAAGAGGCAAATGGACAAAGGTTTACGACAACTGAACTATTACTCTGAAGAAACTATGGCAGACTTGCTTACCAATCTGTAAAGGAATAAAATCGGTACCCTGGAAATGCATAAGGACTTGAAGAAGTATGAGGCTGTTACTGGCTAGAAATGGATGCACAGGGCAAGGCACCTGTCTCAAAAATCATCCTAGGACTGCGATAAACGAGATACTACTGATGTTTCCAGGGCAAGTGTTTGAATTTCTAAGGGACAGGAGGTTACCATCATGACAGCTTGCTGTGGAGGTTCTGTGATTTGGGCTTGGAGTTTTTTTAATGTTATGGCTGCTGGAAGAAAGCTGTCACTGGTCTCTGTTCTCTCCTCTTGGCCCATGGTTTGATTTGGGGGTTGGACTTTCCCCTCTCTGACTAAGAGTGCTTCTTGAAGCTGCTCCCTGAGGGTACTTGCAGAGGAGGGGAGTTAGAGCTGCTCCATGGCAGCTTTGAGGTGTTCTTCAGGACAGCTGTGAAACCAGTCAGAAGGATGATTGTTAGGTAACTGACAGCTGAAGAGACAAAAGCAGTGTCATCACATCTGTCAGGGTGCTGCAGATAACTGTGAGACTGAGGTTTCAACTTTTTAAAAAGTGATAGAGTTCTTCCTCCACCAGTATTCATGGCTTGCTTTCTTCCTGAAATAGCTCTCCAGTCAGCATGCAATTGCTGATTTGTTTTGGCTTTAAACCCTGATCATGAAGACAATGCATAAAGCTCTTGCTTGAATAGGAATCTTATAAAGGATGTTTGTGCAAACCTACTGAATGTTGCAGACCTCTGTGTTTAGGGTCAGATAGTGAAGAAGTGAAAATGCCTTTTTGGTAATGGATGTTTTAAAACTATGCTTCTCTAGAGTTCAGAAGAGAGTTTGTTTTAATCCATTATTATTGTTTTAATATTGTTACTATTTTAACTGGTTTTAATCCATTGTTTCTGTTTTCATAAACAGATCCTTGCTTTTTTGTGGGTTTTTTAGATAGATTCATTTGCATGTTGTGTAGAAGTTTAATATTTGAAACATTGCTAAACTTTACTGACTGATGGTGTGTGCACATATTTTTCTACCAGAAGTCAGAGAAGGGGATAAGGAATAGGTTTTCACTCCTGGAGCACTCAGGTTGGAGATGAAGTGTGGCATTTCCAGCTAGAGCTACGTTTTTGCATTCAGTTGAAGGATCTCTTCACCCAGAGACTACAATACTATGACAATAAGACTTGGAAGTACTTTTTTTTTTTAATAATCATGGTCTATTTCTTCCCCCAAGCTTGAATCAACCATTTTCTAGTCATGTTTCTTCATTGTATGATTCCTCAGAAATCAGTGTGCCCTTGTCTGCCATGATTTCCAATGCATTTTCCTCTTTAATATTTTCATAGAATAGTGTAAAATTAGTGCGATCTAAGGTGTTCCAAATTCCACTGTTAATTTAGTAGTTCTTTCAATTGCATCTCTGTGATATAGTTTATTGATTATCAGATTGCTTTAGCTTTTATTTAAAACTGAAAAATTAGGACTTAAAAAGATTTATAGCAATTTTTGCTATGTCTTGGAGGTAAGGTAAAGTAGCATTTTTGACAAGATATAAGGAAGTTCTGAAGATACAGGGAAGTTCTGGTCAGATGTATATGCAGGAAAAGGACTTCTTGTATCCTTCAGTGTGAATTGTATGAAGATACTCAGGTGGAGAGCTTTGTTCTTGTTTCACAGCAGTACTGGTTAGAGGGGCATGAACTGTATTCGTGTTTCCTTTTTGCCTGGTGAATTGCTTCAATCTGCATTCCAGGAGTTCTAGGTAAGGAATTTGGCTACAAGCTGTAGAATATGTAGAAGGGTTTTGTTTTGTTTCTTTGTATTTTTTCTTTTTCCAGGAAGATGGGCCAGGATTGGGCATATCGGAACCTTTTAAGCTCTGTCTTTGGGAGCTGGAGAAATCCGATTCCTTTGGACATCTGTAATCCACCTTTATGATGATGTCGCATTTCAAAAATGCCAGCTTCAAAAATATCTGCTGCAGTGCATGTAATATGGGATTTACTTTTTAGTTTAAACCAACTAGAGTGAAGATATTTTTTCTTCCTTCTGAGAGAGTGGGCTGGGGGAGGAAAGCAGGGAGAAACAGGTCTCAATTTCTGATCTGTCACCATTCATCTCCTCTGGCAGCCAGTCTGCAGACTTAAATACTATATTCTTTGTCCCCAACATATTTAACCTCATTAATTTCCCATGAAATGCTAAATACTTTGGTTGCTTTGCTGATGGCATCTTCAGAAGAGTGCAGTTCCTTGTGCTGTAGGGAGGGGTCCATGTTACTGTTGCGTGCCACCAGAAATGCAGGTGGAACTGAAGCTTTGTTGCATGCTGCTGCTTCTGGCTGAGCTGGTGGCTCTGCTGTGTCTGGGGGCATGCTCAGCTCCTTCTCCACTTCTCCTGCTGGGAGCCCTCATGTTTCAGCCCACTCACCTGAGAGCTTTGGGTAGAATTTAGGTCAATAAGGAATCTCCCTCAGACGGACTTGGACCACTAAGTGGTGTAAGTTGCTCAGAGAGATGTGGAGGGGGATGCAACTGCCATGTGGACTTCAGGGATGGTCTGTTCATGGCCACAGTTAGTGCTCCCCACTTAAAACTGAGCCCTCAAGTTTTAAATGCTGTGACTCACCAAGGGTGACTGTTGGTGTGTGCACATGAGGTTTGGGATGAGCAGGCAGCCAGTACTTCCACTTCTGTGCCAAGCACTTGGTAGTGATGACTCTTCTAAAGTATAATTGCTGTTCAGTGAGCGAAGTACATGCTCTCCTAATAACCTTTAATTTTTCAGCTTACATGTCAGGTGTGGCTTCAGAGTATGTACCACTTGCAGAGTTACAGAATACACAGTGCTCTAAACAGAGAGGCTGTGTCATTCTTTTGTGGTAATTGTCCAAGGCTTGGATCTTTAATGGATTGTACACAAATGCTGGGTATTGATTCCCTAAATATTAAGCAACCTTTTCCAATTTATATATTTGCCAGGCAAGCTGACATAGAGAGCCTTCATTAAACTCTCCAGATATTGTTGTAGTTCATAAATATTTATGTCAGGACATTCACAATGTGGAAGGCTTGCTGTTTTATCCGCATGGACAAACTTAGAACACAGTGCTTGCATTTGCGAGTAGAAATGATCTTGTTGTCATTTCTGCTTTTTGATATGTTCTCTGGTGAAATGGTTATGAAAATAGGGTGGGATTTTTGTCTCGTTATTATCTTGCTACAGACCTTTCAATTTCCATGTAGCTGGCAGAGTTCCCCACCAATTTTGAAATGGAGTCAAACATACCAGTCTGTGAATGGGATGGGAATACTGTTAATACCTTTGCCTGTAATACCTTATTCTTAATATACTTTCAAGAAATTAGCCAGTCAAAGTCTAGGTTAAAAGAAGCAATGCTTTAGTTAGTAATATTTCGTTTTGTTTGCAAAGTGTTATAAACTACTTGGAGAAAGAGGCATATCAGTTTAAAAGGTGGAATGCTTTTTGAGTTTCAGTATTTACATGGAGAGAACAATAAGGAAATGTTTTTAATATAAACAGACATGGAAAATGGCAACATTCATACAGATTTTTTTAGTATCTTGTTACAGGATCACGTTACCTAAATAGAATTACTCCCTTGTGATAGAATCAATGTGGCAACAATGGGATTACAGTTTTAATTCTGTTTATGAGGGCCATGTGTGAGCTCTTGATGTCAGATTTGAAAAGTAATCATATTTGAGACAGAAAATTTTAATCAACTAGCTATATAATTTTGCTTAATCAAAAAATGTTTGTTTTCTTCTCTATGATACCTTTTCCCCTTATTCCTCCTCTGTCTTCCCAGTCTGTTCCCAGAAGAGAAATATAGTTTCTATGTAGTATGCTGGAGTTTTTTAACTGTTTGTGCCTCTAGAACTCCTTAATACTAAAGATTCTTCTCTGTCCATTCTCAGAGAGTTCAGGCTTCTAGAAAGTAGCTGATATGTTTGCTGGAATTCTGGAAGTTAAGGTTATGTGGAAAACAGCAGAAATTTAAGGTGTCATAGAATTTCAAACTGTTCCCTTAGTTGTTCTGTCAAAGCAGGGAATAAAACTCCTGCTTATACTCATAGTATTAGTGTTAATTAAAATATTAACACTTCAGAAATCCAAGAATCCTCTTGTCCACCCACTGATTAATTGAAAGGAATATTAAGAATAATAGAGGAGTAGGAATTTATAGACCTTGTAGCGACTCTCATTATGTCCATTTAGAAAGTGCAGTGATGTTCTTATAACAACTCAGAAACTTAACTGAAGCTCAACAGTTACCCTTTACCGTGTAGGTAATGGTAAAATGAATAAGTAAGATAATTCCAAGTTGGGTGGTTTTGTTTTTATGGGTTTACTTGTCTTTCTTTTGGATTTCCAGAAATGAGTCCAATTCAGTATGAAAAAGACAAGATCATTCACCTTTTCAGAGGGATCCTGCGTATATCTGTGTGTGTGTGTGTGTTGTTTTCTGGGGTGGTTTGGGGTTGGTTTTTTTTCTCATGTGTCATTACATCTAATGTAAGCCTGTTTAACATTTGACCTTAATAGTGCTCTGATGTTAAAAGTATGAGAGTTAAAAGTATGCTACAACAAGTTTTTTTTCATAAAATAAAAATTAAATGTCCAATAATTCTCAAAATTATTGAAGTATGTGCACATCTTTCCTTACCCATTAAAAACAGTCCCTGACTGTTCATTTGAACTGGGGTCTTTTGTGCTAAATTCTATGTTCCTGCTTTGCAGCAACTTCCTGATAGTGCTTAAAAAATCTAAACTAACAAAAACCCCCAGCCTCAAAACAGAATAAATAAGCTGTTTTGTTTGATTTGGTTTTTCCCTGATGAGACAAACTGACACACTTCAAGAAATATTTTTTGAGTATCTTTTAGACTGGCATACAACCTTGGATAAATTGTTGGAAAAGTCATCTGAGAGTAGTTCAGTGAACTTCTTGTCAGCGTGGTCTTGTTTGTTGGAAGCGTGCTGCTGTTGAGGGTGTGGATTTTTTGATCCATGTGGAACTAACAGCAATTGGGATAAGACCCCATGGCTGGAGCTGTTCCCATGTGCTTGGGTTACACTCCAGCGAAGGAGGTGAGTGAGCTGGTAGGATTGACTGAGAGTAACATTCCCAGGCCATTCCCGACTGGATGTGCCCCCTCAAACGTGTGCTGTGTAGGCTGGAACACATCATGAACTGCAGTTGCCCCAGAGCAGCAACAAACATTGGGGCATTCCCACCTCAACTTGCCAGCATGTACAAGGTGCACCTTGCGGCCTGTAGCCCTCCTAGGCTTTGGGAAATGGGCTCCTGCTGTCACAGCACCACAGTGTTGTGTCTCAGTGTTCTCCCTCAGTGGAGGGACACAGCTTTCAACAGCTTCCTGAGGAATATGATTGAGGCTTTTGGTTTGTTTTCTCATTGTTAGAAGTGCTGTAGGAAAAGGTGTTGGCAGAAGATGTGAAGGGCAGTGTTTTGTTTCAATGTGATCCGGTTGTCTTCCCTGTCATCACAGCGCTTAGTTTAGATTGCAAAATGCCATCCCTATTCAGATGTGGGACTCTAATTGGTAGAGCCAAACAAGACTTCTTTTCTGCAGGAGCAGAGGTGCTTGCTAACTAACCTTTTCATTAAACAGATCATGTCAATTTAAACATGGGTGTTGCTGGTAGAACTGGGGAACTATTGCCAATGTATGTGGAACTGGTATGACTTCATCTGCAGCACTGTGTGTTACTCTGACAACTGTTTGAGAAGCTGGAAGAGTGTTGAAGGAAGATTATGAGGACATCTGAGAAAATGAGTTGTATAATGTTGAAGTTCTGCAGACATTAATGTGGATCACAGAAGTACTTTATTACACATCCCTAAGGAGCCTTCCCGCTTTCCAGAGCCTGCAGTTGGCCCTGGAAGGTGCCAGGTCACCTTTATTTTGCTGCTGCTCTGTAAGCAGAAGGGTAATGGAAGAAGGTGGTAGTGTTTTATGGCCATGCACTTGCAAGCAGATGCCTGACCAGGGTATATTGACTCTCTGCTCATCCTGTTGTCAGCCAGGTAGATTCAGAATATAAAGTTAGAAGAATGTCAGAGCTAAAGTGCTGTGTTCCATCCCCATGAGAGTACAATCAAAAGAACTTCAGAACAGGAGAGTCTGTGTTACAGAAAGGTGGACAAAAGATCTGTGTGAGTGTGCTACCTAGCACTGAGAAGAGCTGCGCTCTGGTAGTCCTGTTGTAAGGCTCTGTTGCCAGCAGAATGATTTGGCAGGTGATGCCTGCTATTTAGAAAGTTTTTTTGCCTGTCATGTGCTGGGACTTCATGGTGTACTTCAGTCAAGTGTGCTTTTGCTGTAATCTGGCAGGTCTGTTGGCTTTTTATGCCTGGACCTGGTATTTCTGTCCTTTCTTATAGTCCTGTATTGTTTTTTTCCCCTCTTCTCATTCTCATGTCTCCATCTTTCTATCTCTTTAGTAAGGTAATTTTTTCCCCCTGTATTTAGCAAGCTAAAGGATGACTTACTGCCTTTGTACCAGCTAGTTCTGCAGAATGTCTTGGTCTCTACAGCTAGTATGTGGCCAAAGACCTGAAAACAGTAAAGCTTAGAAAAATCCAAATGCTGTTGTTGCCTAGCTTGGTGTCTTTGCTGTTGCACTGATATGGCTACACATCTCCTTCACTGGCCTCTGCTCCTGTGACCTTTTGAGTTGTCAAAAGGTTATCTGAACAGCCCTTGCATGGCTTCAGCCTGAGGAATATACTTTAGGTTAGCTGAAGAGAGGAGAAATGGTCCTTTCTGCCAAGTTTGGGCTGCCTCATGCTCTTTTACTAAATTCCTGGTTGCCTGCTGTGTCCTGCAAGTATGTTTGGGAGAATAAGGAGGTTCAGAGAGAAGAGGGCTGTCTGTTCTCAGTGAAAGAGGTATGGTGGGCCCTAGTAAGTCAGTTCATTATTTATATTTTTAAAGATGTATGGAATTGTGTATTGCACAGAAAAAATTGGGAAAGTGCTGTGACGGAGAACTTGGTACAAAATCCTGGCCTGTTGCTTGCTGTGCTTAAAACTCTTATGTATTTCCTGGTGAATTTGTTGTTTGCTTGAAAATATCAACCATCTCTGTATAAGTTTCTTGAGGCTGGCTCCCTGCTATTTGGAAAAGTTTATGTTAATTTTCAAATTGTCTCTCTTCTTACTTGATACAAGTCTCCCAGACTTTATTCCCAGTGCTGCCTAAACCTTTTCATTCTTGCTTCTCCAAACTGAGCAGCAAAACTCAAACATTTGCAGAAAATAAATAGGCAGAATTTCTTCTAAGCATGAGCAGTGATGAAGAAATTTGAAACCCAGGGAGTGAAGGGCCAGTCCTCATAACTGACTGCTCCAGAATCCTTGTGCCAGTCCAGGAACTTTTCCTTACATTCTTGTGTTGGTTCTCTGGGGGACATCTTGGGGATGATTATTGTATTACATACGAGGAGTTTTGTGTATTGAATGGTTTTAAGGAGGTTGCAGTTAATATTCTTTGCTGGTTATCTGTCCGTTTCTCTGCTTTTCCTTCTCTTGTGAGCTGAATGTGAGCGCATGTCATTCTGTCAAGGCATTTGGAATCCGTGCTTACTGTGCCTCATCCAGGTCAGCATGTATTTGTTTGGTACATCTCGTCACTGTGTGTCCTCTTTTCTCCAATCCTCATGTTTGCTGTCCTCATAGCAGTGTGCTTGGCAGTACCAATTCACTTTAGATGCTCAGAGTTCTTCAGCAAGACTTTTAAAAGATGGGGAGTATTCCCGTCCCAACTCAACGACATCATCTTCCAGTGTGACAATCCATGGGGTTTCTTACCGGTGACTTCTACATGGATATTTCTTTCCACCATGTCAGCAGTTGCTCAGTGGTTCCCACACTGCGATTCTGTGGCAGATTGCCTGAACTTGTCAGTGGCCACCTCTGCTCTGAGTCGTGTTCCTTAACTGGAGGTTCATGAGGAACTGGTTCAACTAATTAGTCAAAGCTGATGCAGTCCCTCCTTTCCCTGGCGCACTAGCCCTTATATTGATTTGATTTTTGGTGTGAACTGATTCTGGACGATGGCTGGCTAAAAATTGCTTTTTGGCAGGTGGTGGGGAGAGCTCGGTTGCCTTCTGCTGGTTTAGCTCCTTGCATTGTCTCGCTGTGGCATGGGACAAGTGCTCGAGCCAAGGCAAAAGAGGGCTCAGGAACTGACAGCTGGAAGTGAAGTTGGGGAGAAAGGAGATGGCTGCAGTTGCATCTTGAGCAGATCCATCAGGCTGCCAGTGAAGGGGAGAGAGCTGCTCCCCCTTCCAGCTCCCTGCTGCTTGCCTTATGTCAGCTTTGGAGTTTGCTGGACCACTTCTTGAGTTGATTCAACGTGCTGCCCCAGTCAAACCTTTTGGTGATGTAGTGATTTGAATCAGCTTGGGGAGGGGTCCTTAACTAAGGGAGGGGGTAGAGCAGCATCACTGGGGCTTGGGGATGAGAAAAAAGGATTTGGGGGGAATGAGACTGTGCTAATTGCTTTAGCCAGGCTAAACTCCATGTCAGTGAAAGAGAATGAGCGTGTCGAAGGTAACCCTGACCTCACCTCATGGCACCCAGAACTGTCCTGGATCACTGAAGGTAGAAAGGAGAAAGTGGGAATTTGTGGAAAAGGCCACTGGACTAGTTAAAGAAAAGCATGACAAATTCTGACAGCTTAAAGTTGCCACTTAAACACCAAAAAGATTAAAAAACCTTTTTAGCTGGTAAAGTGCTCGTTTTACGTTGGTTCATCACTTTGCATCCTGTGGGCAGCAGCATTTTCGTGCGTGTAACACACGCTCACAAGTCAGATGTACAAAGCCAGACTTGAGTAAAAAGGTGTAAGGGAAACCAGACTTGAGTGTGTTGGGGATTAGCAACTTTCAGTAAGAGCGGCAGGAGTTGCAGCCAAGAGAAATACGTGGTGTAAGAACTGAAGTTTGGCGGTGGGAAGAAGGATGCTGGTACAATTCTAGTTGTAAAAGTAAGGCAAAAAAGACAATGTCTGGACTTTAATACTGGATGTGGTAAACTTAGGAAAGGTCTTACCTGAACATTGGAGTTAAGAAGGTTATATGCTAAGTGACCACTACTGGCAGGAGTTTCTTATGATGTAAATTATTTTTGCTGCTGTCGAAATATGTTAAACTTGAGTTTTTGTAACTTTTGTGGTTTTTAAGGAAACACTTGTTCCTGCTGGTGGGTACAAAAAATACACCTTATTTTATAGCTAAGCATAGTTTTTACTCCGTATTGGGTACTTTAATTAGAAGCATGACCTGCATGTAGACCTCTCAGGTGATAGAGGACATGGAAATATTCACTACTGTTTCCGTTTTTGATTTCCAGGATAGGTGTTTTTTTCTTTCAAAAATATGTGCTTCTCTTTGATGTACTGTAGTTTGTTGCAGTTACAATGTATTTTATTATGATCTCTACAGAAAGAGAAATAAAAACATGTAGAGTTCAGCTTCTTAAAAAAAAAAAATCTGAATTGTGTCTTTTTGCCCCATTATAACTTAAATTGCCAAATAGTTGCCCAGCTTTGAAAGGAGATGCTCTTGGACTTCTTCCCAGGTTATTAGTATAGTTCATAACTTCATTGTTCAAGAAAGCCATCTTTTCAGTGTCCTGTGCTTTCGAAGTTGGGACAGGGTGGGATCTTCTGGCACAATCTTGCTCTTGGCACTGCTGCCTTAGTGAAGCAAATGCAGAGATGATACTCGGCACTAATGCTGCCAACTTCAGTAACTGGGTTTTATAGCACATTGAAGCCTTCGTGTTTTCTGGGAAGGGCTGGAGGCGGTGGGGGAACAAACCTGGTTTTTATTATTTTGGTGATGCAGGCTTCATTCCTGAATGTTGCAACAAATTGGAAAGCTTAACATCCTCATGTGCCAGCCCTTTGGAATGTGTTACAAGTTGTGGCTTTGAATCAATCTGCATGAAGCTACACATCCTAAGTGTAGCTGTGTTTCTCCTGAGCTGTCATTCAGCTAAGCTGTCTCATATTGCAAAGGTGTTTGTCTGCAGTCTCTGCCCAGCCAGTTTGAGCTCCAGCAGGGAGTGAGTAACGTCTGCAGTGTGGCTGTGTTAGGCTCAGCAGTGCCTTCAGGCCTGGCTGATTACCTGGTGTTCCAGTTCAGTGCATGCTGTGTGCATGGGTGCCCCGTGTTGCACATAATAATGGAGCTTGTACTCACTGGTGTGTGGATTTACTTTTCTCCAAACGATGGGCATGCTGTCTTATTAGAGAAGGCTGTGCCAGCTGGCTGCACACTCTCCTGTGTGCACTAGATGACACTGAGCTGGCTGTTAACTAGATTTTCAGGTTACAGATGTAGGCAGGCTTTAAAAAGTAGAGGGTTTTATTATATTACAATTTTGTACACCTTGCAGTTTACTGAACATTTTTTTTTCTGAAACATGGTCATCAAGCAATCTGCCCTTCAAGAAAATGTACTGTAATTAATTTTAAATCTTTGGGGGGTGGGATTATGCAAGGAAGAGAAGGAGATAGCAAAGTAAGGTAATAATAAATTCTTAATATAAAGATTCTCCATCTAATTTTAAAAAGTCTACCCCTTCTCCATGGGAAGATAATCTCTAAACTTGAATGTTTTTTTTCCAAAATAAAAAATTGCTTTCTGAAGAAGGGAATACAAATACAAATTTGGCATTATTAAAACCAACAAAGTTTCACCCCTCCCTTGTTCTATCTAAAGTTCATCATAAATCAAGTTATGTTCAGTGTTTCTAAATTCAGGATAACAGTCTAAGCAATTTAATTTTCTTAAAAACCGACAAAACTCCCACCACCCCAAAACATATATAGCAGAACTCATTTAATTGCGGATAGATGAAGGAACTTTCTTAGTTTATTCAACTTCTCCCAATTCACATGTGACAATGTTTTTGAGAAATTGTTTTGTGACAAGATAATGAGGGGAATAGTCTGATCTTGGAAACCAGCTTTTGAATTTACTGAAGTCTGTTAGTATTTCTAGTTTTTATGTGAGTTTGTCATACAGGGAGCTGTATGTCTTCTGGCACTGTGGCCCTTGATATTAACTGAGCCATGCACATCCTTGGCTCTGTAAATTTTGACCTTTTGGTTAGGACATCCATCCTGCTGCAAAGCTGAAATGCCCACCTCTGCTGAGGAAGAAATCTGCAAGATCCCTGTGAAATTTGTGTGGTGGCAGGTAGAGGAGCATTTATGGATCTAAATGCCTCTGTACAGCTCTGGTGCTACGGTTTCTGAGTAAATGCAGGGAAAGGTAGAAATGTTTTCTGATAGTGGATTTAAAAGGATGTCATTTCTGCCTTATATAAATGTAGTATTTTTCTGAACCTTTTGTTGAAGTAGGAATGAGGCTGGAATTTTCATAATGCTATATATAGCTTGTGGTTAAGGACAATTAAGCCGGCATATTACATTTAAGAAGCTTTTTTCATGGTTACTACTTTACATTAGTCATCTTAGGTGTTGTTATGAAAAATATACAGAATGTGCAAACTGACAGAGTAAGCAAATAAAGCATATGAAATGAAGGCTTTGTGTTAGAGAACTAAGCAGGAATGGTAGGGCTGAGTTTGAAAGAACTGTGTTATCCGTTCCTGTAGATTTGTTTTTCTCCCTACCTCCTCATACCACCTTCAACACTAAACCAACATTTGCCTCATGCTGTGCAATGAATTTTGTATTTTTATGTACTATATGTAAAATGTCCGAGATATAGAATTTCAGGGAGTATTGACATGCAGGTGGCTTTGATAGCTTGACGTGAATTACGCTTTTATAGAAGTGGGGTGTACATTACTAAATTCTGTAAAGAAAAATAATCCTTGCTCAGGTGAGCCAGCACTGAGTGCTTAGAAAACTGTTTTACCCTTGTCTTTCTGATCCTTCTCTACAGAGCAGTGTCATTTGGGCACTTCAAACCTCCATTTTCTTTGTTCTCTCCCTTCTTCTTTAATGTTATTTTAATAATGCACAACCCAGAATAGCAAGCTGCCCATTACGAAGGCTCGTAACCAAGTTGAAAAGCTTTGAGTCGGTGCTTTTTAGTCAAACTTCAAAATGTCTCCCCAGTATTTCTTGTTTTTAAAATGATATTCTTGAATCAGTAGCTACTGATGGCCTGATGCACCGTCAGTACAAGTTATGCCTGATATGAGTGATGTTAACACATCTGTCTCTGTGTCCCCCCGTTTGTGTCCCGTGTGCAGCTGCCCCGCTGCTGCTGTACGCGAACCGCCGGGATCTGCGGCTGGTGGACGCTGCCCACGGCAAGGAGAACGCCACGGTGATCGTGGGGGGCCTGGAGGACGCGGCCGCCGTGGACTTCGTGTTCCTCAAGGGCTTGATTTACTGGAGTGATGTCAGCGAGGAAGCCATCAAACGGACAGAGTTCAATAAATCCGGCAGCGTACAAAACGTGGTCGTTTCTGGACTTCTGTCGCCCGACGGGCTGGCCTGTGACTGGCTGGGGGAGAAGTTGTACTGGACAGATTCGGAAACAAATCGGATTGAGGTTTCTAACTTAGATGGATCACTGAGGAAAGTTTTGTTTTGGCAAGAATTGGATCAACCCAGAGCAATCGCCCTAGATCCTGCAAGAGGGTAAGTCTTTTTAAAAATAGTTACAAATACCAAAACTTGCACTGTTTCTCGTTTGTTGAACGGTTTCAAATGCTGTTGTCAAAGTTATCCTAAGACATTTTGCATCATTTGTTTCTCTTTCTATTGGTATGATTTGCAAACTTCTGAAATTCCATTCATGTTGGTTTGTGAACAATCAGGAATCATCAGACTTTAAAAAACAGTACTAGAAACTTAGTTGGCTGTAGTGCAGAAGATTAGCAGAAACAGAAGTTCTAACCTAAAACCTAATACAATCTGCTTTGCTCCAAAGGCTGTCAGCTGCCTGTGGACAAACAGACTTGTGCCTCGCTGTAGCGGGTTGAATTTGCAAACTGGGCAGAAACACCAAAAAGTGTAGGGGTTTTGGTTTGAAATATGGATTACTTACTGATTTCTTTTGTGTGAAATAAAAATTAAAAGAAACAAAAACAAAGCAGGCACAAACTTTAAACAGTTGTGATACGAAGAAAGGCTTTTATTACTAACAGAATTAAAAGAGAAAGGAAAAAAAAACCAAGAAAGTTAAAACAAATCTCCCCCCTCCTCCAGCACTTTTCTCTTTTTACTCATCTTACACAAAGGATAACAGAACATGGGATTTCAGTCAGAGTGGCAGTTTNGAGAAGGGAGAGGGACCCGCCGGTCCCGGAAAAGCCGCGCTGGATGGGTTTAGCTGTAAGGCAGTTCATAGCTGGCTCCAGCTGCCTGCAGCTCTGGGATAGTTCTCCCCGCCAGTGACCCAGAGTTCGTGCTGAGGCGTCGAGAAAAGCGGAGAGAGAAAGAGCCAGGGGCCCCAGCCCGGCCTGGCGGGGCCTGGTGGGGCCTGGAGCCCCCCCACCTTCCCTCAGGTCGGCTGGGACGAGAGTCCCGCGTTTCCACGTGGTTTAAATAGGTAAATTGCGAGAAGCGCCATTAGTCCAAAAAACTGTCCATCAACTCAGGGTCAACCCACAACACTCTCTCAAGTGTCAAGAAATGAAAATTTTTGGAGCTTTATTCATTGTTGATATTCATGCTTTATTGAAGAATCTGAAGAAATGAGAGAAGTCAACATACTGTATTAATAACAACTTGAGATGTGTTTTGAAGCTTAATCAGAAAATTTACAAGAGAGGCTCCTTTCCCCACCCTTGGGGGAACTCCTGTTTTAAAAAATCCTGTGTTTTTGTCTGTGCTCCTTCTAGAACTGATGTTATTTTCTCAGCTCTCATTCGAATCCCTGGATGTGGCTCTTTTTGCTCTGTTCTTGGGACAAAGCAGTGTTTGCCAACAGTGGAAAATTCGGTGGAGTTTTGGTGATGTTACGTAAATGGCTGGCTTGAGGCTACCCCACGGGCAGTCATCTGTGACAAAGCGTTTGGGAGAGCCAAAGTGGAATACTAATGGAATGTCCTTGATGCTTTGTAACCTTTTGAAAATATTTTATATCTGTAGTGTAGAATTGATTTTTACTATGTTTTTTTTTCCTTGAACAAGCAAGAAAGTTTATCTCTTGTACTGCCATTTCCCATATGTTTTTCAGCCAACTCTTTTTTGGGAGGAGAAATCAGTGCCTTGTTTCTTTGAAAAGATGAGCGTTGTGTTTTGCTGCTTGCCACTTCTTTGCATTATAAATTTTGTTTGGCTTTTTTCCTCCAAAAGAAGAAAATCTCTGCAAAACGTGGCTGCTTTCCTGAACTTCATAGAAATACCGTATCTTGAATATTTTCTTCTACAATTTCAGTAGTCCTTTGACAATTTATAAACAGAAAATGTTTATTTTCCAGTACATATATTTCAAGCTTTGGAAATAACAAAAGGATGGATGTATGCTTTTCCTGTGTATTTGCAACTTGTAAACTGGAGCCAAAAATAGTTTTATTTTACTAGTTTCTAAAACCATTTAAGAGTATAAGGAAAGTGTAATGTTCATGCCTTTTCTACCCACCATCCCAAAAGTGAGAGAAAAAGGAAGGAAAAACACAGTCAAAGTGACTTTGATTTGGCTTGTAACCAGAGAGATTGAGATTCTTGTTGGTTAGGGGTAAAGCTCTGTTGTGAAGCCAGTTGGTCTTTTTTTAGAACAGTATTTGTTTTTTCTGAATGTGCACAGTAATATGCTCAGCAACCCCAAGTCGATGTTTGTGTACTCTTTACTCTTTCTTAATACTTTACACTAAGAGGAAAATACAAGAAGGAAAATGAAATAAATAAAAAGTAAAGCAAACCTGTTACTTTTTCTATACTGATGATTTGTTGAAGAAATAGGAGTAAACACTTAAATATGCTGAAATTTAAAACAACTCAAGCAAAAAAAAGCAAACACCAAGCCCCCTTCTTCAATCCAAACAAAACCCCTCTAACCAAAACAAAAACAAAGCCCTCCAACAACTGTAATTTAAGGACAAAATATTTTCTTTCTTCTGAATTTTTGAATAGGTCACTTTCTAAGTGGTTATATGAAGGGTATGTTTTAGGAAGGGAATACAGGAGTTTATCAATTTTCTGGTTTCCCATATTGCACTTGCAAAAATTGCAGTTCTCATATGCAGTTTTATAACAGAAAACATTTCGGCTTTTAATAAATCTGGTTACATTTCAGAACAGCCTTCAAAGCTTGAAATACATGTGGAAGGGTGACATGAACACAGATGTAAATTAAAAAAAGATAAATAATTCCCCAAACTGTTACTGTATGCATGCTGCTTTCACTAGTATTTACGTTTCTTTTAGCCCTGTAATTGTCTTTTGGTTTCAAGATGTTGCCTGGCAAATAGCGGTAGGAGTAAGCTGTAAAAAATTCTAAGAGTAGTTAATAAAATCTGAAACCTGGAAAAGCAAACCCCCTAGTTTTCCTGTAGTCTAATCCACCTCCTATTATGCTCAGATGATGTTTGTTTCAGATACAATTTTATAAACTTGCAATTCATGAAAAGAAATGATTTAGCAGCAAAACTTACACTAAGGTTGTCTTTAACAATAAGTTCAGTTTTTCATCAGAGTTAAATTGTGAAAAATAGTTGATCTAAAGTAGCATGCATCAAGTATTTAACGAAAAAGCTGATTTAAGTCCCAAACTACTAGTCTTTTCTGGGGTTGGATGTATATTTATTAAATGTATCTGTCTTGCTGAAAACATGAGAATGCCTACTTGGAAATGAAATGCTAACAGTATAAACTAGCAGAGATGTATAGTGATGAATAATGCATTTTCTTGGAAGTGTCCCACCTAGTGAAATTTAGTAAAAATGAAATGTTTCACCAGTGCTTTGGTCTTTCTCACAGCCTGCTGCTGTAGGATACTCCAGGGTTGTGGAGGTCCCTGCTCGGTGCTGCTATGATGCTTTGGAGGAATGTGATTGGGCTCTTTCAGAGCATCTTACAGAAACATTTGAGACACTAAAGAATAAGTGCTTTGAGTAACATTTACTTCACTGCCAAAACTGTCAGGTGATTGTGTGTGAGGTTCTATGTTTAACTGAGATACTGGTGTAGAAGTTAGACTTGGTTCCCATGTCTGTTACCAGTAATAAGAAATGCAATAGATTTACTAATGGGAAATATTTGGTAACTGAGGCACAGCAGCCAAATCTGGTTTTTGGTTTTTTTTTGGTTTTTTTTTTTTTTTTTACTTACTGTAGAAAGGCACTAAAATCTGAAACATCCATGTTCTTCTTACTGGCCATCTCTGTACATTCTGAGCTTTGAGCTTCTCATTGCTCATGTTCGTACACTATGACTTACTTGTTTCAACTGCGTTGATACTCCATAAAATACGGTGTGTGCAGCAGGAGAGAGAAGGGCCCCAGATGAAGGCGAGGGGAATGGGTGTTCAGCCTTCTTTTGAAGTGAGCTGGCAGGTTTCAGCAAGGCTCCTTGGTCCTGTGCATCCTTCTGGAGCTGTTAATTCCTGACTGGTGTTAAACACGAAACCCTTCTTAGTAAGATCTGCAGCTGGGATTAACACTGGCAGTGTAATGGTGACTTTTTGCCTGGAGAAGACCACGTGTTAGATCACCAAGTGCAGGAGAGCACTGTATTTAAGAACAGCTCACATGAAAGTTGAGCAAGTGGAAAAGAGATTTTTCTGCTTCAGCACTCAAGGTGGGAAAAAAAAAGGCATATGCAGATTCTTGAGCAAGTACTGCTTTAAAGTGCAGTATTGTGTATTTGTGCTGCTGTTTTCTTGTGGTGTTGGGGTTTTTTTGTTGTTGGGGGGTTAGTATGTTTGTTTATTTTTGTTTTTTAATTTGTACAGCCCCTTTGTCCTCATGGTAAAGACTTCATTATCACGGTTACAAATTCCCCTAAAATTACCCTGTAGACAACTCGATCAGCTTTCTTCATAAGGAGCACTATCAGAACGAACTAGCATTTCTCACTTCTACATGTATTGTTCACCACAAAGGGAATCTTAAGTGCCTGCTAGAAGTGGTGACTAATTGCTTGCTTTTCAGGACGTGTTTTAAATCAAGTGACTATATAGGGTTACCTTAATTGTTAAGGTCTTGTAAAACTTTTGGGTTGTAAAGGGTTTTGGTTAATGAACAGAATTAGAATACAAAGAGCTACAACACTTTTTATGGCAGCTGAAGTTGATTTCTGGGTGAAGTACTTTGAATGTTGGGGAAGATCTTCAGGTTTAATGGCTACCCCTCCCCCAGCAGACTTTCGGTTTTTTTCATGCAAAATTTTGCAGGGAGCACATACTTTTTATAGACCTACTTCTTTTGGTTTTTTGAAAGTTGGAAACAGGTGTCTGAGCGTGTCAAGCACAAAAGCAACCGTAGAACATGCCTTACATCTGCACATTGTAACGAAAGATTTGTGGGAAGTGGTGGTACTTTTGCTGAGTGGTACAGCAAAAGTACCACCACTTCCCACAAATCTTTCGTTATACAACAGGGTAAGGAAAGGGAAAGGGAGAGCTCTAGTAACAGTTACAGTACCTTTGATTTTGGGAAAAAACATGTCAAAAAAGAAAAAAAATTCAGACTTTCTCTGTAAATTTACTTCTACAGTATATTTTTGTTTGCAGGCAAGTTAACATTGCATAAAATGGCACTTTGGATGTAAATTCCCGAAATAATGCAAGTAACGGAAGGCTTTGCTTCATACCTTCTCTTGCTTGATGCCACCTCTCCTTTGAGCAGATTGTTTCTGACTGGAAATCTTTCTGCTGCTCTTCTGTTGACAGTAATGTTTCATAGGTGACAGATGAGTGCACTCAGCTGATCGTTTGCTGTATAGCCTGGCCTGTGTACTAAGCAGGTAATTTTGAGGTTTTACAGGTGACATGCAGGCAAGTGATATGAAATCTGCAGACTCCTGTGATTATGGCACAGAGATTTATAAGGTGTATTTAATCTTTCTTCACCTAAGGAGGCTCTGTTGATCAGATGATGTTGATGGTTGCAAATACATCACTAAATTCGGGTAATAGCTAGGATATTAAACAAACCACAAGGTATTTTTTGGTTGCTTAAAGATTGCAACAGTATTGCAGAGGTTGTCCTGATGAAGCTGCATCAGAAGTGGCCTACCTTGCCTCTTGGGGCTGCATGTAACTCTGGGAAGATCTAAAATGCAGCTCTGCTGTCACTCATAGCTGGGTGATCCTTGCACAGGCACTGCTGGGTGACATGCATCTCCAGGCATGGCCTTTCAAAGCAGAGAAGGTTGCCTAGGCCAGGATTATACTGTGTGATTCAAAACCCAACAGGGTGCAATGCTTCATGATGCAAGAGCCTAGCACAGCATCTGGAATGTCCTTGCCATCTCCTGCTCCAGAACTACTATAGCTCCCTTTGCCTCTCGAGTATGAGCTGTTTGGAATTTGGCTCTTGGTCCTATGAAGGTCTTTGTGGCTACTGGGAACAAGACCAGACACTATTCATTTACTGTAATAGCCTTGAATTTTAACTCTAGGGGGTTGTTTGTTTGTTTTTCTTTGGGATTTTTTTGTTTCATTTTAATCTCATTGACAGGCTGTTAATTTTCAAAGTTTCTCTTGCAAAACTTTGCAAAGTTTGTTTGAGATTGGTCATGGATGGTCCATATGATGCTAGTTTCTGGTGCCATGCTAGGATATTCCCATGTTGGATAGATGCAGAAATTGTAGAGGTGTCATTTTATTGCACAGCTCAAAATGTTAGCTTCTTCCTCATCATCTCTTTTCTCCTCATGTGAAGGAGAAGGTGAAGGAAGGTAACCAGAAACCCACATATTTAAAACAGAGTGAGGACTCAGAGAGGTGACCTCTCTTGTAAATCTTGCTGTGCTGGTTTTAGATGTTACTGCCACTGTCTGCCTGTCCTCACCCTGCGGCCAGAGGTTGCCAGGAACTCGGAGGAACATGCTTGCTAATATATTTTCTTTATTTTGCAGGTGTTTTACCTGGTTTTCCCTTTGTTTTACCTAGTTTTCCCTTTGTGGGAGGAGATGGGAGAGATGTGGCTTGCTGGAAATGAAACTAGAGTGAACAGAATTGATTAGTGCCGGACAAACATTTTTCTTAGAGACTCGTGTAGCAAAGTTGTAGATGCTTTTAGCTGTAGGCAAGTTTGAAAATAGTCTTACATCCCCACCCCCTTCTCTCAGTTCTTGGGCTGGAAAACAAGACTGTGGAGAGGATCAGTTGAGAGCTGTGCTTTCCCTCCTGCCAGCATTCCTGTAAATCAGTCAGTAGCATCTTGCAGCACTGTAGAGTTTGTCAGAGCACTTAAGTTCTTCGGCTTTTTTTTCACTTCATCTTCAGTTTCAGACTTGTTCTGGTGAGACATGTAAATATGGTATGCAAAATGACGGTCTGTTGGTAATTTAAGGTAACTTTCAAGAGTATGATTTGTCCTGTCCTTTAACAGGTCAGTGTTGCAGTGATAAGGGTGACAGGAATTAGTTAACTTTATGCAACTTGCTGTAAAGTATCCATCTATCAAAGTATACGTCAGTTATTTGCATGCAGTGTTTATTTAATGTTAGAACTAAGTATTTAAAGTGAGGTAGTAATTTCTGGTCTGCATGAATAACATCTGGTGATGAGTCTTTGGGCAGGCTTCTGTATCTGCATTTTCAGTCTCTACAATTATAACTTAGCATCCAAGTCTAGACTGTGAAGACCTGTTGTATTTTAAAAAAGAAAAATGATTTTAGACTTCTGTTATGCATGATGTTAATTAAAAAATATTTTTTCACACACTTTTAAAAATGAAAATAGTCGTAAGACAACTTTTAATAACTTAACAGGAACTCAAAGGGACCGTATTAATTTACAGCAGAGAGTTGTAATCTGATAAATTGCTCATTCTATGTTCTTGCTTGAGAAGTCCAAAGTAGCATTGCTTGTTAAGGAAGCAGAGAGGCTTTAAAGGAATGTCCATACAGTTTCTGGGGAAGAGGCCAGAGTATAAAAAAACCCCAAACTTACAAATAATCTTGCTCTCCCCCAAATATAACTTACATAACTTGGCAGTGTTTGTCAGGAAATCATTACTTCAGAATCCATGACAGCTATTAAGACTTGTATCAGGGAGCTTGTGATTGCTCACTAAAACCGTTGCAGCTGCCTGAGCTTAATAATCGCAAGGAATTATTTTTATAATTCATCTTGGAGAAAGGTTTTGTTTGTAATCGCTTTACTATCTCAAGACAGGGTATTACAGAGGGAATTTTTTCAGAAATGATGATGAGCCTTGCAGACAGTGTGTGTTAAGGCAGATCTGCACTGGAAGACAAAACTAGCCTTCACTGATTGCAGCTCACTGCAGTGTGGTTTAAACTTTCTTTGTGCATCCTGCACCCATCTTCTTGCCTTTCTCAATGAGCTTCAGTGCCACAAACACACTTTCTGCTGTAGGATGAAATTACACTCACAGTTCTTGCTGTGATGCATCAGCCAACAGACCTGTACAGCTAACACGGGCATTTGTAGCCAGGCAGACCCAGCCTGAGTCACAGTGGGTCCAAGGAGGGTGGTGGTGTCTGGCCTTATCATGGAGCGCACAGATGGGAGAAGTCTTACGTTTTCTTCATTTAAAATCAAGGTAGGGTTGTGTGGTTATGGATTGACTGTGTCCTCCATCCATGTTTTGGGGAGTTACTGAAATGTGTCCATTTTAGAGTGTAAAGTTTGGTCCAAACTTAAGAACAGAAGTTTTGGTCTGTGTTGTAGAAAATGGAGCAGAGAGTTGCCTTTGTTCTTCTAGAGGACATTGATAATTGGATTTATGTTTTTGACCAAAAAAGATTGATTTATGGGTTATTTCTTGAAGAAAGCTGATAAATTCCTTTGCTAGCATGATTTGATACAGGCTGATAATATTCTGTAAGTAAACTATGGATTAAGTTTGTTTAAAAAACAAAAATCAGAGCACTCAGCTGTATGAAATTTCAGCATGATTAACAAAGAAAAAAGTCTATAGACGAACCATCTTTATTTGGCTGCATTCCTGGAAAAAAATAAGACTATCCCTGCGGAGAATGAGTGTGTTTCAGTACTGCCTTTTCTGTAGAATGGTCAGATAAAATGTCACAGGATAATACATTGTGTGGAGGACATTGAGCAAATGCAGCTTTCACAGTGCAGCCAGTGAGAAAGGAGGACATACCAGGGACAAATGTTGAGGTGGCCTAATAAAATACCTAAATAAGCATTTTGAGAATTTGTGTGACCCTGTGACAGGAGCAGATTAGAGTTGGTTCGCATTAGAGAGTGCCAGGGTTGGTAGTTGAGCCTGTATCTGAACCAGTACTATTTTACCATTTCAGGATCTGTGTATATATGTCCTGAAAATCAGCTGAGCAAAGCAAAAGTTACTGCTTTGGATTTCTGTTTGACACTTGGAGAAAGAAATTACTTCTTTTAGCTCTTTGTTGTATAACTGTAGCCTAAGTTGTGAGTTTCTGGTCAGTCTGGTTCTTTCGTGGCGGATTCCACCTTCCAGGTTGTTTTTAAAACATCTGTCCCAGTTGTGGGTGTTCTGTAATGAAGGAAAGCAATCGGAAAAGCCAGAGCCTTGTCAGTGGGAGCAGAGTCACTTCAGATGGGCCAGCGATGCTGTTCCACAGTATTGCTCTAGATTTTAAGCTGTGTACTTTAAATGCATATGTGTGGGTGAGAATGTATATGTAATACGTGTTTGTGGTGTCTGTGTCTCGTTAATTGTATCTCATACTTGAAACAGTCTAATTGTGTTGTACCTTTAAACCTAAAATCCAAACAAACTGACAGAACATCTCCTTCCCATCCCCCCAAAAAAACCCCAACCAAAAACCAAACACACATAGCAAACCCCAAGTGCCCATAAATATGGAAACTTTTTTTCCCCTTGAACTGATGGGTAGAAATACAAGGAATAGTAACACATTTTCTGGGCCTTAATGGTTTAATTAGAATCCTTCTAATACCACTCTCCTGAAAAAAAAAAAAAATGTCAGCACTCTGGGCCTCTCTCTTCCACCCTCCTCCCCCGCCTCATTTCTTTCCCCAGGGTTGTTTAACACATACTTTACATTTTCATTTCTCATTTTCATTTCTCATGGGAACCGTGTCGTTTCTCACTTTTACATCTTAATTCCATGTTTCAGCATAAAGTATTAGTTGTATTAAGTTTTCTCTGTCATTTCAAGCAAGAAGTAGTAAAGATAGGAAATTATGCAGCTAAGAGCACTGTTAAGTCGAAGAGCTTTTTTCTAAATAAATCTATGTTGAGTATGAAATTTATTTTTCTTATTCAAAGGATAAGTAAGATCTCTGCTCTAGCACATTGTTTAAAAATTCCCTTAAAATTAAGAAAACTCTCTTGCAAATTAATCTTGTGTGATTCTTTTGCTGTGTATTGCAGCAAAGCATATAAATGTCTTCAGTTCTCAAGTAGAATAAGATTCTTTTACTATAAACAGTATGTTTGTCATAGAATAAAACTGTGCCTTATGTCATGATCTAACCTCCAGGTTATATTCTGGCAAATGTACTCTTGTACTAAAGGATACTATTTTGATATCTCTATGATATTTCAGCATGCATTTTTCTTGTATATGCAAAAAAAAATTGTTTCTGTGAAGTACATGTTTAGATCTGGGTATAAGCATGGTTAGCCTGGGGTAAAAATTAAGTGGGGGAGGGGAAATTACTCAAGAGGTATACATGGTTTATAAAGTAGTGGGCTCTGGTAGGTCTTGAACTGTAAGAACATCCTGGAAGAACTTCCAGATGCGTAAAACAAAACCTGCCTATTTCTTACTGTAAACACTTGAAATGTGATGGTGCTTGAGCAGTTGTTAACAGTTCAGAGCTGTCTGGTTTTATTGTCCCTGCTTGTGTTGGTAAACTGGTGCTTCACCTGATCATGAGAAATCACACAAATGTTCTGTTAGCTGTGTAAAAAGAACAGGTGGTGCTGTAATTTTACTGTGCTTTCCTGGTTAAACTATTTGTTGTTTTATTGCAGTAGGATGACACTCTGTTTTAATCAGTATTTTATAATGTGCTTACAGTGGCCAGCAATGGTAGCTGGAGGTTCTGACTGAGCATTTCTGTTGCCCTCTCTCTCCACATGTGTAAAAGCAGCCTTTGACTGAGGAGGAGGGTTGCTGGATGTGGTGTCCAAGCCAGCCCTCAGTGCTGAGCTGGCAGGCGTAGGATGGCTTGGCCAACCAGTCAATACTGTAACCAGAGATTTGTTTTAGTAAAGGTCTGATTGCTGCTCATAACCACTAAAAGCTTTAGCATTAAATAAATTATATAGTCCTAATCAACATTTTATAACTACAAACCAAATTTGGATTTAAATGATGGATACTATGAAAGCATGAAAGTACAATGTGTTCTTGAGGTTTGACAGAAATTTGTTACTTAACTAGAGAAGAATTGTCTCCTTGTGTAAAAAAATGTTCTGTTTCAAGGCAGAAATGAGACTTGGAAAACGGAGTTCTGAACTGAGGCAAATGAGACTTGAAAAACTGAGTCCTTAATATAAATGTATTTTTTTAAATGTAATTAAAAGTGGTGATCTTTCATCCGCTTATATAACCAGAGCATTTTGCCCACTGTTAAGTAGACAAAGGGCAGTCTTATTCACGGCCATGAAATATAAACAGGTTCTTCTTGCTTCCAGTCACAAGTTTCCCTGTCTGGAGCAGCGTCTCATTAAACTGTGGCCCTATTGTTGCAAGTCCTGTCTTTTCTATATCCCCCTTCATAATAAAATGGGTGCTATCAACTGGTCATACACAGATAATGAGCTTATGAAAGTTTAAAAAGGAAAATCCAGATCAGAATACAGAGGACTTCTATGCATCAGCAGGTTTAAATGTCCAGCAGGACATACTTGAAATGGAGCCAAGCAGAGGCTGGAAGAAAGGCTTGGTAATTTTTGAGTTTTGGTAGGCTTTATGGTCATCCATGAAGAGGTAGAATCTTCCCATTTTCTCTAGTATGAGTAGGATTACAGATGCCAAACGGCCACCTGTGCAACAGGGTGGGAGGTTTTAGGTTTTTGAGCTCTGGCTCCTGTTTGGTTTTTGTCACTCTTCTGCTTTCAAAACCTGGCCCTCTGCAAACAACTGCTGAATATTTTATCTGTGGAGTTCACCAGTACAGTGTGAGCAGTACATACACCAAATGATCTGTGAATAAGAAGTGCCTGAAATGTGTTACAGAGGCCAACCCATTAAAATGTGAATGGAGTTACAGAACAACTTTGTTTGGGTGTAGGTCTTTCAGAGTCTGCAAAGCTTTTGGGCTTTTATCCGGAGACCTTCACAAGCATGTTTCTCACTGCTTATTTTACCTAGCACTTTGTGGTCCTGGAGCTAAGGGATCAGTATGTTTGGAAAAGATGGAGGAGAGAGAAATTCCTTAAGATACGCTCAAAGTAAGTTTATGAAGATCAGAAGTAAAACTTGTTGTATTGGAAAATGCTGCCTGGCAGCTCTTTATAGACTAGCAGAAGTCCTATATTTAAGGAAAGAAAAGACAAAACAAAAGGCAGTG
Organism: Ifrita kowaldi; assembly: GCA_013398055.1. Lineage (NCBI taxonomy): Eukaryota > Metazoa > Chordata > Aves > Passeriformes > Cinclosomatidae > Ifrita > Ifrita kowaldi. The sequence continues at coordinate 29,950 of VZRS01005945.1, forward strand.
ACCCTGAACAATTAAACAGGCTTGATGAGAGCACTCCTGAAATCAAGTGGAAGGTCATCTGTGGGAGTTACTTAGTGCTTAAACCTTGACTTGAGTGCTGCCTGTCTAATCTTAAACTCATGAATGACTTGGCATGATTCTTCTGTTGCTGATTTCCAGGACTGAATTTGTTTGGGGAATGTCATTCCTAAATTTACAACTACCTGCTCAAGTAGGGGAAAAAAAATGTTTTGTACCAGTGAAAGAATCTGCAGAGCCAGTTAGCTATAAACTAAATTTATGAAGTAAATATACTATTAAAAAAAAAAAGTTGTGCTGATGACAAAGTCAGTAGTATTTTGAAAACAGATGTACTCAGTGAAGTTTCGGCATTAAAAAAACCTACTTAGAAGCAAATATGTGGGTTTTGAGATGGAGGAAGATGAGACTTCTTTAGAAAACATATTTATCAGGATTATCTAATTGTGCCATTCTTCTTTCCTTCTCTCCCCTCCATTTCCCCCCACCATATACACCATCCACTTTTCCAACTTTCAAAGTATGCTTTACCATCAGCTTTGAGAGGGAGTGTGTGTAGTGTAAGCACTAGGTATGTCCTCTGGGGTTGTGGCTTTTAAGTGCTTTTCTTTCTCAAGTTCTGTTTTCCAAAGTGTCTTTAAGATGCTCCTTAGAATCTGTCCTGTGAAGTGTCTGTTTTTTCAGGCTGGCTCCTTGTGGTAGACCATGCAGCTTGGACAGATAAAATCAGTGTATTAATTGTTATTTTGCCATAGCAATGTTGACCATGCTGCTTAGGTAGAGAACTGTGGTTCCACACAAAGAGTTTGTGGCTTTCCAGTGTCCAGACTTAAATGATTGTTTTCTTAGTGCAGGACCTAGATACCATATAAAACTTATTTTCAGGAACTGCTGAATATGAACTTCAAGGTTTTTCCCCTTGAGATGGTAAAGGATATAATTAAGCTTAATCTATGATTTTTTTCTGTTGAATAAAGACAGACCAAAATCACATTTAAAAGTGTAAGTGATGATTGCTCTCCCCTGTGTAAGTATATTCTAAAATTGGTTAATGAAATAGAGTTTAGCTGAGAATTTAAAAAATGCCCAAGCTACGTAGTGAGAAACAAGTATGTAGTTAATTTTATGATTGATATTTTTTAAAATTCATTTTAGCAAAAGGAATGGCTCCCTTTTTCTTTTGCACATGTATCTTCCTGGCAAATGTATGGTTCTTGTGAACCACAAAACTTGCCATTTTCATGATGTTCTGTTGTGCCTGGGTAGGTTTCCTTTGGTATGAGCGTGGTCAAGAAGTTCACATGAATGTAAGACAGAGCTTGTCAAACATATGTTGAGTGAATGCTTGACTGATGTTTTTGTGATGGAAAAATTCTGGGTCCTTTTTTTAGAAACAATAAGAAAAATCTATGGGAACAATTAGCCTTTTTATGTCTGACTTTGAAGATATTACATGACTTGTTTCTTCATTTCAGCTTGTCCCTCAGGAATTACAAAGTCACTGGCATCTATTTTCTCAATACTGTTGAGAGCTGTGTACTAATCTTCACAGAGATAGTTTGGTGTTTTCTTTGTGTCGCTAACTGTGAATTTTTAAGTACGTAAAAAAACAAAACCAAGTTTAATGCTCCAAAATCATAATGGGATATGAACAATTGATACATCCAGAGAGTCACCAAAAATTCCTAGGCAAACCATGTACATAACCTTTTGACCTTAAATAGTTTTATTTCACCTAGAATTACCCTGTTTTGCATAACTGAAGACAACACCATTTTAATGTAGCTGTGTTTCCATGCCTGATGAGAAATCATATAAGTTAAGAAAGTGGTAATTTAGGGCCTGGTGCAGTCTCCACCTTGACATTTGTGGACTGAGTTATGCAATTCACATGCCCTGTTATATAGTTAATTTGATTACAACACCTTATTCAGTGTTTCAGCAACAGGAGCTGTTGACAGGAATGGCCATGCCCAGTTTTATTTCAGAGTGTCTTACTTTTCCTTGACTTTTTTTGTGGATAGATTTGTTGCTCTCTTTAGGATTCAAGGTGCTTGAAGTTGTTTTCAAAAATTGAAATTCTCTGTGGTCAGTTGGTGATTTTAGAGACAGTATTGGCATGGACAACATTCTGGTTTGGGGCAAGTTGCCCTTCAGTGAGGGTATGACTGCAGCTTAGTAGTGGACGAGTTCAATGGGTTCTTTTCAGATTCAGTTTTATTTTAGTTCTGGTCTCTTTTTCACAAGTTTGACTGAATTTAAGTTTGCGTCTATCACTGTGTTAACAAGTGAGAAGATATGAAACTGGAGTGGCAAGACAGGAGGTTTTGACTTAAATAAAAATAACTAGTAGTGAAGACAATGTGACCTGATAAAGTGTTTTTTACAAATACACATGAGCACCAAGCTCTGTTTTTTCTCCTTTCTACCATTTCTTTGCAACCAAGGTGTTTTACTACTATTCCTCTTGTGAAAAGTGGGGTTGGTTTCACATATCATAAAAAGGAAGCAAACCTTTTTTTTTTTTTGTTTTGCCAGTCACTTTTTAAGAGTTCCCTCTGCTCTTTCAGCCTTTACTCTGCATGGTAGTGCTTTTTCCGTGTCACTCTTGACATGTTCCAGAGTGCATTGGATGAATTTGTTGAGAAAAGCAGTTCTTTTATTTATCTCTTTAGAAGCACAAGAATGGGCAAAACATGTCAGCAAGAGTAAGCTGAATAATCCTGCAAACAAACTTTCATTGCTGCCGGAAGAAAAGTACCATTTGATTGAATTGGCATTTTAATGTTCAGACTGTGTGTATTTTCAGTAATAGTATTTCAGTAGTACTTCAGGAATAAAATCTGTGACCATTGCCAAGGTGACTGTGAGCGGGATAAACGTACTGTTCTGGGAGTGCTGTTCACAGAGACTTAGGCACTTTTCTTTTATGTGTAAGTTCTTTTTTGCATAGAAACACTTAACTATAACACTGTGTGATTTATGGAATGTTTGTGTGCGTAATGTGTACATCAACACATGGAAATGGTGGCTGCTAGGCTGGAACCAGGGTCCACTTGGAGGCATCTGTTGTCACATGCACTTGGTTCTGAGTTGGTGGGTAGTGGTTTTATATCAATGATAGCTTAAAAATCACAACACAGCACAAAGCCTTAAGTAGACAGTTGCTTAAGGGAGCATTTAATTGATGGTTTGTTACCCAAAAGGGCATGGGCTGTGAGTTTTTGGTGTTGTAACGGTCTAAATGTAACCTGGGAAATGAAGTCAGGAAACCTAGCAACTGAATATATTAGTTGAGGGTGAGATGCCATTTAATTTAAAGTTAAAAGCTGTCCTACCACTTGCATAGGTAAATAGATGATGTCTTAAAGGAAGGTTTCTGTGTGTAACTCTTGGTATAATGGATGCTCAACTCCTGTGATTAGCAGCAGAGTGGGCCATGATATCAAGTATCAGGCATCCAGACAGCATAATCATTCTGAAAATGCCAACAGCTGGTTTACACAAGTCAGTCAGTATGTAGAAAGTAATCACTGTATATGGTAATGTTGCATCATTCGAGCTTCAGAACTTAATTCTTTAGATAAGGAATGTTTAGGTATAGATTAAATTGAAGACTTTATGCCATGAAATGGCAATAGTTTCAAGCATGTAACTTAACAAAAGCATCACATATTTAGTGGTGTAATATGCCTGAAAAGACAAGAGTTTTAGTAGTGGTGCTGTCTGCCTTATCACTGTAGTTGAGTGGAATGAGTGATTTGTGTACCACTGAGCAGATGCTCTGTGTACTACAACATTTTTCAAGGGGTAGATAACTGAGGATTTTGTTTCTGGTTCTTCTTTGTGTGGTGTATTGTGGTTTTGGTGTTTGTTTTGATGAGAAATCCTGAGCAAACCACTATTTCTGACTTAACTTTCTTTTTCAGGACGTTTGATGTTATTTAGCTGGTTTGTGAGCACAATGTAGTTCTCTGCTTTTCCTTTTCCCTTCTCCCACTCCTGCAGATTCCTGCTGGAAGAGGTACTGAGATTCTCTCTGCCTGAATGGCCTAGGCCTGGGCTAAAGCTATGCCAGCCTTTTGTGATTGTTTCAAAATGTGTGGAGCAGCAGCTGTGCTGTTATATATTCATTCTAACAGTCAAACAATTTAGATGAATTAGAAGGGCAAAAGTAAAAATTTATTTCAAAACCTAGAATTAGTGTAAACACTTTTGGGAACAGTTTGGGAGATTCTGAGATGGACTCTAGGAATGTTTATGATAAAAGCATTCTTTGCCATTGCTGCATCCTTCCAACTTTAAAAAACATTGTGCTAATGTGCTACTGAACTGTCTACAAAGAAACAGAGGTGCTGACCTGACTTCTTAATTTGAGGGGATAGATAATATAGACTACATTAAATGGTGAAGTAAGAGCTAACACTTTCATTAAAGGATTTTCAGTTAGTTGAAGTTGGTGTGGAATTATCTGACCATTTATTTTAGTTGAAATGCTGATGAATCAAAATTGGCATTTTTGGTGGAAACATTTGTTTTGACATCTTACCATAAGGCTGACATCCTGGGTCACATGGTTGGAGCCTTGAGCTTCCTGTTCTGTTCCAGCCATTCTGCAGTAGGTAGCTGTAGCTGGTAAGGTGGCTGAGGATTTCCAGCTGTGGCAGTGTTGTGATCTTTCTGTTCTTAGGTGTTTCTATCCACACAGATCTTTCAGTTCTAAATGTTATTGTCACATGCTGTTCCACTGCAGTGATAACTAAGCAAGGCTTAGATGACAGCGAAATGCCTACTTCTAAAAAAAACATACTGCCCTTTCCACATCCCCAGTTCTCATCCCTTTGTCAGCTCTTCCTCGTTCTGGCTCTGTGGTTTGTCCTACCCTGGGTATTGCCTACATGGAAGGTAGGATTAAGGCTTGTCAGGCTCACCAGAATTTTAATACCTGGCTTGCAGACCCTAGAAGGCAAGAGGGTGATAAAAATATAGGTTTGGGGTCTTTTTTCATGAGAGGGAAACAGGGCAGTTGAAGAGAGATGGAGCCTCTTTCCCTGATCAGAAGTTTTAGCTTCCAGTGCTTATTGACCTGTATACTTCCACTATGTATTCTGGTTGACATATAGGAATGCTATTTATCTGTTAGCTGTTCTCATAGACAGCCTTTTTTTTAATAGTTACTAAGCTGTCATATCAGTTTTCTAATTTTTTCTCACTGGTATTTTTTTTCTCTAAGGTTATTACAGACTTTAGGACAATTTTCAAGTTACATGGCGTCCCTATTTAAAGGTCTGATTTTCTTGGTGACTTATCAAAGTCCACACTATGAAATGCAGAAACTTCTTTCTTTATTATTTGTCAAAAACAATGTCATTAAATTGCAACAGCAGCCTTCTAATTCACCCTGTGATTTGTTCATCTTTTGTCTCAACACTATGCAGCTTGCTTTGTGAAAGTTGCATTGTCTTTAAATATATGAGCAGATGCAAAAGAGGAGATATACACAGTTATTAACAGACCCTTTTTATCATTTGGTAGATGTTCTTGCTCCATCAGCTTCTAGCACAGGATGCATTCTTGCTTCGACAGGTGGGACTGGGAGAACAGAAAAGAAGTAGCACCATTGTACTGCCAATGGGCTCATGGGCCTCAGGTACCACTCCAATCTTGTCAAGGCAGTGGTTAGCTAAATGTTTGAGCTGCTTTGTGCTGTGGGGATTGGATACTATTGTGGTGGGGTGGCACACTTAGTGACAGCTTATTCTGCAAACTAATACCTGTTTTCTTTGATAATTTTGTCGTGAATTTGCACAGCTCAATAACAGTCTGAGCACAGATTAGTGTTTCCCTTGGAGAGTTGAACCATAGAGCAGCGAGCCATTCCCATGAGAGGTACTACAAGAGCTAATGTTGCTCTGCTCAAGAAATTTCATCAAGAACTCTGCTGGCTGTCTAGCTTTCCACATATTTCATGCATGGATATCTAGAGCTTCTTGCCACCTCTGCCAATGTGATTAAAAGCCAAAAGTTGTTAGCTGGTGATAGATGACAATTTTCACTCCTGACCTTGGGTCACATGTAAGAGTGCAAAGGAAAGGATTGCTGCACAACTTTGTTGTACTCTTAGTTAGCTCCTCTGAGGTTACAGATTTATTCATCTGAGGTTTGTGTAGCTGAGAAAAGCAGTGTTCACAGCTTTTTACATCGAGTGTATGAGATTCGGTTATGTTAAACTAACACTGAGCACATGCATACAGAAAACTGATGGATCTAGCAGCTGACAGTAATCTAAAAACAGGCAAAAAAACACCATTAGTAGCTAATATATGATGCATATGTGAATACTGCAGGTGTCTGAGTCAGTCCCAGTTTGACCTTTGCAATTTGTTGCTCAGTTTTGATCAAGCTGGGCCCCAGCTTCATCTCCCTGTGGCCTCCCAGCCCAGTGGCATCGTGCATGTGTGTAACAGGGCACCCACATGGGACAGACCCTGTTCCAAGTGCTGTACCTGCTGGACATGCTTCATTCAGTGCCTTTATTTTCATTAAACTTCAAGGAATCTAACTTGATGTGCCTCTTTCAAGATGATCGTTTTCTTCATTCCATTGTTAACAGAGAAAATTGCTATGGGCTTTTTTTGTTTGTTTTGTTTGTAGTCAACATGAGTCAACATGCAGTTCATTGCAGGGGATGCACAACAGAAAAAGCAACACATAGATCCTCTGGTACTATGTTTTCTTGCAACAGTCTCTTTGTGTGAACTTTATTTAGATGATCTAGGAAGAGTTTGCTTGGGTTTTGTGTAGAAAAACCCCCTAGTCTGTGCTTTGACAGAAGTTTCATGTTTTTCTAGAAAGAGCTACCTACAGAGGAGGAGATGATGGCCCTGTTTAAATACAGAAGTTGGTGACTTAACTTAGTCCCAGATGTAACTGCCTCAGTGATACCAGTTTGGATTGGTGGCTCTTTGCCTTTGAAAAGAACAAAAAACCCACATAGTAACCTCTCACTAGGATTTGAATGGAAGTTCAGTTCTTGCCAAACTGAGCAAGTCTTACTTCTTTCACTGTTATCTGGGGCCTCAAGAAAGGCACAAATCCTATTTCTTTCTGTTCGACAGTTAGCCAGAAAACGATCTTTGAGAGGAGATACTCCTTTGCCATACTTAGGTACCCAATTGCCTGAGTTGAGCTGGCCACCTCAGCTCCGTTACAGTCACTGGAGAAGGGTGGCTTTCTCCTTGGGCTAGGTCAGAGCAGTACTGTAACCTCTGCAAAAAGCTACTTCTTTCCACCTTTTGTTTGAGGAGCCTAGCTGGTGAGCTCACCCTTGGAAATTGGGTTTTGAAATTGGACCGTGTGATTAATGCCACTTACCCTGAAAGGACTCTCTGATTATTTAGAATTAATAACTATTTGTTTCTGTGCCAGATTTGCTGAGCACAATTGCTTCTATGGACTGTAAAAATGATGGAGGAAAAAAAATGTACGTTCTTGTTTTGAAAAATGACTGTAGTTTAACAATTGAATTGAAAAACCAAAATGCCCCTACAATAAAGCAAACGCCATAAATGTGAGTTTATTAGACAATTTCTTAACGTGATGTAAAAGACTGAGCAAAAGGGTCATGTTGCTTTCCTATTCCTGTTCAAGAAACTGGAGCTTCCTAGACAAGCAGGAGGAATTGGAGATCTATGTGCAGCCCCAAGGCTTTGGTCTCAGTGAGATTACACAGATGTGTGTGAAGGCTGAGGGCAGCCTTGGCTGTAGTGACCATGAGATTGTAGAGTTCAGTGTTGAATGAAGAGGTAGCAGGACAATAAGCAAGATTATGATCTAACTTAAGCCTCTTTCAGGATATTCTTGGAAGAGTCCCATGGGAGCAGGCCCTGCAGTGATGAGGGGTCCAGGAGAGTTGGTCGATGTTCAAGGTTCACTTACTCCAGGCTCAAGAATGATGCATCCCCGTGAGAAAGAAAGAAGTCAGGCTGGGGGCATGAGAACCTCCATGGATGAATAAAGAGCTCCTGTCATTGCTCAGGTATAGGCAAAAAGTTCCCAGGAAATGGAAGCAAGGTCAGGCCACTTGGAGTGAATATAGAGTGGTGGTCAGGATAAGTAGGAATCAGACTAGAAAGGCCAAGGCCCATCTAGAATTATATCTGGCCAAGGATGTCAAGGATAACTAGAAGGACATTTTCAAATACACTAAAAACAGAAGGAAAATGAAGGATAATGTGAGCCCATTAGTCGGTGGAGGGAGGGCCCTGGTAACAGAGAATGGAGAAAAGGCAGAGTTATTGAATACTGCCTTTGCATCAATCCTCACTGATGAGACCAGCCCTCTGGGATCCCTGTCCCAGGAGACCAGGGCAAAGGAATGTCAGGAAGAAGACTTACCCTTGGTTAAGGAGGATTGGATCAGAGAACACTTAAACAATGAATGCACAAGTCCATGGGCCCTGATGGGATGCATCCATGAGTGCTGAGAGAGCTGGTGGGACACCATAGTGAGGCTACTCATGATCACCTTGGAGAGGTCATGGAGATCAGAAGTGCCTGAGGACTGGAAGAAAGCAAATATCACTCCCATCTTCAAAATGGGCAAGAAGAAGGGCCCTGGGAACTATTGACCAGTCAGCCTCATCTCAATCCCTGGAAAGGTGAGGGAGTGCCTCCTTCTGGAGGCTACCTCTGTCCACTTGGTAGATAAGGTGATCAGGAGCAGTAAGCATGGGTTCACTAAAACTAAGTAATGTTTAACCAACCTGATTGCCTTCTATGATGAAACAACTACTTAGATGGTAGTTGTAGAGCAGTGTATATTGTCTGCCTTGACTTCAGCAAGACTTTAGACACTGCCTCTCATGACATCCTCCCTGGCAAGCTCAAGAAATGTGGGCTGGATGAGTGGACAGTGAGGTGGACTGAGAACTGGCTGAGAGGCTGATCCCAGAGGGTTGTGATCAGTGGCATAGGGTCTAGTTGGAGGCCTGTCACTAGTGGTGTCCCCCAGGGCTCTGTTCTGGACTCAGTGTTTAACTTGTTCATCAGGGAT
>VZRS01005946.1:0-18113 GCA_013398055.1 Ifrita kowaldi
AAATAGAATCCATAAAATATAGACTACGTAAAGTATAGAATATATAAAATGTAGCATATCCAAAATAGAATCTATAAAATATAGAATATCTAAAATAGAATCTATAAAATATGGAATATATAAAACATAGACTATCTAAAATAGAAGCTATAAAATAAAATCTATACAATACAGGATATCTAAAGTACAGAATCGATAAGCCAGGGTCTCTAGCACGGGCTCTGGCTGCCGTGTTTCTGGGTGTGCTGCACACACCCACCGCGCCGTCCCTCGCTGCATTCCCTAGGAATGCTCCTTGCCGGCTCCGGAGATCCAAGTTTCCCCGTTCCCGTGGCTGCGGGATGCCAGCGGATCCCTCCCCGCGCTGGAGCCGCGCCAGAACTTTCCCATCTCGCTGCCTGTGCGCTGCTCGCTCCCGCTCTGCCTCTTCCCATTATTTTCCCCCCTCTCCCTGAGGTTTTCCCGGTGCCGACAGAGCGAGCTCAACTCCAAGGTTTGCAGCTTCCCCGGCTCCTGCTGTTCCACAGGAGCCGGCGCCGGGAGGAGCCGCCTTCCTGCCTGCTTTTCCTGGGAAACTTCGCCATGCGGCTGGTAAGGGATTTCATTCCCGAAAGAACGGCCCGACCTGGCTCTCGGGCAGCGCTGGGATGGAGCAGCTCCCTCGGGAATGAAGGGAAGGGGTGTCGGGGGTGCGGGGTGCCCACCGGCACACGGATGCTGTGGGGGACTCGCCAGCCGGGGATGCTCGGGCAGATTTCCTTAGGGAATCTGGGATCCAGCAGCACTTCTGCCTCGGGAGAAGGAGCCTGGAGCAAACGCGATGCGATCCCTGCCGTGCTGGAAGTTTATTAAGGGGATTTAAGGCTGGGTTCTGCTGCCGGCTCGGGAAGGGGGGAATCAGCTCCGGGTGATAACAATTCCAAACAGCGCTTGGAAAAGATGCCTGAGGATTTCCAGGGCTCTGCCGAGCGGTGGCCGGGCTGCCGTGGCAGAATTTCCCTGGATTTCACAGCCTTTCTCCTTCTGGCTGTGCAATGCCTGGGTGGGGGGAAACGTGGCTGTGCTTCCTGGGGGGAACAGTGCGCGGCTCTGAACCTCGGGATTCCGCAGGGATTTCAGCTCCCGGCCATCCGAGCCCTGGAATAGGCGGCGGATCGATGCCGGGCTGCTGGAGCCACGAGTTCAGCTGTTTGTCAGCACGGAAAAGCTCCCGGCGCTGCCGGCTCAGCGCTGGATCCCGGGAATGCTGCGGGAAGTCATCCCGGGAATGCTGCGGGAAGTCATCCCGGGAATGCTGCGGGGCCGCCGCGGGCTCTGGCGGCTGGCAGAGCGCTGGGATGGTTCCTCCGTGCCCGGCTGGTTGGTTGTTTCTGGCGTTCCTGCCGGAGCAGTTGTAGCAGGGCCGGCTGGATTGGGCATTCCAGGCTCTCTCCCAGCACGCTGGAGCTGTGCTTCTCTCGGGAGGAGATTCCACAGGGTGGTTCCTTCCATCCCAAACTCCATCCCCCGCGCACAGGGCACAGGCGGCCCGCCGGGTTTTTCCAAAGCTCCTTCCAAGGCTATCCACCGGGATGTGATGGATGCGAGTGACCGTGGGAGACATCAGAGGGTGGAAATAAAACAGGGAAAGACACTCGGAGGCAACGCAGGGAATTAGAGCTGGCTGGAAATGGCTCCCCAGGCATTCCAAGGGCAGGGAGCCGACCCTCAGGCGAGGATCCATCCTGCACATCCCGTTCCTCACAGGAGGAGGAGGAGGCTGAACACGTTGGGATTGATGGATCCTCCACGGCTCCGAGTTCCAGAGTGGGTGGCTGGAAATCAGCAGATATTGAAGTCCCGTTTGCCCCACGCTGGGATCAATCCCAGCTTCTCTGTTTTCCAGGACAACTCATCAGACAATGGAAGCTCATTGGTTAAATTGCCCAGCGAATATCTCACTTACCTGGAGCTGAATAAATTTGGGTTCCCTTTGCTGGTTCGAGGTTTTCAGCTTCCCAAAAGGCTGGAGAAGCTCCATAGGAGTCTTAGAAATAAAATAAATCCCGAAGAATTTCCCTGAGCTGGAGGTGCTGAGATTCACCTCATGTTCCCAGTGCAGCACTGTCAAACCTCTGGAATTGTGTCCAATACTTTTCTCCCTGCTTTCCCTGAGCATTCCAAAGCACAGACAGAACTGGAGTCCTTTCCCTGCTTTAAATCTCTTAAAACTCGGATTTCCTGTCACTTGAGGCTCCTGCAGGTTCCCGCTCTGGCCGTTTGGGGATTCCTGGAATCCCAACAAAACCAGGGAGGCTCTTTCTGAGCCCAAGGGCTAAGGCCTGGCTTTGTGTGCAAAAGCTTGGTCAGACCTGAAACACAGGGAGGAGATCAAATGCCAGGGAATGTTGGCACTTCCAGCAATTTCCCTGGATGCCAAAGAAAACACGGGAATAAAGGACAAACTGGTTGGGAAGAGCCCTCTGAAGGGGAAGGTTTCCTGTTTCAGGGGATCTGTGGCTCTCAGTGCCCTGATTCCAGCTGGGAAAACTCAGCAAAGCCAATATTCCACATTTTCTACAGCTGGGAAACCTGATTGCAGTGGGATTCAGGTGGGCAGGAGAAGTGGGACACCTCCAGGTGTTGTCCCAGAGTTCTGTGCTGGGACCTGAGTTCAAACTCACTCGTTTACAACAGGTCGGAGAGTCAACACAGGGTGTAACTACAGAGAGTAACTACAGAGAGTAACTACAGAGAGTAAAGTCAGCCAGAGGAAACATGGAAATATCTCCTGGAACAAGGATCTTATCCAGGGTTTAACTGGAGTTTGGACAGCTCTGCTGATCCCGAGTTTTCAGCAGGAGTTTCATGTGGGGACATTTCCATTCAGCAAGGCCGGAGCCTTTGGAGGGTCTAAAAAGTGGTTTTGAGGGAAAAACGGTGCTGGGAGAATGTCCATGAGGAAAAGGAATGCTCAGCTCTTCTCCTTCTCTGTGAGATCTGGAGACTGAACTGGGACAATCCCGCGTTTACAGGGATGTCAAGGGGGTGGAAACAGAGCTGGTCCCAGATTGGAAACAGGAAAACTGTGGAAAAATGGGAATTGGAGAACCAACCTGGCACTGAACTGGGCCAGTGAACCTGACTGGATGATCCAGGCTGAGCTGCTGGGAACAAAGCAGAGAGGAGCTCCCATCCCTTAGGAATGGGTGGTGAATTCCCAGGCAGTTCTGACGGATTTAGGAACACCCGGAAGGGAGAGGATTCAAGGTGCAGGTGGAGATGGGGTTTGACCTCATCGCAGTCAGTCCCCCCTGGCCAGGAGGGCTCAGAGGAGCCATTTCCTGCTGCTGAAAGTGAAATATCTGTAATTCCATAAGTGGGAAAGGATCAGGAACACAAACCACTCCCCCATGTGAAACTCCAGCTTTCAATGACGGGAATTACCCAGAATTATTTCTTGGGGTAGGCAGAGATCTGGTGAATGGGATGCTGAAGGTGGTTATGATGAATACAGGGAATTTTTCCTGTCGGAAGGGCTTTTTTTTAATGGGAAATGGCTTCTTTTATGGTTATTTTGATGCACAATAACCCCTCCAGGGAGCCAAAGGAAGTTTTACTCCTTGAGCCCTGAAAGAAAGCTGTGTCAAGCTCTGTGCCCAAATGTCTCCAGCACATCTTGGATCAGGGACTGGCTTCCTTCTTCTTTTTATTAAAAAAAAAATCTCTCTTCCTATTCTGTGGCAAGAGAAATTCCTGGTGAAACTCGGAGTTCTTTCCAGACTCCAACGAGGTGTTTCAGGGGGGCTGTTAGATGGGAAGGGTTTAAAGCACCCATAAAATGTGGGTGTTTAACAGGACTGTTCGATGCCATTTCAGCATCAGCGATGCCAGGAGACTGATTTTTGGTTGTGGGAATTACCAGGCATTCCTATAGGGCCAGGACAGCTATTCCGTAAGAATGCTTTGAGGAGATCCTAAGGACAAGGTGGATAAATCTGCCAGAAACTGAAAGACACCTTGAATTTTTTAAGGAATAAAACCCGACCATTTTGTAGGGTTTTTTCTGTGCTAGCTTTGTTTAAGGAATAGAAACATCTTTGTACAATGCTGGAATACAAATAAAAATGGAATTTCCTGCATTTTACAGCTCTGCTCACTCTGAGAATGATCGGGAATGAGGAAAATCCTTTTTGAGTGACCTTTCCCCTTTTGTTTCCACGAATCCTCCCACGCATCGATCCGTGATAGTGAGTCCTGGCTCGGGCGTGCTAATTAAGAACATCTTGTTTATCCTTGATAAGCACCAAGCCAATCAGGGCCTGCTCCCTCCTCCTGCAGCCTTTCCTGACATTTCCTGGCTCGGATTTTCCCATCCATTCCCGCGGCACCGGGGGCAGCTGGGCTCGATCTTCCTTCTGCCCTCCTGTGCGAGTCTGGCTCCTCTGGTTCCCGAAGGCCCCACATCCCCATCCCAATATCCAGGCAGGGAATTCGCTGGCGTGCCCTGGATGGCTCAGCCAGCCCTCAGCCACTGGCATTTCATCCCTGCTTTGGAATATTATTCCCATGTATTAAAAAGCAGTTGGAGAACGCTCAGCGTGGTGCCTTTGGAAACGACGCGGAGCAGCTGCTTTCGGAAAGGCACAGACGAGGGTCTTTTATTAATAATTAATTTCCTGTTAATCCTTTCAATTCCTTCAATTATCAAGTATTTAAAGTGGTTTTTACATGCTAATGACTGAATCAGGCTCCCCAGGGAATGGTTTTTCCAGGTGCCTGGATTTCAGGGTGATTTAAAATCCTCTCCCTTCTTGTTTTCCCTCTCCACAAATCATCCCAAGCCTTTATCCAATCCCATTCCCTCTTTCCATGAGGAATCCGATGAGGCCAGTGGTGCCTGATGGGAATTTTCCATTGTTTCCAACAGAGATGTTGTTGTGGTGGTCATTGATTGGAATCCTGATGGAAAATGCCCACTTGCAAAGGCAGAGATGCTGAAGGAACCTGGGAATGCTGGCGGGGTTTAAGCTCAGCCTTAAGGAGGGAAGGTGTCTGTGTAAGCCCCTCTCAGGTCTGTTTTAGGTCAGCGTTTCAGCAGCTGCTTTGTGTCAAACTCCTCACCCCAAAGTTCTCCCAAAACCGGGATCGGCCTAAAAATAAAGACCCAAAGTGGGTGAAATGAAAATTAAACCAGAGTGTTCAAACTGCAATAAATCCCAGCAAAACGAGCCTGGATTATCCATTCACAGCTGATGTTGGAAAACGATCCTTCTAATTCAGAGTGGGCACAAAGCACAACCCATTCTGAAGGGATTGTGGCTTTGGGGAAACTCATCCTTCATGGAAAAAGGGAAAGCGAGGGAATCTCTCCCTCAGCACGGGAAACAGCAGCAAATGGAGGTCACTGGAGCAGGGGATTTCATGGTGCTGTGCAAATTAAAAGCTCCTTTCTCCTCAGGTTTAGGATTTGAAGGGAGGATCCTGAGAGTTGCAATTAAAAGTGGAGCAGAGGCCTGAGGGTGATGGATGGGATTTTTCTGGGGTTTTTCCCTGGCAGGAAGTCGATGGGAATTCACCATCAGGACAGAGCAAACACATCCACACGGGGCTGGGGGAAGGAATTGCACTGGGAGCAGCCTGTGAATATTCCAGTGCAAAGTTAAATTGAAAATACGGCCTTAATTGTGGGAATTTCACAGTGACTTCACGAGGGGATGGATGTGCTCCCTGCCTGGGGATGAAGCGGCCTCAGACTTGTGGGGCCTGTCACAACCCCACAAAATACAGACTTAAGGAATTCAGCACCTGGCATTCCTAAACACGAGTTCTGAGGGTGGAAACGGGGCTCAGGGAGCCCCAAGCTGTGGCAGAATGAGCTCTCCTCTGACGGGGAGAGAGGGCTGGGAACGCTTGGAGCAGGAATCAGAAAGCATCAATTGAGACATAAGAGGCAGAAGTGTTCGAAAACATCGGCTTGCTCGCAGTGCTGACAGACAAAACCAGCACTTGTGGAGTTTGTTGCTGTTTTCAGCATCCCAGATGGCTGCAGACTGCAGGGTTTGGGTCCATTGTGCCTCTCCTGGTGCCAAATGAACAAAGGAACACTCGGTCTTGGCCAGCCCCAGTGCAGGGCACGTGCCAAGGATGGGAACTGCCCCACTGTGCCACCGAATTGCTGGAAGTGAGGCAAGATGTGGGCAGTGTGTGTGTTTTAGCTGGATTATTTTGGGATTCAGGCTTCTGTTCCGGGGCTCTCTGCGAGAGGGATCCCTTTGCATTCCGTGTTTGCCAGCGCATTTCTGCTCTGAGGCTTTCATCTCTCAGTTGTTCCCGGGGCAGAAACCTGTGTTTCCTGCAAACCAGAGCCTCTGGAAGGGGAATAATCCATGTTTGGCAGGAGGCTCCTGTTCGGAGGGGCTGCACCCCCGGTGACCGCATGGCCACAGGTTTCAGATCAGAGTGTGCTGTGGATCCCAAAGAGCTGATTCCTGCTCTCAGCCCAGCTTCTGGGATGGGGAGGTCAGGAAAAAGAGACTCACTTTGACCATGGATTAGTTTCAACCTTCTTGAAGCATCCCCAAAGTTGTATTTGTTCCTGTGGGAAAACCCAACTGTGCCACCAGCAGCTCTCCTTGGCCTTCTCATTCTGGAGCAACCACTGAACTGCTGGAGCTCCCTGGAATGGGGCTGTTCGGAGCACATTCCACTGGGAATTATTATTTCCACAAAGAACTAGTTCTGATTTCAGCCCTTCCCCCTGCCCTGTGCCGTGGCTGAGCCTGGGTTTTCCAGAGACACCTGCAGTTCCCAGGCACTGCCCGGCCCTGGCTGTGAGGAGCTGGAAATCAAAGCCTGCGGTGTGTTGTGCTGTAATTTATGCCAGGAAGCAGATTTAAATTATGCAAATTGCTGTCTGCACCGGATCTGCCATCTGGAAAAAGTTCTGCGTGCAAAAATCTGTCGGGGCAAGGCGAGGGACGAGGGATCATCGGGAAGGGAGGAGGGCTGAAGGAATATTAACAAGCTGCTGACGGAATATTGATTGCCCTGCTCCAGCCCAGTGGTAAAGCTGCTGTTCCACAGGAGCCAGATTAACATAGCAGGGATAAAATAATTGTTTAAAGCTGCTTTGCAGCAGGAAGAATTCCTTGTAATCCAGGAGAGAGAAAATGCAGGTTAGGAGGGAAAGGAGGAGCCCAAGGGAAGGGTGGTGCTTCCAGAGCTGGAGGTGGGCAGGGGTCGGCGATGAAAGGGGGGAGCTGAGAGAGGAGACGTGGCCTGAAAGTTTTGGGGCACAGGATAAACCTGGAGCCATCCAACATGGAATATTCCTGTAATAAATGGGAATTGGAGAGGTTGAAGGATGCAGGATTTGCTGCCTCTCTAGTGATGGAGATCGGGAAAAGGTTCTTCCCCCTGGGCACTGCCCAGGCTCCCCAGGGAATGAATGGGCACGGCCCCAAGGCTGCCAGAGCTCCAGGAGAGTTTGGACAGCGCTGCCAGGGATGCCCAGGGTGGGGTTGTTGGGGTGTCTGTGCAGGGCCAGGGGCTGGACTGGATCACCCCTGTGGGTGCCCTCCGGCTCAGGAGATCCCAGGATTCTTTATTATCCGTCAGAGCAGACTTGTGTGACTCCTTCTCTCCCAAAGCCAGAGCTCCCATGGCAGGAGGAATGGGCACCTTGGAGTTCCGTCACCTCCTGGGCTGAGTTTTCTGGGCAATCCCTCCCTTTATCAGCAGGAATTGCCTTCCCTTGTGTCCCCAGGATGTCCCCAGGTAAAACTCTGTGGATCCCTCTCCAGAAGCCAGCACTGGTGGGGTCAAGGACTTGTGGAACTCCCTGGAAAGGCAGAGGTTGGTTCTTCACACCCTCACAAACATAAAACCTCTTGGCTTTCCAATCCCTGTTCCACGTGCCCACCCAGCCCTTTCTGTGCCCCTCGGCTGGGGGGCAGTGGTGGCACAGGGTGGGTGGTGACGTCCTGTGAGGCAGAGCAGCAGCTACAGAAAGCTGTGCCAGACTTTGTCCTCTGCTCCTGCAGGGGACCCTGAGCACGGTGAGGGGCTGTGGAGAGGCCCCTGGCTGCCTGCACTCCCCATAACTCCACAGGCACGGCGCTAATTTGGAAAAATAACAGCTGGGGGCTGCCGGGGATGCTCCGTGAAAACGCTGCCAGCTCCTGCTGCAGTGCAGACGGGAAACAAATGGTTCCCATTGAAACCTGGCACGCTGCAACCCCGCCGAGCTGAGCTCCCGGGATAAAATACTGCCCTGGAATTGTGTTCCCCCAAGCAGCACGAGGCCCTGTTTAAAAAGCACCACACGACCTCGAGTGTTCCTAATTATTTGTGTGATGAAGGGAGAAACGCTTCAGGGCTGGTTTAGTTTTGCTCACCATCCTCAGCGCTAAGCTGGGAGTGCTTTGCTTCTTTCCAGTGAGCTGGTAGATGGGATATTGGGAAGGAATTCTTCCCTGGGAGGGTGGGGAGGAGCTGGAATAGAATTCCCAGAGCAGCTGTGGCTGCCCCTGGATCCCTGGAAGTGTCCAAGGCCAGGCTGGATGGGGCTTGGAGCAACCTGGGATAGTGGGAGGTGTCCCAGGTGGAATTGGATGGGCTTTAGGATCCCTTCCAAGCCAAAAAATCCTGGGATTCTCCAGCAGGAGAGCTTGGCTCTCAGGAGTTCCTTGGATTGGGATGGCACAGCTTTGCAGTCCTGGTGCTTTGGAGTTTTTCTCGGCTTCCTCTGTCCATAAAAATGAATTTTCCAACAAGGAAGTGCTCACTGAACCAGGAACCCACTTGGTTTTCCTGGGCTTAATCCCTGAATTTAGGGCTGGTGTTTTGTGGGGGTTTTAATGCTTTACCTGGGATGGGGAACCGTGTGCTTCAAATTCCCCCATCCCACAGCTCCGTGTCCCACCGGAGGGCCCGGCACAGGGATGGAAGGGACAGGATTCCTCCCCGTGACAGGGACACACCCACAGCACCCAGCGGCCAAAGCATCTCTGCGCCATTCCCAGCACCGAGCGCTGCCTGGCTCGCAGAGACCGCCCAGCATCACCCCCCTGACCTCTCCTTCCCACGGCCAAAGCTGAATTCCCTGGAAAGCCTTTCCTGGAGGAGCCTTTACCAGCTGCAGCCGTCCCTGGCAGCGGGAGCAGGAGATCATCCGGCACCAACATTTGCATTTCTTTGAGCCTGAGCTCCGCACCGTGACAGGTCCCTCCCGCGAATGCTGCAGCTGCCAGAGGTCCGAGCCCAGCACTAAAGCAGCATCTCCAACAGAACATTTCCAGAACATTTCCTTCCAGCTGCCCCTCACCCCTCCACACACACACAGTCCCCAGGGATGCCGCTCCTTGTGCCCGTTTGACCTTTTCTGCAGCTTTTCAGCAGATAAAGCTCGCTCCCGTGGCCTCGGTGCGGCTCGGCAGGGGCTGTGTGTTGTTTCAGCAGTGTTCCTGACGTTCCTGTAGCATCAAACCTGGCAAAAACAGGATATTTCACTCTCAGGCTGGGCTGTGAAAGGTCTTTGGTGTCACAGTGAACTTGGAAAATTAAAGGTGTTCTAAAAGCAGCTGGAAAAGAAGGGATTTAATTAGCGAGATTCTGCTGTGGGGAGCCCAAGGGCTCTGCCTTGCTTTTGGATGACAGGAAGGTTCAAAGCTCTGGTGAATGGAGTTTCTGTCCTTTCTGCCCCTCGGATGGAGGGAGGATCCAGGCATTCCAAAGGAAGGGTTTTGCTGTTGCTCTTTCTGATGTTTGAATTCGGTTTTGGTCTTGGAAACCCAAAGCAGAGGCTCCTTCATGGCAGAGACTGCAGGAGAGCAGTGAGGGAAGGGGGGTTCTTGTCACATTTAGGGCTCTTTGACTCTGAATAATAATGCAGCGTTTTGGTTTCATTTGGAGACAGGTCCTGGAAGGGCAATGAAACTGGGGAAGGGTCTGGAGAGTAAATCCTGGGAGCAGCAGCTGGGAAAGGGGCTCAGCCTGGAGAAAAGGGGGATCAGGGGGGACCTTGTGGCTCTGCACAACTCCCTGACAGGAGGGGGCAGCCGGGGGGGGTCGGGCTCTGCTCCCAGGGAACAGGGACAGGAGGAGAAGGAACGGCCTCAGGCTGGGCCAGGGGAGGCTCAGGTCGGATATTGGGGGAATTTTTCCGTGGAAAGGGTGCTCAGGGATTGGCAGGGGCTGCCCAGGGAGGTTTGGAGTCAAAGGAACACCTGGAGGTGGAACTCAGTGCTCTGGGCTGGGGACAAGGTGGGAATCGGTCACAGCTTGGACTCGACAGTCCCAGAGGTCTCTCCCAGCCTCAGTGATCCTGGGATTCTGTTCTGTGACTATAAAAGATGGATATGGAGCTCCAGAGCATGACTCAGCCATTCTTTTTTATTAGACCTAAGCAAGGCCCAGCCCTGCTGATCCTACCCTTAAACCTGATGCAGCTCCACCCCCCTGCCGTGGCCAGCGCCTCTTTTCATTATCCCGGGTTTTGTTTGGGAACGCTGGGATTTGATTCGATTTTCTGTCTGATCTTGTGCTGTCTGTGAGTTGAGACCTTTAATTTCCTGTCCTGGTGGATGTGCCTTGGCAATGCTCCCGGGGATGGGTGTCTGCAGGAACCCGGGACTGTGAAAAGGCCCCTTCCCTCCGGGAAGATTCACCAAAAACCTGGGAGAGCAGAATGAGCAGCCCCAACCAAGCCAAAATCGCTTAATTCGGTTCACTGTGAGCTGACCCCATCTGACTGAGTTAACCGAGGGTGCTGCAGGTCCTGCACTTTTCCCAGCAAGGAAATGCAGTGGAGCAGGACCAGCTGCTGCAGAAAACCAGGATTTGGGCTCTGTGATCGAAGAATCCAACTTCCCTGGGAAGGCTCAGCTGGGATTATTTGCTCCCAGGCTCTCAGCTGAGCAGCAGCAAGAGCAGTTTTCTCTCTCAGAAACGTGGTAAAAAACTCGAAATAGGTTTGTTTGGGTCAGAATGGGGACTCCCACAAAGCCAGGAGGGATTTTAATCATCATCATATTATTATTTTATACATATTTACATAAATGAGTGGCCCTGTGGCAGGTTTCACTCGGAGGGTATTCCAGAAAAATAAGAGTTGAGGCTGGGAGTTGTGTGGCTGCCTGGGTAGAAAAGCTGGGAGGAATCAAAGCTTTTCCAGCTTTTCAGGATGGAGCAGCCACCAAAATCAGAAGGGAAAAAACTTGGATGAGATGTGGAACAAGTTCTCCTGGCAGCTCCTGTGAGCTGAGGAGCAGGATTAGGGAGAGCTGGAGATTCGGGAAGCAAAGCTCAGTTTTAGTCTGATTAACTTCTCCTGCCTCTCATTCTTCAGAGCAGCAACTCTGCAAATTCCAAACCAAATTGCTCCGGAGACAATTCCATTTCCACTGCCCCTTAAACATGGGGATATTACTTTATTAGCTGAACACTAATGAGGTTGATGGGAATGTTGGGGGTTTGTGGCTGAGCTCAGGGAGATTAATTAATGGGATCTCCATTAATGCCATGCCTGGGATGATATCTGGAAATAAAGCCCCACCAACCTATTTTTTTCCAAAGTGCTGTTGAAAAATACCCCGAAGTTTATCTGGAATTCAGAAATCCAACTCTGCCCCAACATCCCCGCGCTGGAGTCACAATTCCATGGATTTTCCATAGAAGTAGCCCCAGCAATGCTGATCTGGGAGCTGTCTGGGGAGCAAACTCACAGTGTCAGAGCAAGACCAATCCCCCTCTGTGTTTTCCCTAACAAAAGGGAAGAACACTAAATAATTAACATCAACAAATGAAAACTAATTTGCCAGTTTTTAATTTTCCCCCATTGCGTGATTCCTGTTAATGAATAATTCACCAGGCAGAGATGAATATGAAATGAAAGGATTTCTCTGGGGTCTGCTGTGTTCTCTGAACATCCGAGCTGACTGTTTAAATATCCATATATATATATTTTAAAAAGGGTAAAAAATAACCCCAGAGAAAACAGCATTCAGCAGCAACCAGGCAGGAATAAAAAGAGCTGCAGCCTCCAGAGGTTTTCCCATTTCCTTCTAGACCTGAGATCATTTGTCTGCGGCTGGTTTTGAATTATTCATACCAAGTGTAGCTCTCTGCTTTCCCAGACTGAGTGTGACCACGTTCCATCTCAGGGTCTCCTTCTTCTGATTGTATTTTGGGTTTTCTTGGGACACCCTTTGGTGCCTTGAGGGGCCACCTAAAAGCAGAGACTAGACAGGAGGAAGGGAATAAAGGTCGGGATTTGTCTCTGTCTGCACCAGGAACGGCGAGAAATGACACTGAGCCCAGGCTCAGGGCAAATGGAAGCCGAAGCTGAAGGGATTTAATAATTTTTCCAAAGACTTCTTATATGTTAGTCTGCAAAAGTGTGTTAAATGGCATAAGGTAATTAGTCCTTTGGCCACCCACCCCTTGAGGGGATTGGCCAAATTCTAAGACATCCATTTCTAAATATTTGTCTAGTTAGAACCATAACAATCCTGCAAAAACAACTGCAGGTGCGAGATAGAGAGTTAGTTTACAAGAACCCGTAGCAGTGTTTTTCGTAGTTTTCATGAGCAACACAGAGGTCTCACAAAATGCTGCAGAAAGCTGGAAAATTTCTCTGCTAAAGCTTTTCAGCGTCTACAGGTATTTATTTGAAAGGCCTTCAGAGGTACCCCTGGGGAGCCAGAGGCTGCTGCCAGGACAAACCCCGAGATGGACGACAGGCCACGAGTTCTTCACACTTTTATAGGTTTGGTTCATCTGCATATCAGGGTTAATTCTCCAATTAAAGCTTCAGTTTAATGAGGTAATTTCCCCAAGCTTGCCCCCCTTTCAGAGGCTTTTGGTTTATACTTTTCGGGCCTAGGAAGGTCTGGGTGTCCTTGAAGAGCAGACCTGGAGAGGCTTTGTTGTGTCTCACCAGCAGGAGAGAGCAGAAGTGACCAGGCTCCAGGAAACTCCGGAGTTACACACTGGGAAGCGCAGGAATTGAAAAATATAAAATTTCAAACCCAAGGCCTCACCTTTATCCCAAGGCTCTGCTGGGTGCTGGGGGATTCTGTCAGCCAAAAACTCCTGTGCTCAATGCCCAGCGCTTCCCACAGCACGTGAGGCAGCTGTGGGAATGGGAATGGGATAACTGAGGAGCTGGGAAACCTTGGGAATGCTGCCATGACTCTGCTTTGGCTTTGGAGTGCCACCTCCAAGGGAAAAGTGTTTGTTGTTTTAGCTCTGTTGGTTTTAAGGGTCTTGTGCATCCCAGTGCCTGGGTCAGACCAACAGGAGCATCCCAGCCTGGGGAAGCGTCCCTGTCCGTGGCAGGGGATGGAATGAGATGGAATTTAAGGTCCTTGCCACCAAACCAGTCTGGAATTCCATGGCATGAGACTGTCTCCAGTGTCCATGGGATGTGGAGATGCTGCTCCTGTTGGAGTCTGGTGGGGCATGGAACACCAAGGAAGCCTTGGAGCACACACTGAAGTTCATCCCAATCCTGGATCTGTTTCCCTGATGCTGGATCTGTTTTCCCAATCCTATTCAACACAACTAAACCCAAGCAGGTTTTGAGTGGCAGCTGAAGCAGGAGCCATCCCAATGTTTGTTCACGAGAAACCATCCCAATGTTTGTTTGGGAAGAGCCATCCCGATGTTCATGAGGAGCCATCCCAGTGTTTCCCTGCTCCAGGTGAGGAGCCATCCCAATGTTTGTTCATGAGGAGCCATCCTGGTGTTTGTTCATGAGGAGCCATCCCAATGGTTTTTTGTGAGGAGCCATCCCGGTGTTTGTGAGGAGCCATCCCAGTGTCTGTTTTTAAGGAGCCATCCCAGTGTCTGTTTTTAAGGAGCCATCCCAGTGTTTGTTTGTGAGGAGCCATCCCAGTGTTTGTTTTTAAGGAGCCATCCCGGTGTTTGTTTTTAAGGAGCCATCCCAGTGTCTGTTTTTAAGGAGCCATCCCAGTGTCTGTTTTTAAGGAGCCATCCCAGTGTTTGTTTGTGAGGAGCCATCCCAGTGTTTGTTTTTAAGGAGCCATCCCGGTGTTTGTTTTTAAGGAGCCATCCCAGTGTCTGTTTTTAAGGAGCCATCCCAGTGTCTGTTTTTAAGGAGCCATCCCAGTGTTTGTTTGTGAGGAGCCATCCCAGTGTTTGTTTTTAAGGAGCCATCCCGGTGTTTGTTTTTAAGGAGCCATCCCAGTGTCTGTTTTTAAGGAGCCATCCCAGTGTCTGTTTTTAAGGAGCCATCCCAGTGTTTGTTTGTGAGGAGCCATCCCAGTGTTTGTTTTTAAGGAGCCATCCCGGTGTTTGTTTTTAAGGAGCCATCCCAGTGTCTGTTTTTAAGGAGCCATCCCAGTGTTTGTTTTTAAGGAGCCATCCCGGTGTTTGTTTTTAAGGAGCCATCCCGGTGTTTCCCTGCTCCAGGTGGAAGCGGCGTTGCCCACATGGGATGCGGTTGCCAAGCAACGCCCGCGATTAAAAACATCTTCGGAGCCATCGCAGCGTCTGGGAGCGGAGATTTCACTCCTCAGGAGCTCCGGAGCCTCCTCCTCTCCATCTGTGCTCACTTCACCTTGGCAGGGATTTTTCTCTCTCCGGTGCTGTGATTTGTGGGATTCCCGGGATCGCTGAGGCTGGAAAAGCCCTCCAGGATCACCGAGTCCCACCAGCGACCGATCCCCACCTCGGCACTGAGGGACACACGCAGGAATTTGGCTTGGAAGGAGCTTAAAGCCCATCCAGTTCCACAGGCAGGGACACCTCGCACTCTCCCAGGCTGCTCCAAGCCCTGTCCAGCATCCCTGGGTGCTGTGACCGAGGATAAACCCCTGTGGAAAGGCCAGGCCAGGCCGGGTCCATCCTCCCTGGCAGCCCAATCCACACATTCCCATCCTCATTTGTTGCCCTGAGTTTGCAGCTCTTCGATGTTTTCATTTCCTGTAACAGATTCTCACGGACTTTCTGTAAACATAGCCATGTTTTGTTAACCGTCCTTTATTGGTTTTCATTCCGTTCTCCTAAGTGGAGACGTTTGATGGATTTTCCCTTTGACCAGTGTGATTGAGGGGTGGTAATTTCTCCCTCCAATCCACAGTGATTTCTAAGAACATATATAATAAAGCTCGGGGTCTCTGACCCGCTCTTTCTTTCTTGCTTCTCTCCTGACAAAGTGTCTGCGTGGTTCTTTCGTGTCCAAGTGTGACACTCACTCATCACCTGGAGCTGATGGATGCCTCTGCCTCCCCTCCCTGGCACGGGAATGCCCGTCCTGCCCGGGGATGGGCATTCCCAGGAGCGTTGGAGGATCCTGGCATTCAGCCCTGGAGGTTTATCCAAGGAAAGGCCCTTGCTGTGGCGTTGGTGGCTTTGGGGACAGAGCAGTGTGGCAGATGCTCCCACACCCTTTCCCAAAGCAATTCCTTTGTTTATATTCCAAACCCACCGTGCTTGGCCTAAACGGGGTTGAGAAGAGTGTAGAAAATAAAAGATAAATCATACTTCCTCATAGATGGGATTGTTGTTTTTTACAGGAACCTTCTGATTCCCAAAGTAGTTCATCCCTCTTTTGTGAAAACTACAGACGGTCCCGGTGCTGAAAAGCTGAAAATTGGATTAATGGATTTCCTCTCCGTTTTCAAACACTCCTCTCTTGTTGTCACTAGAATTAACAGGCTCAGGAGCTACAACAGGAGCTTCCCGCTTTTTCTGGGGAAAACCCCTCCCCAGGGAATTCAGAAACGGATCTGTCATGTGAGATTTCCCCTCCCTGCCATGCTGGAATTCACCCTACCCTACTTACAATCTCCTCCAAAGTAATCCAGACTCCAGAGTGTCGTGCAATTAAAGCAATAAAAAATGAGGAAATATAAAATTAACAAAGCCCAGGATGCTGTGTACCCTCAGGCTGAAAAATAATTAATGGATAAATGGAATGAGCATGAAAAAGACACTTTGGGATGCTCTGAGTGTGCTCCTCAAGCTTTTCTGGCATTTTTCCCCTCAGTGTCTCTGTGTCTGGAGCTGCCCAATCCCTGTCCCTGTCTGTATCCCGCTGGAGGAGCGAAGAGCAAAGCCCAGGGGGTTTTCCGCTGTGTTTGTGTTACATCCGGGCTCAGAGAGGCACCGTAACTCATCCTGGACTCCAGCAGGAGCATGGATCCCTCCCAGTTTAATTCCCTGGAGCTGCAGCTGGGTGGCTGCGGGCAGGATGTGGAGCTGGGGCTGGCACGGCACCATCCTGGCTGTCCCTGTGCCCGCAGTGCCCCTGCAGCGCCCAACCCCTGTTCCACGGGCACAGCACCGCGGGCAGCTCCACAAATCCCATCACGAGGCACACCGATCAATATTCCACGGTTAATGATGCCCGGCTGAAATCAGGATCCATTTCCTGCCTCCTCCTCTTTGCAGTGATGCAAACGTGGCCGTGCCCCTTCCAGAGCTGCCTCTTGTCCCTTTAATCCCAGCTCTCACAGGCGCTGCCCAGCGATGTTTAATTCGGGATGCTCAAAAACATCACAGCCGATTTTGGCTTTTGCTTTTTTTGTTCTCTGCTCAGCCCTCACCCCGGGGTTCATGGAAAATGATGCTCTGATAGTTCCTTTCAAGCTCGTGCTGGATTATCAGTAAAACACCGGTTTCTCTGTCACTATTCCGGATTTCTGCGTTTAAAATCTCATAGGCGGCACCTGGTGGATTGTTTTGTCTCGGGGTTGACTCAAAACTTGTTTTGTCTGGAGGGTGAGAGGGAATCTCCGATGTCATCCAAGGGCTTCCCATAAAAATAACGCATTGTTTTCTCTCTCTCCTTGCAGGAAGAGCTCAGGAGGCTCCAGCACAGCCTGGAACAGGTCAATGATGGCAAAGGCTCGCTCCAAAGGTAAATGTGCCTTTCCCAAAGTGTCTCACCCGTGATAAAGTGAAATGGGTTTTTTAAGGAGTGAAACCTTTGCTGAGGGATCCTCTTTGTCGTGGACAATGTTCCAAATTTTGCCTGTCTCACATAAAAAATTCCCAGTTTTAGTTACAGGAGGATGATTTCTGACAGTGATGTCATTGAGTGCCCAGTGAAGTCTCAAAATCTCTCCACAGGTTGGGATCTGATCTCCCAAATTTCCCTGCCACGAGCTGCCATCAATCCCTGCTGCTGCTCCTATCCCAGGCTGTGCTCCCAGCCGTTGGATTGGACATTCCAGCATTTTCACTTTGCTTTCTCCAAGCGAGCAGTTCCCAGCAGCAGCTCCTGGGCCATCATTTATTACAAAGAATTCATTCTTCACCCCCCACGTGGCTTTTGCTGCTGTACCTCATTTGCTGCCAGCATTCCCATTGTTCCTTCCCGTTTCCCTCTCCAGATTTCCCAGCGTGGAGCAGGGATGGAAGTTAATTCAGCAGGAATATCTGTTGGATTCGCCAGTGGGGTTTTATTTTATTTACAGCAGCTCCTTCACTGGCTGTGCCTGTCCCTGGAGCTGTGTCAGCCGGGAGGTTAAAACAGGGATTCAGGCAGGTTCCCACTGGGAAACTGGATCCAAATTCCCATTTTTTGTTGGATGCTGGATGCAGAGGCCCAGACAACTTCCTCCAAAGACAGCAACACCTTCTGATCAGCAGCTCTTGTTTGTTCTTGTCTGATTCCAGAATTAATTCACAGGACTGCGGGAATGTCAGGCTGGGACACGTCAAACTCATTTCCTTTTCTCTCTCGTAGCCATCAGCTCACCATGGATGAAGAAAATAATATCCAAGAATATCCTCTCAGCCTCCAGCCCTTGGAATCCAAAGTGAAAATGTGAGTAAGGAAGTTGGGTCTGCATTGGAATGCAGCTGAGGGTGTCCAATTCCTGAGCTGGATCCATCACTGGGTTCCTCACTGGCTCCATCCCAGATTTCTGTGTAACTGGATGAAAGAGCTTCCAGTTAGCAAATTGATTGACTTCTCTGTGTTTAAGCATGTGGAGCTGAGAAAATGGGGATTGTTCAGCCTGGAAAAGGAGAAGGCTCCAAGGTGACCGAACTGTGGCCTTGCAGGGTCTAAAGGGGCTCCAGGAGAGCTGGAGAGGGACTGGGGACAAGGGATGGAGGGACAGGACACAGGGAATGGCTTCCCAGTGCCACGGGGCAGG
>VZRS01005946.1:18365-38261 GCA_013398055.1 Ifrita kowaldi
CCTTTCCTTCCCTTCCCTTCCCTTCCCATCCTTTTTGGGATGAACATTCCTTTTGAACCGAGTTTCCAGTGTTAAACACCAGTTTTGCAGTAGTTTTGTCACCTCCTCTGTGGAACTGAAGGAATATTTGGGAATCTGCTGCATTTCCCGGGTGTGCAGAGAAGCCAGGGGAGGGCAGGACAGCACAGCGCCTCTTCCCTGGTGCTTTTCCCATCCAGCATCAGTTTCCCAGGGATCCCGTGGAAGGAGCAGCCCGGGGCGGGCAGGGGCTGGAGACGGGAGCAGAATTCCTGCTCCGGGACAGCCCTGTGGCACGGGAAAAGCGGGATTCCCTCGGGAAGCCGGGCAGCTAGCGGGGCTCACCAAGGCACACGCTGACACCTGGCTGCACCAACGGGAAGGGAGCGATGCACATCCCGGGGCTCCGGGAATCAGCTCCCGACGCTCCAAATGCCACCGACCCATGGAATCATGGAACGGCTCGGGTCGGAAGGGACCTTTAAAGACCTTTCAGTCCAGCCCTGAGCAGGGATAGCCTCAATTAGGGCAGCCTGACAGCCTGGTTTTGGGTGGTTTTACGGATGGGGCATCTCCCACCTCGCCACCCTCATGGAAGAAAATCCTTCCTCGTATCCCAAGTCGAGCCTCTTTTGGAATTACAGAATAATTTCAATTTTTGCTGTACATTACACGACGTGGAGTTCCCCCTGGGGTCAGTTATTCTGTAAGTCTTGACTTTGAATAATTAAAATTTCCCGCGTGTTCATCAGAGTCCAGGGTTCCTTTTGGAGCCTCTCCCAGCCCTGGAGCAGGAATCGCCTCCATCCAGCAAGCACTGCCTCACTTCCAGGCCATTAAAATATTGATGCATATTAAAATATTAAAAGGACACGAAATTTCCAATTAAAGCCCAGTGTCTTTTCAGCTTTCAGTCATGCAAATAAAAGCCAGATGAAAGAATCCATTTTCGGGGAGCTTGCTAGGAGGGTGATTACAACTGAAGCTCAATCTATGCTGCAGCTTTAAAATAGAAATACGAGTAAATAAATTTAAATCTCTGAATATAAATCTGTGAATATAAATATATAAATATAAATCTGTAAATACTGCTCGTCCCAGTGAATAAACCCTCAATTGCTTAAAAATCCTACAAGGAGCTCTCCCTACACAGAAGCTGTGGATGCTGGAGTTGTTCCAGGCCAGGTTGGACGGGTCTGGAGCAACCTGGGATAGTGGAATGTCCCTGCCCATGGCAGGGGATGGAATGAGATGTTATTTTCCAACCTAAACTGTTCTGGGATTCCATAATTCTGCAACTCTGATGTGGCTCTCAAATTCCAGTTGTACCTGAATGATAACCTGGAATGTGCTATGAATATAAAACGTTGAGGGTTGTGAATTCCTTTAAATGCACCGATGTGTGTTTTTATTTTGATTGCAGGGTGTAAAATATTCTGAAACCAAAATCATTTCCATAGGTTTGGACTGTGAGTCTGGTGGAGCTGTCCCTGCCCATGGAAGCAGCTGATCCTTAAGGTCCTTTCCAACCCAAACCATTCTGGGATTCCTTAATTCCAGGACACTGCTCTGGCTCTTCACTTCCAACTGCACCTGATCTTAATCCTAAATGTGCTATAAATACAAAACGTTGAAGGTTGTGAATTCCTTTAAATGCACCGATGTGTGTTTTTATTTTGATTGCAGGGTGTCAAATCGGTCTCAAACCAAAATCACTTCCGTCGGTTTTGGGATTGGGTTGGACTCTGAGTAATGTGGAAGGAGTTTGGAACCAGATGATCTCTAAGGTCCTTTCCAACCCAAACCACCCCAGGATTCCCTGATCCTCCTCAACAACCCCCCCAAACTACCCCAGTAGTGCCTTACACAAACCCTACAGAAGCACTTCCTGCGCTCCTTATCCAGAGAGGAAACGTAAAATGGGAACCCCCCAAATCCCAGTGCTTTCAGTCAGGGGTCTGGACTGAAATCCTTTGTTCCCCCAGCATCCAGCGAGCACGGAGTGAGCACCTGCACTGCCAGGACCTGTCCCCAGCCCCGGAGCCGCGGGACAAGCGCAGCCCGTCCCCAGTATCGTCCCCAACATCGCCAGCCTCGGGCAAGATGAGCAGGTCCGTCAGCATGAACGCCTTCTCCGACAGCAGCACCCCCGTGAGTCCGGCTGGAATCCCGCCCTTTTCCTTTTTTGGCTTCCTTTCTGGGATTTGGGACAAGCGAAAGCTCATTTGTGAGTTCAATGGGTTGATAACAGGTTAAAAACCCACGATAATGGGGTTTTTAGATGTCCCAGGCAGAGGTGCCTCTTGTAGCCTCACCAGGGTGTGTTACTGTGGGTATTGGACTGCAATTTGAGCAGATTTTGGAGGTGTTCTTGCTGGAAAAAAAGGTGCTTCCAAGTGGTCTTGTGCTCTCCTGTGTGTTTAGGATATTGTGCTCCCAAAAAACCCCAAGCTGTGGTGCTTTTCCAGCAAAGAAAGGTGGTTTCTTGGTTGACTTTTGTCTTTATTTTGTTGGGGGTTTCGTTGGTTGGTTTTTAACATTTGCTAGAAGCTGATTTAGGGGTTCAAAATTAAATTTGATTTTGGAATAAGTATTCCACCGTGACCAGTGGCTGAAGGCTGCATTTCTCTTTTTAAAGTGACCCTAAATAAACCCCAAACGCAGATCCCGTTTTTGGAACACAAACAATTCTGTGACTGCCTCTGAACTGGGATTTTTAGGTCAATAAGCAAATACAGAGCCTGGAAATGTTGTTTTCAACTTTGTCACAGAAGACAAGATTTGAGGGAATCACAGACTGGAGTGCATGGAATGATTCAGGAACCCCAGGAGCAGGAATTGCTGTGTGTGGTGCAGGAGGTGTCTCCCTGCTCCTGAGGAGGGAACAGCTTGGTTGGATCCTCACTGTCAGTGGCTGTTGCCACTCACAAACAGCATTTGGCAGCTTCTGAATCCCTACAAAAATTTGGGAATCGTTGTTAGTGGTGTTCTCCAAGCTGGATAAATTTAATTCCGCCTCGAGCTGCAAAGTTGGAGCGATTTTAATTTGTAAAGCCCAGGGCACTGATCCAACAGAGCTTTTCCATGCTAAAAACTCTGCTCTTGGAATTCTGGGGATAATTTGACTCTTTTTGGTGTTGATCCAAGCGTTGATCCAGGCCCAAAGGGAAGCTGTTCCCAGCAGGTTTATTTTGGGATGCGATGCCCGACAGAATTTAATAAAATATCCCTGAGGGCAGTGGTTTAGTTTTAGTTGGGAGCTGGAGAGCAGGAGGATAAATTGGGCTGGAATATCGGGTTGGACACCGAAGTTTCATGGATTGAAGGGGGTTGGTGCCTTTAACGAGAGGAATAAATGGGATGGAAATGTTTATCTGCCACTGGAATCAGCTTCCACCAGAGGTCCCTCGTGCCCTGCGCAGGGACACTCCCGGCTGCTCCAGAGCTTCTCCAGCACGAATCTCGGTTGGAAAATGACATTTTCGGGATGTTTGGGAGTTCAGTAAGGGCATCCGGGAGTTCTGTGTTTGTGGGAAAATGAAGCTTGGATACTGGGATCGGGATTTAATCTGTGTCAATGCGGCGCCCGCTCATCCCACTTCGGCGTGCAAAGGAAAAGGGGAATATTTCCTTACACTTCCTGGTGCTCAGCCTGTTAATAACCCTCGGAAAAACAGGGAATCTTTCTGATGGCTGAGGCATAAAACAGGCACAAAATAAAATAGGGCACAAAGCAAAGCACTGGAAGTTCCCTGTCAGAGGCAGAGAAGGAATAAAGCAGCGTGTCAAACAATCAGAAAATCACACCCAGAGAGGATGAAGTGAACCCCAAAATATTTCATGAGCTGATGAAATCCAGAATTTCTCTGGTCAGTATTTTGAGGGTGAATTTAGGACGATAAAGATCTGTGAACATTCACGCGGAGATCTCATCTCACCTTTGCAATAAATTGATTTTCTTTGGAAAAAGAAGGCCAAACTGTCTGAGCTGCACGGATTGGAGTCTCCTGGCTTCACCCAGAATTCCCGTGTTAGGAACATCCCGCCTGACACAAAAATAGGTCCCCTTTTCTTGCCACTTGGCTTTCTTTGCCCAGCCCTAAAGGGACTCTCCCAGCTCTGTTTCAAGACACGGATTTGTGCTCAGTCGTTGTTCCCAAGGCTCCTGGATGTTTCCTACCCTCTGAATCCAAGAACCTCCAGGCAGATCAGCTTATCAGGGAACGGATCCTGCTGCCCTTTACCAGCAGATAAATCATCCCTGACACGGGGAGAGAGCCATGGCTCCATCCCCGAGGGTTTGTGGGATGGAGCCGGGGTTCCCCTGGGCCATGTCCCTGGGGAGAACTGACGGAACGGGCGGAGTGTCAGAGCTTGAGGGATGAGATGGGAAACAGAGAATTCTTGTTTGGCCGCTGCTCTGTAGCACAGAAGTGTTTGTTTAACTGTTTTTAACTGTTGGAGCAGATCTGTTATCGATCACTGATCAGATCATGGCATGAGGAGCTCTCAGGCTGTAGTTGTGCTGTCGTCACTTGCTTTCATTTCCCTTTTGCACGTTAATTTTTGCTGAAAGAAATAAATTAGAAGACAGGCAAATAATAGATTTGAACTGATGTTCTTCCTTGTAAGTGTTTTAAATTTTGTTACTGTGTAGAAAGGTGCCCAAACCTCCCTTCCTGGATGGGTTTCTGCTCTTTTCCTCCAGAATCCCACAGTGGCCCAGCTTGGGAGGGACCTCAAAGGTCACCCAGTGCCACCCCCTGCCATGGGCAGGGACGCATTCAACTGTCCCAGGCTGCTCCAAACCCCGTCCAGCCTGGCCTTGGACACTTCCAGGGTTCCAGGGGCAGCCACAGCTGCTCTGCAATTTCCATCCCAGCCCCTCCCCACCCTCCCAGCCAGGAATTCCTTCCCAATATCCCATCTAAATTTCCACTCTTTCAGTTTGAAGCCATTCCCTTGTCTGGTCACTCCAGTTCCCAATGAAGAGTCTTCCTTTGTCTCCCTCATTGCCCCGTTCAGGTCCTGGAAGGTGCTCTGAGCTCTCCACATAAATTTCCCATCTCCAGGCTGGACAATCCCAGCTTTCCCATCCTGTCTCCACAGCAGAGGTGCTCCAGTCCCCTCATCAACTTCATGGCCCGTTCTGGACTCGCTCCAGCAGTTCCGTGTCCTTCTTACGCTGGGAACACCAGGACGGTGCGCAGCATTCCAGGCGGGCTCTCGGGCAGCATTCGGTGTCCCGGAGGCTGTGCTGCCCCAGCTCCCACCCCCTGGGCTGCCCGGGATGGGAGCGGGAGCGCCCCGGGCTGCGGTGCCGGGGCTCGGCCGTTCAGCACCGCGGGCAGCGGCGGCGCCGGGGCCGCTCAGCACCGCGGACAGAGGCGCGGTTCTCCCGCTCCTCGGCCGGGACTGCGGGCTCGCTGCCCTTTGATGGGGATCTTTCCCCAGCCCTGTCACTCCCGAGCTCCCATCCTGGCGAAGCACCTCTTTTCCTCTCCTAAAAATCATCGGGATGCTCATGAGAACAGCACAAACCGAGTCTGTAAAATTCCCATTTTTTGCTGGAGCCAAGTCGCTCCAACAGGTGACTTTCCACCAAGAAATGCTCTTTTTAGAGGTGTAACCTCACAAAACCTGCTTTTCCAAACAGAAATGGTTCTTTTCTCCACTGGTTGATGCCACAGAAATACCCAGTGGGGAAAAGAGCCAGGACTGAACTCCTCTGCCCCTAAACCCCCATTTGTTTGTCATTCCTGCCCCGTGTGGTGCCTTCCCAGCCGGGACTTTTCCCAGTGATTTATTAAGGTTTGGTTCTAAAACAGAACAAAATCTCTCCGCAGCCTTTGGGTGTTCCTAGGTCTCCCACCTGCAGGAGGATCCCATTTTTCCACTGGTGCCTGTGACATTCCCAGGGGTGTTTTGCACCTGCAGGGGCGATGGGAAGCTGAGGGGCAGGGAATATCAACGTATGGGAGGCAGTGAAATCCTAACGATCAGCGGGGTGTTAATACAGGGAACATCCCTCTTTCCCGTGAGCCTGGATTCCCAAATCCACGAGCAGCACAGAGGGAACCATCTGATAAATATTTACAGTGTGATTTCTGTATAATGTAAAAATGCAAATCCTGCCCTTGAGCAGCGGGGATGGAAACATAATTAAAGATGAGGGAGACAAATCCAGCGCTGAGATGAAAAGGCCTTAATTAGAAATCAAATATTTGATGGTTTGGGGAGGAACATTAACGCTGATGTGGCTGTCAGATAACACTTGGAATGAAGGGAACATGGAAATAAATGTTGTTTTCAACCCCTCCCATTGGCTTTGGATAATCTCAGCTCTAAACGTGAGCAGGGGTTTCACAGCGCTGTGGCCCAACATGGAATTTATCTTTTAAAGGGTTTTTTATGGAGAAATAGTTGCTGAGTTTGTGTTCATTTGTGAACGTAATCATCCGGAATGATTATCCAAGTTTAACTCTCTTGCAAATATTATCCCATGGGATTTTAACTGCTGGGATACAAAAGGACTCTCTTGATCCTTTCTGCTGGTGGGAGCAGAACACCAATAATTCCTTCTTTTTTATGTTGAGTGTGTTGAAGGTTGAGCATTGATGTGATCATTGATGTCGATTTGAGCCATTGTGGTTTAGCAGCAGCAAAATCAGTCCAGGAATGATCTCGGTTGATGATAAAACATCTGATAAGACACTTCTGGTGGTGTTTCTGTGGGAATACTGGGCTGCTTGAGACACTCGAGAATGGTTTTGTTGAGCTGTGGAGTGGGTTTAGCTCTGTGAAGATTCACAAGGGGATGGCCCTGGTGGGTACCGATGAGA
Source organism: Ifrita kowaldi (assembly GCA_013398055.1). Lineage (NCBI taxonomy): Eukaryota > Metazoa > Chordata > Aves > Passeriformes > Cinclosomatidae > Ifrita > Ifrita kowaldi. Next base: position 25,226 of record VZRS01005946.1, read on the forward strand.
GGTCTCCAAAATAGGTTTATTTTAAGTCTCACTTCAGGAAATTTGGCTGAATCCTTCATAAACGCTTTCTAAGCTAATTTGATCTCCAGTATCACATTTATTCCCACGGCATCACCTTCCTTTTGCAAAGCCAGGCCCCAAAATGAAAATCATATTAATGAAGGATTTAATGCTTAATTAAGCAGGGGGTGCAGAGCATATTTCCACCATCACAGAAAGTTCTTGGGGGGGTTCTCTCCAGCCCTGTGACAACACATTGAAAAATCCAGAATTTCCTTTGTCTGAGGGACTTCCAGAGGGCAGGGCTGGATGGGATATTGGGAAGGAATTGTTCCCTGGGAGGGTGGGCAGGCCCTGGCACAGGGTGCCCAGAGCAGCTGTGGCTGCCCCTGGATCCCTGGCCGTGCCCAAGGCCAGGCTGGACACTGGGGCTGGGAGCAGCCTGGGACAGTGGGAGGTGTCCCTGCCCATGGCAGGGGTGGCACTGGGATGAGCTTTGAGCTCCCTTCCAATTCAAACATTCCATGATTCCCTACCCTGTGTCCAGTGAGCTTTGCTGACAGCATTTGCAACTTTTGGGAATGATGACAATGACCTGATCTCTTTAGGCTGGAAAAGATCCCATCTTTAACCCAAAACTCCAAGACCTTTTGTTGTCCCCCTTCCCCAGCGCTGCTGATGGCAGAGATCCAATAGGTCAATCCAGAGTCGAATACTGGAGCAGTGCAGGAAATGGGGATGGATTTGGAATGGGAAGGGAAGAGTGGGAATGGTGGTGAGTCTCCAACACGGAATTATTTGAGACTGGGAGATTTCCAAGCACAGGTTTCCCACAAGGAATTATCTTCACTGGCTGGAATGAATTATATTTTGATGGGACAAAAAAGAGGGGAAAATGTATGAAATTTAAGTAATGGACAATAAAGTCATGATTGGACCAGGAGGAATTAGATGTATAAAATATATTTAACAGAAACTTACTGGGATGGAGGGAAAATCCAATGGAAATTGCCCCATCCTGAGCCATTAAATTATTTTAGTGGCTCTGTCACCACAGAAATGTGGCAGCAGCAGCACTTTAATGGGGTCTATTACAGAACAGTGGATCTTCCCAAATAGATCCAGATCATCTCCTCCCAAAGGGCAGAGTATCGATTCCTGCTGGTAAAAGGAATTTTCAGGGTAAATACACCGGAAAAGTACATTTTTGTGGGAAAAAAGATGATCTGGGCTATTTCACGGCTCAGAATTTAAGCAAATAATAATAATTATTATTCTGGTTTGTGGGAGATTCTGACTCTATTTCAGTCACTCCATTTTTGGAGGCAATTTTCCACCTGTGAAATGACTTCTCAGGGTCAGCTAAAGTTCATTAGGAAGACGTAAACGACATTTTAGAGGGGAAAACGTGCTGAACGCTTCTGCCAATGGGATGCATTTAAGGAAAAAGCCATGTTTTCCTCGGGAATTTCTTCACTGGAGTGAAAATTTCACACTGGGGGTAAAAAAAGCCATTTAACTTCAGCAAAGACCCCAAAGTGAGCAGCAGGGAAGTGTCCTGGTGGTGGTGGTTCGTGTCCCACCTGCTCTGCCCATCCTGGAGCTGAGTCCCACCACGGTGATGCTCTTGGGGGGAAGGTTGGGCAGCTTTGCTGCTCAAGAGCATCTCTTTAAAACCCATTCTAATGGAGATTTCAATGCTGGAGTTATTCAGGTCTTCAACAAAACCTGAATAAATCCCATTTAATGGACATTCCCACGTTGGAGTCATTCAGGTCCTCAACAAAACCTGATTAAATCCTGTGTTAATGGACATTCCCATGTTGGAGTTGTTCAGGTCTTCAGATTTTCTCCAAACCCAGCCTCTCCTACCAATAATTTTTGGCAAAGGCACCGTTTCACAAAGGTCTTTACAAGATCCAAGTCCAGCAGAGAACTTTGGGGTTTGTTCTGGATTATTCATTACTTCCACAATTTGTTTGATTGCACCACTTGATCGTCCTTTTTTTTTAACTTCTGAGCTCTTTCTCCCCTTCCTCTAAAATATCAACCTTTATGAATACCCAGATTCCCCCAAATTCCCCCACATTCCCCCAAATTCCTCTGTCCTACCCATGTAACAATGGATTTTGGAGGGGTTTCCCATTTCTCGGGCTCCTCTCTCCAGTAAGATTTTGTTATCAGTGCCAGGATCACCTCACACCCCGGCTCTGTCCTTGTCCCTCGGACTGTGCTTTGAACTCCCCTTCGCTGGTGACTTCCGAAATTCTGACCTTATTTTGCCCTTCTTTGCCGTCATTGAATTCAAAATTTCTCCTCCTGTTGGACAGGGCAGGGAAATGCTGGGAGCTGGGCAGTTCCCACCTGGAAACCCCAGAGTCAGAGGTGAACTCTGGAATGTTCCTGTGGTTTATTTTATTTGACATTTTCCTGCCGTTCTGATAACGCATTCCCCACATCGTGTGTGCACCAGTCCTTCATTATTGGAAAATTTGGGAGCTTTTGTTTTCCCAACTAAACCCTTGTTTCCAGTTCCTAATTAAGGCGCTGCTTTAATTGCATTAACTCCTCTCGTTCCGAGCCCGAGCGTGGCCGTGGAGCTGGGAAAACGCCGCTCCCGTCATGACAGCGGCCACACTTTGGCTTTTCCAAGGTATTTAAAATTCCATTGCTGTTCCAATAAACCTCAGCCAGTGGATTATTCTTCATGGACAGGCAGTCCATCCTTCTCCTGGGGGTTTTATGGACAGAGTGTATAAAATGATAACACAATGAATGGGCCACCTGCCATCCTCTATCGGCTGCTTAAATCAGCTGCTCCAGACAGGAATTCAATACAGGAGAAGCTGTTCCAAATGGATTTTTCAGGTACAAGGCATAACAAGGAATTTCAGGAGTATTCTTGATCCATTGGCACTGAGATAGCTTTAAAGGCATTTATGGGCCTTCAATAAAGGTGCTTTCAGACCATCTTCAGAATAATAAATTGCTTCGGTGCTCTGAGGAGCTCGGAAGAAAATCAAATTATTGTTAGATTTGATTATGGCAGTGTCCAGAAATCCCAGATATTGGATAAAATCCGCTGAGAAGCAAAAGAAGAATCTCATTTAGGGAGGGAAAGGAAGAGAAGGTTTTGCATGCAGGGATAGAATATTCCCCTGTAATTTTATTTTTATGCAAATTATGTAAATTAGATGAAGATGTCATAATATTTCCCGTGCTGAATTCGTGGTATTTATGAACACTGCAGTGCTGTTTCCCCCTCTCCTGGAAAAGCCTGCTGTGCTTCCCAGAATGCCGGGGATTTATTTTGTCTCCTGCGTTTAATTTTGCGAAATTGGGATGCAAACTTAAATATGAAATCTTGAAGTCAAATTCAGGGACAGATTTCCTACCTCGAAGGAAATGCAAAGGGAACATGGAGGTGCCGTGGGGAATTCTGTATTTTTAGTCCAGAGCTGTATTTTTTGGGACGTGCAGCAATTAAAACAGGCTGCCCAGGGAAGTGGTGGATTCCTGGATTCACCATCCCTGGAAGTGTTCCAACAATGTGTGGATGTGGCACTTGAGGACATTATTTAGTGGTGAACATGGGTTGATGGTTGGACTTGATCTTGGAAGTCTTTTCCAGCCTCAAGGACTCTGTGATTCCATGAAATGAGGCTTTGGTGTCTCTTCCCAAGACTGGGAATGCTGCTATGGCTTCCTGCCCACTTGGGGCCCATTTTGATGTTTCTCTTCCTGATGGTCAAATATTTCCCAGATTTTCTACCAAAATAATTCTAAATTCGCTTTGTGGGGTGGAGTTCCATGGGTGGCTGTAAGGCAGGGCTGGGCATTTGTCTGTCCCTTCCCATTTCTGGGAAAAAAACCCCCAAACCTTTGACTGAGCCCTGAATCTCCTCTAGGACAGCCGTGAGGCTCAGAGGAGCTTGGAACTTGCACATACAAATCCCAGTCTGGCTTTTCCACGTCCCAGTTCCCATTCCAGGCCTTTAATCCTGACACACTTCTGCAGCAACTCCTTCATTCCCTTCTGATGGAACAGATCCTTTGCTGCTCCTTATCCCAAAAGAAAGGGAATTGGGCAATTTTGTGCATGGATTGTGACCTTTCCCGAAGGATTCGTGCTCTCTCTTGGAGAAATCTTTGTGGGGGCACTGATTCCCTGGAAATCTGAGCCTGACTCATCACATCATCAGAAACCCCCAAACCCAACTCGGTGCTGTAAAAACATCCCAGGGTTCTTAACTGTCTCTCCAGGAGGAGTTTAATGAGCCAGAAAATTAAGAATATTCACAATTTTTTTTTTCCAGCGAGGAGATATTTTAATTCCAAACATTCCTACTCAATTTCCCTCGGAGCATAAACTCAGACCTTCTGTGGCAATGTCCTTTGGGCTGTCCTTGTCTTTGGGATTTATTTTTTCCATGCTTTCGTTTTAAACCCAGCTCTTTGACACAAAAAAAGTATTATTTCATTTATTAGGGGCCGTGCCCACCATGAGATAATCATGGAGAAGGAATGAGAGGCTGTCACTGACCCCTCTCTCCATGAAAAAGGAATGTCAGAGCTCCTGGCTGTCAATGGATGCCTTTTCCAGCAGCACTGAAGGGCTTTATTTGGGATTTTCCAGCACCACTGTCCTTTGTTCCCAGCCTTAGCCACACAGTGGGACTTTGTGTGCTGGAAGGGCTGATGCCAGCGGTGGAAAAGGTCCTAAAAACCCATGGAATTTCTTTTGGGATACATGAGCCTCAGTAGATAATGTTTTATTACAGCACCAGGAGCAGAAAGAGAGGCACGGCTGGAGAAGGGTCTTGCTCGGAGTGTGACAGAACAAATCAGGTCAGGGCAGGTTCAATTCAGGTGAATCGGGGTTTAGTCCCAAACTCTCAAAGTCTGGCTCTTCCGAGAGGGATTTTTATTAAAATGTTCAAGTCAAAGTTTATCCTTGTGCAAATCTAAACTCCAATTAAATCAAATTTTTTTAAAAGTTGAATTAAAATTCAATTTTTGCATCACTTGCTGTTCTTTTTTCCACTTGAATAGGGCTAAGCAGGACCTTGAGTGTAGGGTTTTTGTAACTGGTGTTTTCCCCTGTGAAAGGTTTGTTTCACCCTCCAGGCACGGAGCAGTGGGAATGAGCTGTGTTTGTAATTCCAGTGCTGGTTTGGTCCTGGAATATTGGATATTCTGGATTGATCCGTGTCAGAAAATTGGATGTCTAAAAGTGAACCCTCAATGCGCCAGATCTTCCGCTCTTCCTGTGTTTTCCAAGAATTCCAGGATGGTTTGGGTGGGAAGGGACCTTAAATCCCATCCCATGGGCAGGGACACCTTCCACTATCCCAGGCTGCTCCAAGTCCCATCCAGCCTTGCCTGGGACACTCCCAGGGATGGGGAAGTTGTCCCAGTGTGTTGTTTATTTCCTTGGCTAAATCAGTGCCGCAGATAAATTCAATTCCTGTGGAATTTCACTTAAAACATGGAAATCGCCTGAGTTTTTGGGAATTCACTGTGATGTAAATGATTGGGAAATGCAGCTGTATCCTAATATAAATATTTCCATGTATGAAGTGCGTGATCCAGGTGTTTTTCTGTTCCATAAAACCCGGATGGACACGTGCAAAACACAAATATCCAGCATCCATCTGCATCCCAGCTCCTGCATCCCTTGGCAGAGGGATGCTGTGGGATCAGTCCCTGAACGAGCCTCTCGCTGCCTCCACGATTTGGGGATTTATCCGAGCAGCCTGACCTTCCCCAGGGACCAATAACTCAACTTCCTGCCCTTCAGCACCTCGATTAAACATTGGGAAAGCCTTGCTTGGCCATTAGGGTGAAAAATCCAGGATTGGAAATCGTTGCTTATTAAATATTTCTTGTGCACTCCTAAAAAAAAAGCTGGATTTTTAAATTTAGCTGGTTTGGGAGCTCAGCAGCTGCAGAAGGAGCCGTGAACCTCTCCTGATCACAGCCCAGACACCTGGAAAAATGTTTCCACAGTGACACTAAAATCTTAATAACCTGTCAAAGGCGCTGCTCAGGAGAGGTTTGGGATGAAAAATTGCTCCAAGATTTCCAGCTGAACAATGCTTGCTTCATTGTACATCCATCAAAACCCAAAGTGAAAGTTAATTTACCTCAAGTCTTGCTGCTGAGCAAAGCCAGGGCCTACTTTTTAATTTTCCAGGAGAAAATTGGGCATTTCAGCCGTGGCTTTCCGAGAGCCAACTTTTGTGAGGAGAAAAATCCCAGTGGGGAAAGATTGGGAGTGATCAAATACTTGGAGGTGCTGTTAAATCTCAAATAATTGTTACCTCGACACAAAAACTGGGAAAAAATTAAATAAATTACAACAGGGCTCCGAAGTGCCTAATTAACCTCACAGATTAATGACACCCTCAGGGAAATTTGGAGAACAGGATCAGGAGATACTGGATTGGTTTTGGACAATCAGATCAGGAGAAATTGAAATCTCCTGGTGTTCAGGAGAGCCTGGGCACCCAAATTGTTCAGGATTTTGGACGGCCTTCAAACAATCAAACAAACAGGAGCTGCTCCCAAGGAATTTTCTCCCAAAATATGAAATCCATGCCTTTTCCTCCCACAGATGCTCTCCCAAACTTTGCATTTCCCCCGTCACTGCAGGCTGCTGTTGGTCACAGAAATCGTTTTGGGGTTTTTTTTAGGTTTGTTTAAAACAGGGCCCCGCAGAAGGAAAGGTGGATTTGAGTTCTGCCTTCCATCACACCTCGGGGAGCAGAGCTGGGGGCAGCCCAGCCTGAGACAGGCAGGACGATGTTTTTTCCTGCTTTAAAGGCCTGAGAGTTATCCAGGATTTTCTGGGAGAGCCACATCAACATAAGGAATGTGGGGACACCCTTTAAGGGCTTTCTTGGAGCTGCCATGCATTTAAATTGTCCCATTATGGGGCCACGCTCCCCTGGCTGCCAATAAAGATCCGTGTCGGGAGAGCTATGGAGGCTCTCCCAGGAGTTATTCCTGCTCTTTCCCACTTTAATGGGTTGCTTATTTTAGGAAAACAATGCTTTTCCCCAAACGAGGCAGCCTCGTTTAACCTTGGTGGGCGGGTATTTATTTGCTGTGATTGCTGGGTGATGTTCTTATCTCTTATCACAGATTCACTCAACAAACGAGTTCATAAACACTTGGTCAGGCCCTGCACGGATCCAGATTCCTGGATTCCTTTTCAGTTCCTTGGTTCCCTGCTCCTTGCCAGCCAACAGGAATCCCAAAAAGACAGTCAAAAACCAGAGGTGGGGACGCAACGATTTCCTGCAGTGGCTTCTGTCCATAATTAATCATAAAAGCTAAAATAAAATCGTTAATTAATGCCTGTAACACTCAGCTCTGCTTCACTTCTAAAGGACTGGGAGAATTTAGGTTGGAAAATTAAAAATATCCTTAAAAGTAGGAATACCTCGGAAATGTCTCTCCAAAACTCCACAGCCCTGGCACAGGGTGCCCAGTGGAGCTGTGGCTGGCCCTGGATCCCTGGCAGTGTCCAAGGCCAGGTTGGAGCCACCTGGGATGGCGGAATCTCCCTAAAAATTCCTTTTATCCCGGTGTTCAGGGAAAATTTGAAGTCTTTTAACCACTCAGAGCATGTGATTGACTTGGTGCTGCATCAGCCAGCAAGACTTTTATAATATTTAATAAAAGAAATGAGAGTATTCCCACCCTGAGGGAGCAGATTCCAAGGGGACCATTCCAAGGGGACCCAGCAATTTAGGGAATGCTCATTGCTGCGCTTCCAGACAATTCCCTGACTGTAATCCCGTTTCCAAGCTGGTTTTCCCTCCTGCCTGGCAGCAGGAGCTCTCACACAAGGAATTTGTGAAGCTTGGATCACTTCATGCTTGGGACAGCTTTGCTTAAAGGTGATCCTGAAGTTTAGGGAGCTTCCCAGGAGGTTTATTCCAGACTCAGGGTATTTTTGGAGAGCTGCTGCTTGGAGAAGCGGAATGAAAATGGATTTTCCTAAGGAAAACGGAAGGCGCCTGTGGTGCCTGAGCAATTTCTGGGGCTGGTTTGCCTCCTACCACTGAGAAAATCCCAGCTGGGGTGGGTTCCAAGCCTACCCTTCGCTCCAGGGCTCAGCTACATCATTCCCACCCCACTCTTGTCCATAAAACCACGCTACAGCCAGGGAAGATTTCTCCCAAATCCATTAATAAATCCGTAATTTTGCTGTGTCACTGCTGCCCAGCGATGCCACCTTCAAAACGCGAATTAACTCATTAAAGCTGACTCTGCTTTTCCGGGCTGAGCTGAGCTCACCTGAGTCCCCCCATCCCAAATTTATCCCTTTGCCAGATCCTGAACACGGGCTGCTGTCCCAGCCGGAATTGGCATTTCCAGGAGGCATTTCTTTTGTCTCCCGGTGCTGATTTGCTCGTCCTCGCTGATAATCTCTTGATTAGCCTCCCATCAGCTCTAATCACTTGTTTCCTTCTGATTAGGGAGCCTGAGAAACAAATACGGGATGGGGCGGGGAATAAACGAGGAGCGGGAGGTTGGGAATATCCCAGGTTCATTCCAGAGGCTCCAGGAATAACTTAATGAATGAGGGCTGATTCAGCCACCTCATGGATAGAAATGGATACAAAATCCCAATTTTAGTGTAAAATAGGGGTTGAGACGTGTCCTGAAACGTTGGAATTGCAGGAGAGGGATCGCTGGGCTCTCCCCATTCCCTCTCTTCCTGTGCCCCATATCCCTTCCAGAACAGGGAGAGCCTGGAGCTCTTCCTATTCCATCATTCCACGGTATTCCAGAGCCAGCAGCCTGGAGCAGGGGGTTGGGAACACCCAGTGCCCATTCCAGAGGCACCAGGAAAGGCACATCCCTGCGGCTCCAGGAATAACTCCATGAATGGATTTAAACAGAGCTCAAATCCCACTTTTGGTGTAAAACAGGGATTGAGACTTGTCCTGAAACGCTGGAATTGCAGGAGAGGGATTGCTGGGCTCTCCACATCCCCTCTCCTCCCGCCCGAGCCGCTCATCCCCATCCTTCCCCCGCTCCCTCCCTCCCTGGAACATTAGGAAAGTAAAGAAAGCTGAATAAATGAAAAGCCCTGTGAATTATTTATCCCTCTGGAGCGGCTCTTCCCAGCTTTTCCAGAGCCCTCCCTCCCCCTCTGCCGCTCAGCTCTGCTTTAGGTTTATTTTAAATGAGCCGAGGTTTTCCTTCCATTTTAATTCCCCCCTGCTAATTAATAATTAATGGCCTCACTGGCTCTGGAATCTGTTTTTTTCCAAGCAGGAATTCAGGGAACGAGGCCGATCCTGCCCCTGCTCAGGCTCCACCTCTGCCCAGCCAGGAAATAACTTCAGTTTTCAACCTAATGTTGTATTTTTCCAACTTTTTGGTGCATTTTTTCACCTTTTTGATGTATTTTTCCATCTTTTGGTGTATTTTTTTCCACTTTTTGGTGCATTTTTTCCTGTCATTCTGCTCATCCCTGGATCTTACCCAGTACTTTTTTCCTCTCTGCTCAATTTCTTCCCTTTAATCTCATTTTTTTGGGATGTTTCCTCCGATTTTTGCCTCCTGTGCCACCACCTCCACTGATTTTTTTGGTTTTTTTCCCCTTTTTAAATAGTTTTCACCCCATTTTTTGCACTTTTCTCCATTTTCTCCGTGTGATTTTCACCCCAGCTCTGCTCAGGTGGGTTCCCCACTCTGTGCCCCTGCTGGAGGGACTTCACAGCCAGAACATCCCAAGGATCTTTCCATATTTCCAACAGCAGATGGACCCAGAATGCCAAATTCTGGGATTTATTTCTTATTTTCTGGGATTTTTTTTACTTGGTTTTGTTTGAACCAGGCATAATTTAATCCTTGAAAATGAAAAAATTCCTCTTGAACATTCCCCGCCTTTTTTTTTCTTTAAACCTCAAAGGAATTTTTTGCCTTGTGGCTCTTCCTGGGAGGAATCCCCTGAGGATTAACACATCCCTGAGGAACTGCAATGGGAAAAAACGATGGAAAATAAATGTATTTTTATCTTACTCACTTTTTTTTTCCCAGAGGAGACTCGCAGGGAGCGCTTTGTGTCCATTTTTCAGCTGCTGATCTGTGGAAAAAATTCCAAATTTACCTAAAGAAAGACACGAGGAGGGCGCTGAGGACGCCTCTCCCGGGATTTTCCCGCTCCAAGTGTCAGCCTGGATTTCCTGTCAGGATGCAGAACATCCCCACAGCTGCCGCTGGAACTTTCTCAGCTCCTTTTTAATCCATTAAGAGAGAGACTTTGAAAAGCCAGGACAGGTTATTTAAGGGAATCACCCCCGGTGGAGGTGAGATTTCCAAGCTTTATTGTGGAAAGTGAATGATGGCAAGTTAGAATTGCAAAGGCATCGGGCAGGATGGAATAAGGGGTTGGAAGGGTTGGAATATTCGTCTGGGATTGCTTTATTTGTGGTTTGACTTGGAAAAAGGGGGAATCTTTCCTGCCTTTTTCTGCCATCCACAGAGCCTGTGGAAATGAGGAGAGGTTGGAGAGGTTTCAAGGATTGGTGCTTGGAAATGAATCCCTATTTTTGAGCTTCCTGCCATTTGCTGGCTGCTGGAAATATTCCCAGTTTTCTCTTGGATGATCTCTACGTTTCTAGAACACCTCCCACTGTCCCAGGCTGCTCCAAGCCCCAGTGTCCATCCTGGCCTTGGGCATTCTCAGGGATCCAGGGGCAGCCACAGCTGCCCTGGGAATTCCATCCCAGCCCCTTCCAGGCAACAGCTCCTTCCCAAAATCCCATCTCTCCCTCTGTCCTTGTGAAGCCGTTCCCCCTTTTCCTGTCACTCCCTTTTCCCATCCTTCAAAGGATGGGAATGGGAGGAGGATGGTGGGATCAGGGATGTGTTTGTTTGTGCTCCATGAGGAATTAGCAGAAACCCATCAGAGGAAATCCTGATCCCGTATTGGAAAGGGGGGGATTAAGGGATCCAAGGAATTGTCCGTGCCTGGAGTTGCAGCACATCATGGGCAGTTCATTAATTAATTCAGTCATTAATTAGCACCGAGGGAGCCAGGGACAAACTGGTCCTGGCTAAAGGGGTGGAAGGTCTGAGGGAAGAGAAACAGATTTCCTGGACAGAGCACAAGGTCCTGCTCCCACATCCCCCTCAGTCCCCTCCGCGTGAGCCAGGATGCAGCTCCCGGCAATGCCGGATCAGGGATCTTTTCCCAGGTGAAATCAGGGATTTTCCAAACCCACAATGCTGGATTAGGGATTTTTTTCCAGGTGAAATCAGGGATTTTCCAATCCCACTAAACCCTGAGATTCCCGGAGTTCCCAGTCCCAGAGCTGGCTCCTGCTCCCGCCAAGGGCAGCCCATCCCAAAGTGCAGCTTCACCTTCTCAGCCGGAGGGAAAATACTCCCAATGTTCCTTCTTCCCGAAATCCATGAATGAGGAGATTTTGTTGAAATTCCTATTTTGGATAAACTGGAGCTGCAGGAGCCCGGGAATTCCATGCTGGAATGCCTGGATGGCTTGGGATACCCTTCACCCTTCTCCTCAGACACAGCCCAGAGCAGCCACGAGCCCACTTTAAAGATGGAAAAGAATCCAAGGGATAAGGAACGCGAGGAATCGAGGCTGGGAATTCATTGGCTGGAGTTCCCTGCTGCTGGAATGTCCTTTGGCTCAGATAACAGGGCAGGAATTCCGGCTTTTCCAGCCCCAATGTGAGTAGCGGGAGCCGAGGGAAGCGTTAGCGCTGAGCTGAGCGGACCTGAGGGGATTTGGGGTTTGGCCACTGTGGAGCAGCTTCAGGCACCCCAGATTCCAACTGATCTCCGTGAGGAAGGAGAGAGGATCCTCTGGATACTTTAATCCATTTCCAGACCCCGGAGCAGGTCTGGGATTGCCGCAAACAGCGGAATTCCAGGGGCAGATCCCGGCGGGAGGCACAGGGACGGGCCTGGCCTCCACCCTCAGCACCGCCAGGATTCCCCACCAGCATTCCTTACACAGGAAAATCCCAGGGTTTTTCCTGGAATTCCTAGCACGCTTACCTCGTTCCAGGCTTTTCCTTGCGGAGCTGGAAGCTCTCCCTGCGTTCCATGGCCAGGCAGGCTGGGAAGTGCTGCCAAAAGCAGGAGCTCCAGCCCGATCCAGCCCTGCCGTCCCTGTTCCCGGAGCTGTTCCTGTGGTGCTTCCCACCAGGAAGGGCTGGAGACGCGGATCTGAGTCGGGAAATCCCAGGAATGCTGAGGAACACCTCCAGGATGGCGTGAGTTTGGAAAGAGGGAAAAAAAAACCCCAAAAGGATAAAAAGTCGTGGCATATTAACGCTTGGAATTGCCCGCTGGAGCAGCACGGGAAGAGGGATGAATAATTCAAGGGAGACAGGATTTCCCTGGCAAGGTCGAGGCGCGTGAAGGGGAGGATTTCTGGGAGAGAGCAGCATCCTGCTTTCCTTGGGAAGAGAGCTGCGTCCATCCCGAGGGTTCGGGAGACTTCAGGAACCGTCTGGATTTTGGGAGATTGTTTTGGGAGCGGCTCCGCCGGCGGGACGCAGAGCTCGGCTGGAATCTCGGATGCCAAAGGAATTCAGAGTGGATTTTTCAGCTCCACGGGCGAATCCCGGAGGAATGGGCAGCAGGAAGGGCGAGGAGGGAGCGGAGCCGTAGGCGGCCGGAGCGGGGCTCGGGATCCCGACATCCCAATCCCTGGGATTGCTCCCAGGATGGCCTGAAAAGGAGCCGGCAGTGGAAGATGAATGTGAGTACCCGAAAATCGGATCCGCTGTGCTCTGTTCCCTCAGTCCCCTCTGTGAGGCACGGTCCGGGAACAGATCCTTTAAATAATTCCCGAAAAAACCCCTGCTGCACCTTGCTGGAATGAGCAGGGTTTGTAGGCGCTGGGGAAGGAGCCGAGGGATAGGGAAGAACTCCAGGGATTCTGATTCCAGAGCCCAGCTCGGCCTGGAGCCACCTCAGCAGCTCACAAAGACATGGATTATTAGGACATTTATTTCTTTAGTAAGAGATTTATTTT
>VZRS01005948.1:422-49808 GCA_013398055.1 Ifrita kowaldi
GTTCACTGGCGGGGGGGGAGGGGGGGTGCAGGTCTGCGTGTGCCTGCAGCTAGAGCGAGGTTTAGCCCAGATCCCTGGAAACTTTGGGGTCTGCTGGAGGGTTTGTAGTCCCAGCTGTTTTCCCGCTCGTAGTGTCACCCACGGTGTGCTCTGCTCTGACATCAAGATTTCTCAAGTGTCACCTTTTCTTTCCTTTTTAAAAGAGTTTAAAAATTGTTTCATTTTGCACGGTTAAATCCACTGGGACTTCCAAACACCGCTTATTCCTACGGATGGCTTTAGCGTCGCTGTTTTGTTTCTTCTGGGTGTTTCTGAAGCGTTCCCACCATCACCATGTGTGTTTATACACTTTTTTTTTTTCCTTGTGGTAACACGAGATAGCGATTTACAATAATAGATCTGCTGTTGGGTAGATATCGAAGCCGTACTAATGACTGAGGGCTTGGACAACTTCGGTATATCAGATCTACAAGTGTTTTAAAGCATTAAAATATTAAACATCGGGTCAGTCTTGTTTTCACTTAGTAAAACGTCAGTAGACACAGATTAGTAAATGTAGAGTGACAGGGAGGTTGTGAGGAAGGTTTTCTGACTTTGGGTATATTTAGGGCTGTGGCAGGGTTTTATTTTGGAAGCTTGTGAGGGTCTTTTTGCGAGGAGGTAATTTCTGGGACAGTAGCAGAGGGGTGACTGCAGTTTGCAATTGTAATGATGGGGAGGGGAATTCAGGGGCTGAATGCATTATATTTTTTCTTTTGAATATGGTCACCCACATGTATATGGATGATGGTGATAAATTCCAAATTCCATAAGTACCAGAATCCAGATGGCAAAACAATCTTTGTTCCAAATCACTTCGTTACGAATTGTGAAGCTTTGTATTCCTTTTTTTTTTCCCCTCGTTTTTTACCTTCAATGCATTCCACTGTTCCAAGTGCAGACTAATAGGAAGCACACCTCTGCTGCCTTTTTCTTAAAGCATTTTTCTTACAACAGCTACGGTTCTTTTTTCCTCATTACCTTTATTACAGATCCCTTTTCCCTTAGTATGTGGGGATAGGATCCTTCAGCAGTTAGCTCTCCTGGAGTATTCCTCCCCTTGCTCCCCCACAGTTAAAAAAGGCCTCCATAGGAATGTTGGGTTCGTGTGAATTAAAGGTGCTGTACAAAAGCTTACAGGTTGGTTTATTGTTGGTATAGCAGGTGGCCTGCTTGTGTTATCAGATGAATTCTGAAAGGATATTTCCACACTCAATAGGCAATTTTCTTATTTCCACATCCAGGCTCCAGCAGCCTTCTCCTATGTTCTTAACCTTATTCTTTCACATTCCGTATGCTTGTTTGTTTGCCTGCCACTTAATTATAGCCAGGAAAAATTAAAGTTGTTTATTTAGGCCTGAGAACAGAATATTATAAAGATTCAGCGGGATAGCTGTTGTCTGTCACACACTATTTTTAGGTGGATTCTAGTTCTCTGCTGTACCAGCTTTCAATTCCAGATGAACTAGATCTTTCTCTCTCCTGTTTGATTTTATTTTATTTTTAAATACACGTTGGAAAGGTATAGATGGTTCTGCATAATTACGAATTTTATTTTTATTTATGTAGTTTTTCCTGGAGCCATATTTGTTGAGTGTCAGAGCATGCAAGGTAAAGAGGTGATGCAGATACGTAGCAAAATTGTTTTTCTTTTTCTTTTACTGTTGTACAATCTTAAAAGTCTGTGGGTGTGGTCTTTTTGTTGTGTTTTTTTTTTTTTCCTGGAATTTTTTTTTTGTTGCTTTATTTGGGGATGTAGTGGGATTATTGTGTTTTTTTAAATGTACCTGTAATTGTCTGTTCAAGAGCAAACTTGTGGGCAGCAATTTCTCCTTTACTGCTTCAGGAATGTGAAGAATTATGAAGTATCATAAAATCTACTTATGGGGAATAATCTTTTCTCAAGGATAATGCTTTAAATACTGTGAACTCTTTATCAAGATTGATAGGAATAATTTTATTTTTAAAAATCAAAGATTTTTTGCATGCTGATCTTGCTATTGATAGAATACTGCGGCTTGCTTATGAGAATAGATGTTATTAAGTAGAGGTCTAGTTAAATTGTAATGAAGTGACGCATCTGAGAGCACCAGTTCCATCCCTGCACTTGCAGAGGGACTGGGGTAGCTGCATGTTATGGATAATAAAGGAGGCTGTTTTCCTTTCGGAGTTGGAAAACACAGAAGTGGTGTACCTGATTTTTAGCTTAGATTTGGAACTTGGTTAATGCTTTTGGTAAGAAAATAGATGCATTGTGATTTGAGAAAACCCTGCTGGCAGATGCTCTTATTTTTCCTAGTGCTGTTGCATCTTCCTTTCCCCCAAGTTGTTGCTGGCTGAGTGAGACTGTAGGGGTAAGCTTGTGTTTGGCCCTGAAGTTTGGGACTTGGGAATAGCTCTGGTGGAGAGCAGCCCCATCGCCTCGATTTTTATGTTTAGGAAGAAACACTTTTTATTAATTGCCTTGAAAAACTGATGTTTTCCTGTATCTACTGAATCAAACAACATAATCCTTCCTAATACAAAAGCTGTAGACCCTGGGGTGTGAAGGGTTAATGGTTGTCCTTTTTTTTTTTTCCCTCCCTCCAATTGTTTTGACAACACTTTTCAAAGTGTGACATTCCAAGCCCTTGCAATACAATGTAATATTACTGTAATTACACAGGTCATTACATTTTAAATAGAGAACAATAAAATGCTTATCGCCCTGAAAAAGAACAGGTGTTCTTGCCCTTCTTTGGTATTTATGCTAATTGTTTTTCATCTCCTTCAGAAATATTTATGGCTAGAGTGTTAAGGTTTCAGTCTCGATGTGACAATATTAATTCTTTACTAATCTTTATGGTTGAGGTTTAATGTCTGCAGTATGGATTATGGTATTAACGTCCACCAACTAGTTTAATAATGTAGATACAACTTAATATGTCAGCACTTTGGTACTTTATGATACAGAGCTATTCAGTGGAGAGTGAATTATTCGCTTTGTGTAAAAAAAAAAAGTGAATGGACATGCTTCTAATAAAGTTCCTGCACTTGAGTAAAAACAAGCTGTTAAATAAGAACTGATGATCCTGTGGTGTAAATCAAATGGAACCTCCATAAAGAAACTTTCCTCGTGCTTAATTAGGTAGATTGCTGAATCACTCTGCTATAGCATTAGCATAGCTGGTATACAGTGGCTGGCAGACTGTGTTTGTTAACTTATTTTCAGTAAAGGAGCTGATTTATTTTTAATTTCATGCTTTTTTCTTTTTTTTTTCTTCTTTTTTTCCTTCTTTTTGGTGTTTTTTCCCCCTTGATAAGACTTTATTCTGGAGCAAATGCTGCATTGCTTACTCCATCAGTTTCTCTTCAGGGGGCTATGAAAATTAGTTAAAGTTTCATGTTTCTGGGACCTTGCAAAACAATATAATGCAGTACTGTTACTTGAGTGTACAGGATAATTGCAGGACTGCACTTCATTAAAAATAATATTTGCTTTGGAAATCGAACAATTTTAATAGGTGCACCAGTGGCTGATCTGTAGTAAAAAAAAAAATACAGTAGATGCCTTTCCAGGTTTTTTGAATGCATTCATACAAGGACTGAGGATGTTGAGTGGGGTGGTGTGGTTTATTTTTTCCCTTCTTCCCCTTCATTTTTTGTTCAAGCAAGTATGTGCTGGTTTGTCAGCTGAAGACAGAGGGGGGGAAGGAGTATGTTGCAGCTTTCACTGGCGCTTGTAAACCAGAATGTAGGTAAAAATGTTTTAAATTTGTCAAGACTTTCATGAGTGGGCCCCAAAATCAGATAAAAAATGTGGTGTAGAGGAAAAGGACAGCTGCAGATTTTTTGTGTGGACGTGTGTTTCTGTACCATGACTAAAAACTCTAAGGACCTTTTCCCAGCTGTCTGGGAGTTATGTGGAAGTTGGATTATTGGCAGTTAAGCATGAGACAACCTGGATTTAGCAAATGCTCTCCTACACAGGAAGCAGATGACATTATCCTGGGGGAAGGGAGGAGATCCTTCTCCAGGCACAACCCGGGGGGAGACGCCTGCTCCCCCCAGTCTCAGAGCAGCCAAAAATGAGGGCTGGTGATAGGCACGTATAAATATAACAGCAGTCGGGTTGTCAGTTTGGGGTTTTTTTCAGGGCTTTTTGGTAAAATCAGACACTTTCCTTGCACATTGGGGCTGTTGTGAGAAGTTTTGGTTTGGGGGGAAGTTTAAAGCTGTGTTCCCCGGGCGTCTCCTCAGTCCCATGTCCTGGCAAATATGTAAGTAAGCCTTAAAACTTTGACTTTTAATTGGGCACATTTGTGAAGGAAATGGTTAATTTTACAACCAAAGGCAAACTTGCACCTCGACAGGTCTGCTGAAAGAAATGTGCCACAGTCGTTTGCTGGCAAGCACCGCAGGGTCATAAATCCACGGGGTTTATTTACAGCCTATAACACTTATGAATGTTAAGATATTTGACGCCACGCTGGCCTTATAATATCCAAGGTCCACAGACACTGGCAGTGGGTCAAATTTCTTTCACTAATTATAAGCAATGAGAGATGAAGTGTGGTGCTGGGGGTGTGTGGGGGAGATATGGAAATCCTTTCTCTCCCCACCTAAAAGCAAAGAATATTTCTGCTGCTCCTCCCAACTGCTGGTTTATGTTTGTGCCTTTTTTTTTTTTCTACTTAGGCTCCGAAGTTTATAATTAACGCTTGTGGTGCTGCAGAGGCTGGGCAGTGGGTGACGCAGCCAGGCTGAAGGAGGGAAGAAGTTTAGTACAGCTTGTGTCCTTTACAGCAGTATTGTGCAGTATTTCCTAGATACCGGCACAAGCAAACATTTAAAGACAGATGACACCTGGAAATGTCCTTTAATTTTCTCACATACCGCTGAGCTGGGGATGAGAGAAAAAACTGCCTCAGGTTTTATGCAGAAGGAGGATGCTTGGAAATACATATATTGGACTGGTTTGTGTGTATAAAACAGGGTCTCTTACAAAGCAGCAAAAGCCCACGTTAAGGGAAATCATGTGCTGGATGAATGAAGATGTTGAGGTTAGAGGCAGATTTTAGGGGAGAAACCCTGTGTCCTGCTGGAAGGGACAATGTGGGATGGACGTGTCAGTCAGCGTGGATGGGAGCAAGGGGGTGTTTTGGGAGGGGTTAACTGGGGGGAGGCACTGTGAGAGCAGGGGGCCACTGGAGAGTAATTGGAGGACAAAGGAGGGATGTTGGAGCAGGAGGGGAAATTGTAGAAACTTGGGGAGGTGGGGGGAAACGCCAGTGTTTGAACGGATGGTTGGAGGGGAAGCTTGGCATCTGGGGATTGACTCTTAAGTGTCAGGAAAGTCTGGGGCCTGAGAAGAAGCAGTGCTTCGCTCAGCAAAGCTCGTTGTTCTCGGCTCCCTCCTCATTACACACGCTTTGCTAGAGTGGACAGCCAGATTTGAAGTGCTGCTGTCTTGTCTGTGCTGGGGGTATATGAGTTTTAACAAGATCATGCGATTACTCAAATATGCCTAGGTATTACTTTTAGCTTTAATTTCTCCAGCAGTTGATTTCAGGTTCCCCGTAGGTTACTGTTGTGCTTGGAGACTAATTTAAGAAAAAGGCAGGGTTATGTGTGTGGTGGAAAGCTGCAGTCCTTTGGCCATATGTTTTTCTTCTAGAGCCATGTAAAGCCTGACTTTAAAAAAATATAAAAAGAGGGGGCTGTCAATTCGGCTCTTCCACAAATAGCTGTACAGTTTTGTTGAAGGTTTTATGCATTTCCCTAATCAATGGAGCGCTGTGACTTATTAGCCCCCGGGGACAGATCTGAATCCCCCAGCACCGCACTGCAAAGCTGGTGTGGTATTGTACCTTTTTAACAGGTTATCAACAAGGATGTTCCTCTCATTCCCAAGATGCTTCCCACCCCCTCCAGCTTCCCCCCCTCCCCGTGATTCTTTCCGGCAAAATCTGTTCAGTCTCACGCCTTTGTTTTAGGTTGGCTAAACCCTCGACCCTTATTCTTTGTGGGGTCACGCTCAGGCAACTGGGCAGTGCGGAATGAGTTAAGTCGCTGGCTGAAGTTTGGCTTCATGCAACTAAATTTGAGGCCTGGTAGGCATTAGCAGGGCACAGCACATTTACAGAGCTTAATTAGTACGCGCTGTAATTGTTCATGGTCTGCCAGAAGGAGTAATGTTCAGGAAAAGTGGAGTCGTTCTTCTGCAGTCTTTAGTTTTAAAACGATAAATCACTTGCATATTTGTGCAGTGATTCAAATGGAGCTGAGACCTCTCCATCTCAACATGTGGTAAATTGTAAAGTCAATGAATTGCAGATGTAGGGTACAGCAGATTCTCTAAGAAAATGCAGAATGAATGGGAATGGGTGATGCTATAAATACGTACTGAGAAGATAACTGGGTTTCTGCTTGCTGTGCCAAATATGATAAACTAAAGATATTAGCAATTTTCTTCTAAATGTATTTATTTTAAGTATCTTTAAACTAAGTGTAGGGGTGCCATGTTACTTCACTTAGTGAGGTTTTTATTAATGTTCCAGAACAATGGGTTTCATATGGAAATGCGCGTGATAGCCATATTAATATAAATTAATTCATTGTGGGTAAACTGTAGCTGTTACTGGAGGAGTTTATGGTGTTAGGACACTTTAAAGTGTGGCTGCAGCAACTTACAAGAAATGTTGTGGTAGAGGATGCCTCTATATCCTGGTTGAGGGAGGTACTGGCATTGTTGTATGTCTCACTATAGCATTTTGCATCTGCCCGTGATTCCTTCCAGCTTCAGAGAGACTTTTTGGGTGCACTAATCCAACAGCCTAGAGCCTATTTTAAAAAAGCAAAACACAAACAAAACTGTGCTGTACAGATTGACATCGTAAATGCTTCGTATTGTTTCTTTCTTTTTTTTTTTTTCAATGCGGAGAATGTGTGTCACTCTTACTGCTGTGAAATCTTGTCTTCCTTGGGCTTGGTCCAAGATCCATTGAAGTCAGTGGAAAAAAGGCTTCTATTAATAACGAAGGGCTTTGCAACAGGCCCCGTGTGTCTTGAACCAATGGCCAAATTCTTCAAAAGTGGATGAAGGTATCGAGAAAGCCAAACTCAACTAAATATGATATTGATGTATTGCTGCTTCTTCATAGACCTTCGCTCTTGGTGGGGGGAAAAGTAAAGTTACATTTCCAATGGTGCATTCTTGAACGAGCTCCTGCTTCTGCAGTATCCGACTTTCCCACAGAAGTGTGGAGCATCCTGGCAGGATCAGGGTTTGGTCCGAGGCTGTGTTGCATGTCGATTCTGCTTTTCTAATATGAGTAGGTGGATTTGTATGGAAGTTGTAAAAGTTAATGATTGTTGTCTGACTCATACACTGCTGGCTTCAGCAAAGAAGAAATGATGACAGGAAAATGATAGAAATTATAGGAGCCAAGGAGGCTTTGAGTGGAGAATGGATTTATGTTGTTTGAAATGCCTTTGCTGCTTGGTGAAGCAAGTGCAAGGAGGGAGAAGATGGGAGGGCAGTTTCTTTTTGGGGTCAAGATGTTCTTGGTACCAAACTCCTGCAGGTCTTCAGCTAGGGAGTGAGGCTGAATTCAGGAGGGGCTCTTGTCAGTGTTAACCCTTTTGTTATTCCTACTGGCACTGTTAGTCCTGCCTAACTGTTCTCCCCTCTTGGCAGAACAGGTTTTAGTGCCCTAGGATCCATTTGCATGCCTATGGCTACCAAGTATGAATATATAAATGTGCTCGAATTGTGCCTGTCTCACAGCTTTGTAGGTCTTTCCAAAGTGTCTGTGGTATGAAAGATGCTGTATACAACAAAATCATTCTTTGCTGCTTAACTCACTAGTGGTGGTGAAGCAGCTGAGACACCAAAAAAAGTAGTCCAAAAGGAGAATGTGGGAAGTAATAGAAATTGCCAATCTGAAAATACTGCAAAGGGATTTTCTGAGGAATATGAGAGATTCTTGGATGTTGATACAATAGAAACAAATTGTCCTATTTTAAGAAAGGGAAAAATAGAGCGAGAAAAGGTGGAGGTGCACCTCTTGGAGCACATCTGAACTCCCACTGGAGTCAGTGACTCCTTAAATAATGATTTGGAAAAGTCTGAGACTATAGGCTTTTCTGTTCTGGAGAAAAGCCACTGCATTGATTTCTGGTTTTAACTGATACTAATATTTAATAAAGGTTATCTTGGAACTGCTTTAAACCCTAGCCTGAATAATTTTAACTTGGTTAAACGAGTGAACTGGTTTGGGAGCATACACAGTAAGAGGTTTGCATTGGTTTAATTAGATTTAAGAGATTTATAAACCCAGGACCACTAGTCTGGCATAGGCAAGGTCTGGAAGTCGGCATATAGATGCTGCATTGATCTACGCCCAGGCTGAACAGACAGCTATTGAAACTGCTCTATTATAAATGTTTGCCAGTATTAAAGAATGCAGGGGAAGGTGTGACCTTGAATGAACGCATCACAAGAATAAGATGGCAGTCAGTGTTTCTATCTTTGTTTTCTATGGGACATTTTCAAGAAGGTTTTATCCCTTTCAGAGGAGTTACAGATTATAGCTGTCTGTCTGGAAGTCAAGTTCTTTGAGATTTTTTGTTATTATTAACCAAATGTCTCAGCTTACTTCAAGCCCTGTCATATTCTCCTATGGGATTTTTCTTAATTTTTAAATTACATTGTAAAATGCAGCTTCAATCATGTCTGTGTCAATTAAAATAAAAACCAGGTACTTATAGGAGCTAGTCACAAACATAATTACTGCATTGGTCACAAAGCCACTGTGTAAAGAATATCCACAGAGCTTATTTTATCTGGATAGCAGCTAAATATCTTTACAATCCCCAGGGTTATTAAAGGCCAAGTGCTTAGTATATGTAGTTAGTTTATTTTCCATTGTGTTCTGTTGCTCGACTACAGTACTTGAAAGTACTTTGTTTTTAATTTCATAAATGTGAAACTAAATTTAATAAATATGGAATAAAAAAGTGAAAACTAGAACCTGGGTGTCACTGGGTGGTTGTAAATGGTAAGTGGTGAGTTGCTGTGCTGCTGGTGTGCCCAGATGTGGGCATTGGACTGGCTACATAGGTACATCTGTGTATTTGCATGTGATGTATATTATTCTTGAACGTATACTTGGTTATCAGGTGTCTATTCAATTTTAATTGACAATATGAGATTCCTGTGGTTGCTCTGTGCACAGATTGCCTTGGGGCTCTACAGGGTTTGTGGGAAGAAAAGCCTTGACAAGTTTCCATTAAGCCCTGAATCAGGCAATTGGAAAAGACGAGAATGAAAGGAGCTGAAAAGAGGGACAACTTGTTAGTGTTGCATTCTGCGTTTGCAACGAGAAACCTCTTTTAGACAAGAGTGGTTCTCAGGCCAAGAATTTCAAACTCGCGGAGAAACCTGTCCAGAGCACAAAAGTTGTTTGAACGGGGTGCAGAATTGTCACAGTAATTAGAGCAATCTCCGTTTACTGAGTGGCAGCCTTTATAAAGGACAGGGGATAAAGGGTTCAAATTCATCTTTCTCTCTCCGATTCACTTCTGATGAGCTGCCTCTGTGTATGTATGTGTATATGAAGGAGTGTGTGTGTGTGTGGCCACATTTTCAGCTACTCATCATTTGATTGTCCTTGTTTTAAAAGAAGAAGGACTTAGGTTTCTTCTTCCTGCCTCCAACAGCATTTTCAGGAATTTTTTGTTTTGTTTTGTTTTTTTTTGTTTGTTTTTTTTTTGTGCTGTCATTTAATTTACCAGAATAAGAGCATGCTTTGGGAAATGCACTTGTGCTCTGGTGAAGGGGGACCCCCAAATATTTCTCAGTCGGTTTCTGCTCTTATTCAATCCTGCATGTTTGACTCTTAGGAGCAGTCCCATTATTTTTAAAAGGATTACTTGTGGAGGCAAGAAAAGTGAATGGATAAGGCTTGGGCCCTTAGAGTTTATCCTCTTGCTGCTGCAAGGTCTGTCCAGAACTACTGAATCAGCTGGAGTTTTGCCATTGCTCTTATTAGGAGAAGGATCAGGCCCGTGGATTACATGAGACTGAGACTTGTGAACAAGCCAAATAAAACTGTAAAAATCAGGATTGTTTTTGTGCACGATGCAGGAGTGTCTGGAGGACTTGGTCTGGGATCCTTTTGGGCAGACACTGCGCAGGGGAAAATGGGAGTGAATGAGTGAGTGAGCAGTGTGGGTGTTCTTGCCCGAGGAAGAAAATGTCACTGCTGAATTTCCTGTATGCCTTTACTTCTAAAGAAAAGAAAATAGCAAGCTCATTGAGTTTCTTAAGTAATCATCCTGGGTGTAATGTTGGTAATTTCGATTCCATTTAAATAGTTATTTAGGTTTTGTGATTGCCTTTTATTTGTTCTCATCCCCAAAATAATGTAGGATCTCTGCTTCGTTAAGGTTTGGAGCTGGTGACCTTGGCTAATTTACTTAATCATTTTGTCAGTGTTACATTTCTCCCCTTCATTCACCTCTACACCTGAATGCAGAGGGAGAGGAGCCATTTAGGCCGATGTCTTCGCCCTGTCTTGTGTTTCTCTGTATCACATTGCCTTGAAGGCCTCTGGCATGGCTGGTCAGGTGTTGTGTTGGGACCCTGTGAGTGCTGTGTGTCTCCTTCCCTCTTCTCTTCTGGAGACCTGGGGTCAGCCAGCAACTGCACTGAATTCCTAAGATATGGACGGACCACAGGGTAAAGGAAGGTCTTGCTGCTGATTATGGCTACATTGTTAAAGTAAATAGTCAAGGCTGTGAAAATTGTAGCTCAGAGATCGTGTGTTCTTGTGAAGCTAGATTTTTTTCCCCTCTCAATTATTTTCCACTTAATGATGATGATCAAGAAGTTGGCTAGATCTCCTTATGTTTTAGCAAAAAGCAGACTTCTTTTTTTTCACATGGTTGTGCCCTAACATGAAAAAGCTATGGAAAAAATACTTGTCTTGGAGTTTGCATTGCAAAAATGCCTGTTAATGTTCAACCGCATGTGCTCCCCTCGTTCAGTTGCCTTGTCTGTGAGCGTGGTGTGTGAATATGGCAGGGCTTTCTGATCATGGAGAAGCTGTCTTGGAATTGCAAAGAGGAGTTGGGAGACATGGATTTTCCTGGAAGTAATATTGAATTGCTTATGCAGTGTTGGTGCATAGAGTGGGGTTTGTGTGTCGGACAATGCCATGGTCAGGTTGAACAATGTCTCCATTTTTAGATGATGCTATTTTGTCTCAACCAGTGATGCTTTGCAGACCAACTGTGATGTCTACCATCCTGAAAGAGTACCAGTGTGGTACTAATTGTACCAGGACTAATTGTTGGTGAGAATGTACTTGTTGCAAAGGATGGACCTGTCTTGAACGTGGCTTTTTCAGTCTTACCCCTTGTCCATTATTTTCTCAGCTGGTAATTAATTTCTTGGTTTGGTAATTTGTCAGTAGCGGGCATCTCTTCAGTGTTGAGACCTCTGCAGTAATTCTGCATCACTGAGGAGTAATTGCTGGCCCTTTAAAGTCACAGATCTCATTCATTTGCCAGCTGGATAACATTTCCCATTAACTGTTATGACCAAGTTATCCATCACAACAAAGCCTAACCACATCTACAGTCCATGTCCTGGCTGTGGCTTGGTGCACAGAGAAAGAGGGCTGGAGGAAGCTGACTTGAAGTGGTGGTCGCAAGCCAGAGCTCATGACAGCAACAGAAAGCTTGTATTTGATTTTACAGCTATGTGAAATCTAGCTCAGCATGGAAGAGCAGCTGTCGCGTTTAGTTGGGGTGGCAACACGGAGCAGCCAATGTCCTCTTCTTGTTGTGTGGCATTTCCTCAGTCCTGCTTTCCTGCCTGGCCCCATTTTCCTTCTCTGTTGGTGTTGTTTCTTAGTGCAGAAGTGGTTTGGAGGTGCTTTCCTTCCTGGGAGCTGGTGGTACAAAGCCCCAGTCTGGCACATACTTTGGGCTTGCCTCCATACCAACCCTCTGAGGAATTGTCTTCAGCCCAACTGGGTTTGTGCTTTCGGGCTTGTAGGATCATGGCCTAAATTGTGATCCCATGAGGAAGCTTATGAAGTTTAATTTGGAAGCAAAATACTTGGTGAAGCACGAAGGAGGCTAAAGAGAATACTGAAAAAATGGTGCAAATGAGAAGCAACTTCTTCATTTACACTCTGTGCTATTGCTCTGGTTTGTGGATCTAAGTAGAAAATGGGCAGTATTTGGAAGTCTCCTGAGTTGCTTACCAGCATCTGCACGTGCCTGAATACCTTTAAAATTTGGTTTTGTTTTTTGGTTTTTTTTCCTGCTCCTTGAACATGTTAGCTAATGGCACAAGGAGTGAGCTGAAGTCTCCCTTTTTTTTTTCTTTTTTTTTTTTTTTCTTTGCTGTTGGAATTGTTTGTTGAATTCCAGTTACGGGGCTTGTTCTACACCTGTACAAACCCACAGCCATTGTTAAGGGAATAATTTGAGGACAATGGGGTTAACACAGGTGTACACAAGTGCAGCATTTGGATTGCAAAGTCTTTTTATTACTCTGTGTGCGTAAGAAAGAGAAATGAATTTAGCATAATTTTCTGATCCCAGATAAAATTTGTAGTATAAGGATTTGGAGGAAGGGTAAATGGGGAGGGGAATAAATGTCTGAACATGTTCAGACATGGCACTGAACACATACGAAATGGAAAGTTAAAAGGAAATAAACACTACACTCCTCTTTCCTCCCTACCTCACCCTCATACCACTTTCATGGAGTCACTTTTCAAGGTAGCTGCACAAGGTGGTTGGTAATGATCTTGGACGCTGATTGCCTTCAGAGTGATCACATCTCAACCTGGATGTTTGCATGGAATGGAGGTGCTGGGACACTGGGGTGGTTTGCGGTGCCAGCAATCACCAACCCCAATTGCAGCGTGCTGATACAATCAGCAAGTTGCATTAGGTGTGTGTTCACGTGGGTATGCTGTGCTTGGTAGGAGCACAGTCAAGGCAGTTGGGGTGTCTGACTCCCAAGATGATTTTCCTCTAAAGGTGAAGATGTGTGTAGTTTCCAAAGGTGACCTGCTGTCTCATGCCTCCAGAGTAAATCTCCAGAGATGGCAAGAACATCTGTAAAGCCAGGAGCATGAAGTGCTGGAGCCTTCAGGACATCTCCTTTTGGTATTCTGTTATGTTGATGCAGAGATTTACAGTTTTGTGTAACTTCCTGAATATCTAACAGAGGGTTATCTTTCTTTGGGGTAGTTCCAGTAAAGGCTAAAAGAGGTTCTTGCAGAATGAAAGCCAAGATCCATGTCCCTGCTGTCACAAGTGGTTGTAACTTGAGATTGGTTTCTCGTAAGTTTCATCTTATTTCAGTTTCTTTCCTACTCACGGGAGTTCCTCCAGGCACAGATCAAACTTTCTCCATTATCTTAAGTACTCTGTGCATTTGGGGTACAATAAACTAATAAGTAGGAATAATGGTTAGCGAGTAGATAAATGTTCAGATCAGTTTATCCTCTCAGTGATTCTCCTGTTAGAACTAATCCTGACTGCTACAAATAGGTTTGGTATTTGGCATTTCAGTTCATGTAGGAGGGGAGAAGAAGGCTGTTGCCTGTGAAATGGTTCAGAAGTTACTTGCTGTTCTTTTTCAATGAGTAATAACTCAGCTGAGTAGCACAACGGGAGGCTCAGGTATGGGACTGTTTGACCAAGGGAGAAATTGGTAGTTCCCTGTCTTGGTTATGCACCAAAGGGGTTGTGGTTGTACCTCTGCTCTGAGGAGGACGAGTGTTCTTCCAAAAGCTCTCAGGCAGCCTGGCTTATACTGCAGACACAATCAGAGTTCTTTATTAAAGGCTAATTTGAAGTTATGAAAAGAAATATTTCTCACTGATTTTAGGCTGTCTGGAAGGTAGCTAAAAATAGTCCTTCAATGAGGTGCCATGGTTTGAACCACTAGAGATGGATATTTTTCTCTTTGGTGGGTGGTGTGACCTTCTCCTGCCAAAGAGTGTAGTTGCAGTAGGATAATGAGTAGCGATTTGTCTTAAAACTTTAAGTAGATTAACCTCTGAATTGCAAACTGTTGAGGTGATCTTATTTCTGGCAGGTGATGTAAGTTAGTGGTTATTGTGACTCTTTGCCTTTGCAGTTGTGTGGATTTTACTGAAGCAAGTTAAAGACTTATCCAAGTAGAGGGAGGAAATTAATTTAAAAAAATAATTTAATGATCTCTTTTCGTATGAATGTGCATACACTGAACTAACAGAAGATGGAACTGGTGTTGGTTTGCTTTCCCTCAGTGTTTACCAATATAGATTGTGTTAGTTTCTGCAGTTTGCACCCGATTCTTTGTTACTTTGTTAGCAGTGTTATGTACCTGCCTTGGAAGTTTGTATCTTTCAGCCTGTTCCATGCTACATACAGTCGCTGCCGCTTGTGTTTAGTTTGTGGGATAGCAGCTAGGTGGGGTCACCTTGGAGGTCACTGGAGGCCCCCTCTGAGCAACCAAATAACCATTTTCTGCCACTGTAGTAAGATTTGTCCCTTTACTGGGAATGCTCGAGCAGGCAAGGTGGGCGCTGGGTGGCATCTTGTTCTCTGTGATCTGGACGAAGACTCAGGTCCAGCATCAGCTGATTCTAACTCGTGTTCAGGGGAAAACCAGGGGCATGTGGCCCTGTGATGAATGGGCTTCCTGTGCTGAGAAAAGCCAAGGAGTGATGTCCTATTAGATGACAAAGCCAGAGGAGCAGTTAGCATGTGGTGTTATTTGAGTGCTTTTACAGTTGAAGGAACACTGCCCACCAGATTTCAGATTTAATTTATACTTCTGGGCCTGCAAAACCTGACAGAGTGGTTCATCCAAGAATTGCAATAGAAATATTTGGTTTTAATCAAATGAGCATATCAATGTAGTCATAGGTACCAAAATCTTGGAACAGTTGGAAATGGGAGGGAAACTACGTCTGAACTAAAATGAAGCTGACTTTTGTGTAGTGTTTTGGGTGACTTAGCAGCCACAAATTTATGAAGATATAATTAGCTACTTTTCAGAGTAATGGTTCATTTTTAACATGAACCTCCCTTTAAAAGCTTCAATAAATTTTTGCAGACTTTATACAAGTAGTACTAAAAAACTATGCTATAAGCCTTGAAAATATTTAAGTAGCGCTAATTATGAACCAGGGGTTTAGTGCAGAAATCTGGAAGAGATTGATAGGAAACTATTAAGATCTGTTATATATTAAAATAGTATGTTAATATCTATATAACATCAATATCTATAACCTATAGAACACCAATACTTATTATTTTAATGCTGATATATACATACATATTTAATATATGTAAATACATGTATTTAAGTATATATTAAGATTTTTTTTTCTGTAAACTTGAGGTCATGGCAACACTTGAGAATCAAGTATGTGATTATTTTCTAGTCATTTTGGAGGACTTTTTGTAGGGAAGAGCATGCCTGTCTATGTGCGAGGACAAGCACTGCCATTAGGTGCTGTGCTCAGTGGTCACTCTCTGTATGAATAAGTTGTATGGTTTCCTCTAAATCACCTGAAATTAGGCTGTTTAAAGACAGGACTGGCAGCATTGCTTGGCCATCTCAAGCCGTGGGCATGACTCTGTGACTAGGTAGCATTGGTTTCTGACTCAAGATTGTGAAGGTGGGTGCTTATGCAGGAGAACAGAGACACTTCTTATATAAGCAGAGATTAGTCCGCTACACGCTTTTTTCTGGATTTGTGGTAAGCTGGGCTGTGCTCCTCCAAAGCCCTCCTTCAGCAGCATCAAAATGTGATCCACTGACAGCTGGAACTCCAGAGGTAGTTGACTGCTGGGATTTGTCATGCAAGTAAAGTGTGGCTTGGTGCTGGCTTGTGGGATAGTACAGCTTGGTGATGGCTTGGCTGTGTAGGACTGTCTGTCTGTGTGATACTTGGCTGTGCCCTGTGCCCAAGTATTCTGTGTGCTCGTGGTGGTTCACCAGGGTTCATAGGGCAGCAGAGTGGTCCTGGCTGGGAAAACGCCGCTTCAGTCTTGGGTGTGTTCCTTGACATTATTCCTTGAATAAATGTGGCCTTTAAGCCAAAGTGCTTGTGCTGTGTCCCTCCTGCTCTGAGGGAAGCTCGTGCCTAGAGAGGATTGCCACAGCCCTGGGGAAGGGGACTGCTCTGCAGGCCGAGCTTCAAGCTCAAGCTCCAGTGCAGCCACAACTCTGTATGAGGGATCCTGATGGGCCCATGATATTTAGATATGCCTCTGGTAATATAATCAGCTGCCACCCACTACTCAGCTTCTAAGCTGATCCTAAAATAACCTTTGGTAGAATGACACATGTGAAGCTTCCCTCTCCTCCTGTTTAATCTCCTGTACAGAGTCCCGGTGTAATGTTTATATGACAGTCATAAGGAAGGCTCTGTAGGTGTATCCAGACCTTTTATGAGAGCATGACACGACATCAGTTCCTACATTTATCTCCCTTCACCATGACGTTCTTGTCTCTGCCATGCTTTCAGTTTTGAAATGAGAAGTGGTGTGGACCTGCCCCATTTCATGGATGGGGTGTGAGCTTCCACTTTTCCAGCTTGCTGAGTACTCAGTGTTCTTTCTGAGGACACAGGATCTGGACTTTCCCTTTTTTCCCCTGCTGATCTTTCACAAGAATAACAAACCACGAATGGATGTTAATGGCTCCATACATGGATTATGTATATGTGAGTGTATATATAGGCTGTCTGGTTCCTGAGAAGACTTTATTGGCATAAATTTGGAATATTTACAAGTGGCAAATTCATTGGTGAGATTATGCAGCCCAAGCTAAATGAGCTCTGAAGGGCATTTATAACACCTTCAGACAAACCAGCCTTTTCGTTTACAGCACAGGGGTTTATATGTGTGTGTGCATGCGTATATATATATATGTAAAATATAAGTATGTGTCTATACCTTTTTTCTTTCTCTGAAATACAGAAGTAGCATTAATATTTCTGCTGCTGGCTGTCCATAAAAAACGTGGCAAGCCTGGAATGATAGGGAAGCTGTCATGTGACTGCAGTATGGGAATGTCTGCAATTAAGGCCAGTTTTATAAAGTGATGTTCCAAGGTGGTCAGCCAGGCCCCCTGGAAGCTCCTGAGGGACTGTAGGTAGTGGTGAGGTTTCTTGTGTGCTTTGCTGGGATTTGAGGGGCATCTTCCCCAGCTGGGTGGTGAAATGCAGCTTCTTGGGCCAACCTTCCTAACGCTTCAGACTCGCAGTGCTCACAGAGGGCACTCAAGAAATGTAACTTAAAATCCTTTGTTTTCTTTGGCCAACAGCTTGAGGGGCAAGAGGAGAAGAGGAGGAGGGTGGAAGAGCAGAGAGCGAAAAAATGCCCTTTTGTAGTACATTGAAACAAAACAACATCCAAGAAACATTGGTAGTTTGAAAGCAGTTCGGAGGGTTTGTGTGTTAGAAGTAGTCCCAGCTGAGAGATGTTGCTGAGCAGAGTTCAAGCAAAGAGGCCAAAGGTGCAGCATAAATATAGTTTGTCAGATTGTTGCTGAAATAAATGAATGTTATTCCGTGCAATAATCATAACTACGTACATGGCATAAATACAGTCATCGGGTGATGCCACAAAGTACTTAATGGCTTGTAAGTCATTGTGCTTTTTGACCTGGAAGGAAAAGGGTGTGATGTTCCTGTTCCAATTATAATCAATGAGCCTTGCTATTGATCTGTGTGAGACAGTGAGTGCAGATGGATGGTGTGGGGTTAGCTGGGGGAATAAGCCGTTGATGGACTCTTCTGTTTATTTAGCTTTGATGGTAGCACTGCACTTGGCACTCACTTGCTTTGTGATTTTTAATGTATTGTCTTAGCTCCAAATGAATGTTTAACGAGGCTGCGCCTAGTAATTTTACAAGTAGCCTTAGGAATTCATTCATTGTGTAAAAAACGTTCTGCACAAGAGCTGAACTGCTGGGAGAGGTGCAGAGAAGGTAGGGCAGCCTGTCCCAAGAAGACACCTTGCTTGGCAGAGGGAGAGGGATGGATGTTCCTTGTCTGTAATCCAGCTTGCTTTAGAATGTATTTTTATTGGCTAATCAATATACAATAGAAATCCACTCCCTAGTCAATTTAAGCACCACTTAATTGAGAAATAAATGATAAACACATTATGCTTTGCTAGTAGAGAACATTTCAGGGTGATTATGGATGCTCTGCTAAATTTTTTGGCATCCCTTGAGTGAGGCTAATTGCCTTCCCTCAGGGCGGCTCCACAAGCTTGGGTCACATCCTGGCCTTGATGAAGCCGATGAGAGTTTTCCTATGGATTTTTTTTATAGTTTTCAATTATTATTTTAAAGAGGGTCATTGTATACAAGCCTTTGTCTCTGGTGTTCTGCTTTCCCCTGAAAGCAGGACCTACTTTGACTGCTGGGTTTCTTTGGTTGGCTCTTGGCCAAGGCTCTTTGCACAGGGATATGGATGCACTCCGTGTCTCCGAATCAAGTCCCTCTGCACTGCAAGGCTGGTTTGTTGAGGATTTCTCTGGGGCAAACCAGCAAATCTTAAAAGCTGTGATGGCCCTTTGGCTGGTCCAGTACCCTCTGCTCTTTCCAAGCAGCCTGACCTCAGCCTGGCTCCCTATGCCAGCTGCCTGAGCTCACCCGCCACGGGAGAGTGGTTCCAGCACAGTGATCCACGCTGCTCTGGGACAGGGCTCTGACTGCTCAGAAAAGCTGGATTTTTTTCAGATCCGGCCTCTTGCCAGCATGGTGCATGCCCTTCACCAGCCAGTGGAGTTAGCAGTCACAGTGGATGGATATCCATGAGCCCGTTAATGAGGCGCTGGACGGGGGAGCGCTGAGTCAGACAGGAGCAGAGCAAGCTTTGTTTAATCAGCGTCTCAAGTCCAGTCTCCAGCTACGACAACTGATTTGCAACGGAAGCCGTCAGGACAAGCTGGGATACAAAAGCCTGAGGATGTGTTATTCTGCTTGGCTTTGAGGCTTTGCACTGGCTGCTAGTGATAGCTGAGACTTATTAAATTAAAAAAAAAAGTAACCACTTATTAGGTGCTCCACTCAGTTCCTGCTTCCTACGTAGACCTTTGGCTGTGCTGTAGCCAGCGCTGCATCCAAGGCACCATCACCACCCATGTCCTTTTATGCCAGGATGTGAGCCTGACACCTGTGCTCCATGGCTGGAGCTGAGCCTGCTTGGTGATAGAGTAGGAAGTCTCCTCTTTTGAGGGATTATGACCTGGGAAAGATCTCCCTGTTTTGGAAGAGAGAATAGATCTAAAACTCTGAGGAATTTTCCAGTTGTCTTTATAATTTCTTGGGTGCTGGTGATGCTTCCTGGTACTGAGCTTGTGTGTGTGGAACTTGTGGTTTGCTTTTGCATCTATTCTGACAATTAAGGGGTTGCATTGCCCTTATTTCTGCTCTGTTCAGCCCTGTGCTAGGGGAACAGGCTGCGTGCAATTTATAAATAAATATTTATTATTTTGAGCGATGACTGAGAGGGAGGGCATTTCCTGGCTGTGAATAGCTGTAAGAGCTGGAATCTGCTGGCTCTGGAGTGCCAGGCGATTCTGAAACCTGGAAGTCATTATTACTTTTTCTCTCTGTGACCCCTGCCCTTGTCTCACGTGCACACCTGTGCCTTATTCCCGTGCCAGCTTAGCAAAAATAAACACCCTGTTAAGACTGCTGCCCCTTCCACCGTGCAGTGCGTGCCTGCCTTGCTCAGGGATACGAGTGGCTTTGTTGCCTTGTGGATAAGGGTGATAAGGGTCTGGTCTGGGGACATTACCCCATACCCCAGCCTTCAGTGGGGCAGGAGTAATGGTTGCAAAACTGGGTTCTGATTTCTTGCCAGAGCCTTGTCTGCTGCCACCACTTCCCTGCCCAGTGCTGGCGTCAAGTGCTGGGGATGTGGTGAAGATGTTGTGACTTCTTTCCGCCCATTAAGTGTTTGGGATGTTGGGGTTTCTTCCTTCAGAGCTTGTCAGGCACAAATCACCAGATGATGGGCTTTGTGTGGGAATTGATGTCTCTGTGTGGTTTTGGAGTTTTCGACTGGGTGCTCCTGAGATGTTGGGAAGCCCTCCAAGCGAATGACCTGTGGGATTGATGCCAACTGTACTTTCAGAAGTGACCTGAGACACTTGGAGCAGTTCCCAGTGTTCAGAATTATCCTGAAATACCAGCATGATGCAAAAAACAAATGTAGATTTGCTAAATGTATGCTGTCCAAAGATTTTTGTGAGCTGTCGTAACTCTTGCTTCAAAAAAAAACCCCTCAAAAAACAAAACAAAAAAACCCCATCAAACCCCCCACAAAAAAACACTGGTGGCCCTCTCATCATTTTCCTCAGCTGAGCATCAGGCCATGGTGAGTCTAATTTGTCTCTGTCTATAAGCCATGCATCAGAATAATAAAAAAAGCTGAAAATGAAAGAAGTGCTTGTAATTTTTTGGGGAGGCATTGGTGGTATTAGAACAGAAAATATGAACCAGAGACAGAAAATACTGTAATTTTTTTCAGGGCTTTGATTTGTATCTGACTTGAATTTTAGTGTAGAGACACAGAATGATGTTTTCCAGGTTCCAGTAAGGTTTTACTGTATCTGCTTTCTATCTGTTCAGAATTTCTCCTAGCCACTTCCAGAAGCAGAATATTTTATATACCATTGCTTTAACTACTTTTTGATCTGAACTTAATCATCTTCTTTTACAATGTTTAGGTTAAAGAGATTTTTATGGTGTGCTGGTATTGGCTTTGAAAATCTTTAGTCACTGATGTCTTTGTTGCTCATTAAGCACTTTTTAATTTTTAAACCATGACTGCTATCTAAATGTTGGTTTCTTTCAGTGGAGATCTTTTTCTAATTATTAAAAGTGTTCCTACATTTTCATCCAGCTAGCTGGATTTTTCATTTAAATGATGTACGGCAGCTAGCATTGCATGTTAATATATAATTGCAGACAAAGTGATATTGTGGAAAATCACTTAGAAAGGGTTTTTCTTTCTCTAAACCAGAAAGAATAAGAGCAAAAGTAGCCAAGGGATTGATCACATTTGTAGTTAAAACTATAGATATTGGGGTACATGGCTGTTTGAAATTACCAGTGCTGTATCACAGATAACCCCATGTTTATGAAGGGACCGGAAAAACATGAATGTGTGTTAGATTTACTTGGCCCTCAGAGAAGAATGCTTCTTTTAATCTGAAACAAGCTTTCTTGAACAGATTTGGAGAGGCGAATGATGTCTTGTCTAATTGGCAAAATCAGCCCTCCAAGAAATGCATGGTATTTTCAAACCCAGAACTCATGACTTTGCCTGCAAATATTTTGAATGTTATTATGGGAGTTGAAGTATTTCACTAAAAACTGGGACTCGTGAGTGTTCTGCCCTCTCTCTGCCAGTACACTGAAATCTGGAGCTAAAGCTTTCTTGTGCTGACTGCCCAACTTGAGAAGCTCAGGGCTTCATCTTCAGTTATGCTCAGCTTTTCATAATTGCCTCTGGGGCAGTTGTGGTGGGTTGTGGTTGTGGCACCCATCAGAAAACAATCTCATTTTAGCCTCTGTCTAGACTTGCCTCTCTGCTTGAGTTTGCAGGGCTGCAAAGTCAGGGCAGCCTGCACCTGTCTCACAGGCTGCTGGGTTTGAGTTTGGGTGAGGCTTGTGTGTGCAGGTGAGAGGTGTTTCCAGAGTGCTGCTGCTGCCCTGCACGAGTGTGGTGAAGCCCCAGTCCTTCAGCATCTGCCAGAAGCCGTGCTGTAGCTGGAGGGCAGAGGAATTGGCACCATCCTGCTCTGCCCAGGGCTTCTCCCCCCGGGGCGCTCGCTGGGAGATGGGAAGGTTCGGTGTCAATGGAGTTCCAGCTTTTTCCCGGTAAGTATTTGTCGATTGAAATTGAAGAATTGTGAGCACAATTCATCTTAGCGCACAGAGAGCAGCGGGTGCGAGCAGAGCTGCCTGGGACCAGACATTGACATACGGGCCGTCATCAAACTAATTGTTGTTTGAATTACCTGTTATGATCCGATGACAAATCTGCTTCACTCCTGCCACTGGAGCAGAAAATGTAGCTTGAATTGGCGTGATGTTAGCAAGTGTAAACTGTACTTCAACAAGATGGATAAACCCAATTATGGGGCAGACCTGCAGAGAGAAAATCCATTTAAATCTCGTAATGTTAAGCAGAGCTGTGTTTAATTCATTTGGACCAATTTGGGAATGATGTATGAGTGTTGGTGAACATTAGTCAAAGGGAGAAGGGCCGGAGAAAGAGATGCAGTGCTGAGGCAGGATGGCAGAGGAGGGCTGCACCGTCTCAGTGGTTAGCACTAATGGCTGGGGAGGGCTAAAATGACAAAAAGATGTACTAACTGCTCGTACGAGAACAGCCCAGTGTAAATGAACCAATAAGAGAAACATATGGAGCAGAAAGAAGGTGTAGTATTTTTCTTAAAACTATTGATCTTTCCCATTGAGAAGGAAATATGTATAAATTGAAAGCAGCGTTTTGTTGGTTTATTTTTTTCTCTTACTGACTGCCACAATATGTGAAGGGGTTTTTAAAATTATTTTTCCCCCAAACTTGGGATTTTCAGGATTTGTTGAAATGCAAGGGAGGAGGCAAGATTTTTTCTTTAATTTTTTCTTACTATTTTTTCAAGAACTGGGGGTAGGAACTGATCACTTACTTTCTTAGTTCTGTGATTGTTTTGTGGGATGTATTTAATGTGTGCTTATTCACAGGTTTTCCAGCTGCAGCTTTCAGTATTTTAAGAGAAAATTAAGCACAGTGTTGTGCAGGCAGAGCGACTGACATATTCCAGAGAATGAGGATGTTGTACAATAATGGCCTAAGAAACTGTCACTAATTATTTACTGCTGTAATACCTGAAATGTGTGCGCTAGGCAGCTGCAAAATGCCACAGAAGATACAAGTGAACAATCTCACGGAGGAATTGCTTTGGTAAGACAGAGAGGTTGAACAATGAATGCTTTTGACTCTGTTGTTCGTGGTCCTCAGTGGGTTGCAACAAAGCTAACCCAGATCCATGTGTTCTGTCTCATTTCGGACAAAAGGAAAGAAAAAGTCATCTTTGCTTATGTTACTCATTTAAGGTCCTTTCCACAAAATTTAGAAGTCATGAACAAAGAGGCAGCATTTGAATCCCTCTGTGACTGTTCCTGCCTTGCTGGGCATCCTCTTGCTTCCTTCTCGTTGTCACAGTGCTCTGCTCAACTCTTGAAACTGCTGTTAGCAAATAACATGGGAGAAGGGAACCTGTCCTGGGGTTATGGGTCTCCAAGTTGGGCTGTTGAGGTCAGGTCGTCATTTTGAGACATTTCTGGAGTCTGTTAAACCTAGGGTGAAATAACCTGCTGCTGCTATGTTCAATTTAGGACATCTTAGTAATTCCTTATTTCTGGTACACCAGAAAGCTCACTGTAATAACAAAAGGGATTCTGCAGGGTTTCATTAAATAAAATACAGAGAGAAGAGTTGATCTTCATTTTCAGTCATCTATACTTCAAAGCAGATTAATTTTGGAAGGCATGATTTCATTTTGATATCTGTTAAATCTGAGCTATTAAAAATATTTTCAGACAATTTTATTTCGGTGCTTGGGACTCTGAATGAGTAGCACTTCATTGTAATGAAGACGGATCCATCAGCCTTTTTGGGAAGGCTGGTAGACTGTGTTCCTGTCTCACCCTGAAAGTCCATTTAGCCTCTGTGAAAACAAGCTAAGAAAGCCTGCTTTGAGAGGATCAAAGGGATTGAGCTCCAAGTTGTTTAAAAGGCCTAGGACATAGTGGTGCTGGCAGAAAGGTGTTTTATTCCTTTTTCTGGGTGTAGCCATGTGGTAATGGCAAAAGGAGCAGTACAATTCACTGAGAGCTGTGACACTGAGGTGTACCAGTGTTACTTAGAGGGTCTGTGTGTAGGTAGGTCCTCTGGAGAGCCTGGAGGAATCTGTGTTAAAATGACAATGTATGACATGCTGTGAGTGTCACACGGGCTCATTTCTGGCACCGTCACTGTGGGCGAGCCCCGTCACTCACCCCTCCCCTCGCTGTGGGATCAGCAGGGACAACTCAAAAGCTCTGGGGACTTCATGGTAGCTACTCTTACATTGTCAACACTTCCTCTTGTAATTCCTGCTCCGAGAATAACCAAATATTCAGACTTAGCAACTGTTTTTCCTACCTAGTAACTTCATCTCCCACAATGTCTGCCTTTGAGAACGTGTCTGGATTGCCCAGTGACGCACTCTGTGAGAGCATTTGTGTTTTCTTTTTTCCCTGTGTGGATCATTCCTTTTTAAGTCCCCAAAAACTGGCCCACCAGCTGCTATGCTTTGGAATTGCTTAATACATTTTTTAAAATTATAAAATAGCTTTTATTTGTTAAAAAACCAAACCGACACAAAGCCTTGAAGTGCAAACAAGAGGAATTGAGGGCCTTTTGGTGTCTTGAGATGTGTGTATGTTTGCACAGGAACGCTGGGTTCATGCTTAATTAAAAGGTCGCTGTTTGTTTAACGAGGTGACTGCAGGATCTTAGATGCTGACATAGGAGTCACTCTTGGTTTGGAGAGCATAGGTCATATGGAATGTGTATATTATAGGGGTGTAGTGCGTATCCTGTAACTGTCCTTTAAGGAACATCATTCAGCTGATAAGGATCTTGGATGTGGTGTTGTTTAAAATGGGAGGAAGGATGCAGAAGTTGTTGAACCCAAAGGTTTGAGATGGCTCTTGACTGTTACAGAGTTTTGTTTGTCCTTTGGCCTGGTTGTCTCTGCCTCAGTTTGCCCATCTATGAAATAGGACTAGTGTTGCTTACCTAATACTTAGCCTGAGGCATAAGGTAATCTTCTCTGTGTTTTGGAAAATGGTGCTGTCTTGAAAGGACTTTGGAGAAGTGGGGTTAAAGTAAATAAGAGCTGGATGAAATGAAAGAACCATTTGGGTTTTTTTAGGTTTTTGTTTGTCTGTTTTTTGTTTTGTTTTGTTTTTTAATGCTCCCTTCTCCTGAAGCTCTTTTCCTTTTGACTTCGGACCAAAATCATATGTGAAAACATAAGCTGCTGATTGATGATGCCATTTGTCAGGATGGGAGCTGTGTATTTGGACTTCTTTCTCTTCTCTTCTACTAGATGCTGATTGTGTTCAATAATTATGTGTACGAAAGAATTTTCATTATGGCATTGTGGTTTCGTGTTCTCACAAGTGTTTGGACCGGGGTAGCCATGAGAAGCCAGATTGCATGACACATTTCAGACTTTGTTTCTCCCTGACCACATGCGCATTTCTTTTTTATATTCTTTTCCTCTCTCAAAGTCTGAGCAAAAGTTGCATTGATTATAGCAATCTCATGAAAAATCCCACTCCAAAGCCAATAGGACAGTTTTACTAAAGAATGATTCCCTCTCCATGCTATCATACTTTCCTTCTGCTACAGTGCTCTGTAGTCCAACCAAAAATTGCAAAAAATTAATATGTAAGGCTTGGGCCAAATACACCACTGAGGACTCATCTTCTTGTCCTTACAGTCCTGTAAGAGACTATGCTTACACAAAATACTTCTCCTTGAGGTTGTTCTAGGGATTTAAACAGATTCTACCATTTCTAAGAGCTGTTTCAGAGCAAATCGCTGACCTTGTAATTTTTAGATGTTAAACTCCCATTTTAATAATGATATAATATGTTTATTTTTAATGGTGATGAACTATTACTCTAGCCAAGTCACCTTTCATAGGGCTGCCTGTAACCAAATCTCAGGAACAGGGCTGTGAATTTTACCTCAACAACTTTGTGAACTTCAAAGTCTATCTGGAAATGTGTGATGCTGTGATTATTTGTTGATGGTTTTTATTTTTTTTCCTAACAAGAAGCAAACAGAATGGCAAAAGAAAAAAAACCCACCCTAATATCACAACGTGCCACAGAATATAATGCTGAACAGTTCTAGCAACAGCATCAACTTTCATTTGCTGCTTATATTTAGCATTTTCCCATCTTTTCTGGTAAACAGTATTTTTCGAAGTGTACAAGAAAAGCATGTTTTAAGCATACGGGATGGGCTGGGTAGGCTTGTTGGAAACCCAGTGCTTCATTTTTTGTGAAAAGTTCAAGTTAGCTAGCATGAATATTATAAGACAGCTTTTTGCATATATCATGTTTCAAGGTATTTATAGAAAATCTGTATTGACTTGTGTTTTTGTGTGCTGTTTTACAGTTAGACAGTGATGGGAGTATGTATTACATTAGGAGTTGGGCTTTTTGTGTGTTTGTTTTCTTTTTGTTTTTTTTTTTTCCAATCAGTATGCAAAATATTGGTTGCATTGGTGTGCGAAGTGAGGGGAACCAAATGAATTGGTTTTCTGTCAAAAACCACAAGCAGAGTACGTGGGGTTTTGATTTCTGCTTTAGTGGTTCTGTTATCGTTGTTATTTACAGCAAGAGTGGCTTTTTATCTTTGAGCTTGTGCTCTTTAGCCTACTTTGCAATTGAGTTCTTGGTTTTGTGGTTTTTATCAGCAATGTTCAGCCTAGCTTCCAGAGTTCTTAATTTTGCTGTTTGCAAGTCCCATTTCTAGCTAGATCTTTAAGGTAGATAAGTAGGGAAAGTGCTTGAAAATTACTGTAGGGTAAAATTCCTCTCCTTGACCATGACAAACTGGATGGAGACAGAACTTTTTGCTTTCAGGAAAGCTGCCTAAGGACAAGTCTGCCTCTGAAACTGGTTGAAGAGCTATTTCTCTCAGAACCTTGTCCATGTCTAGTACCTCACTGATTCAGGACATAATTAAATTATTTGAAAATGACAATTAAAAGAATTAAAGAAATTGTTTAATTTCTGCTACAAGTAACTCTGAATGCTTCTTTCAGTAATTATTTTACTTCACATTGCCTATATAAAATACATACTGAAGAAGAAAAATTAATCAGGAGTCTTGAATTTCCCACCTAAAGGTTGACAATGGATGTTTGGAAGGTGAAGAATTTATGCTTTTTAAATTTACCAAGCATGAAAACTCTTGTGTTTTCACATGTTTGGGAGCAGTGGAAACCTCTTGAAGGTGAAAGCTATTGTTTTTCTTCTGGCATCGTGCTCCTAAGATCTTGTACTGTTTAAGCAACATCAGATGCTGTCAGACATATGATAAAACTGAGAAATAGAAAGTCTGTTTGCTCCCATCAATAACCTTGGGAAAGGCAGCAGTGATGAAAGTACTTGATTCAGTCACTACTGCCCCCCGCCCCCTCACACACTGTGCAGGATCTTTCTTTATGGTAGACTAACCTTTCTAGGACAGTCTTTCACTGTGCATCTCCACTTTCATCTCAATGTGATCAACTCATTAATGATACTGGATTGAGAACTAAAACTATCAATTAATTAATTGGTGATGAATAAAGAGCTAATGGTGCTTTCTAGTTTAACCACGGTGTGGCCATAAACACCTTTTAGAAGGCTTTGTCTATGTGATGTCTTCCTAAAAGTAGAAGAGACTTTCCATATCTAGAGCACAACTGAATTGTGTCCTGCAAAGCACGGATGGTTCTAGAGAGAAATGTCATTTCTTGAAAGAGAAGAGGTGAAGAGATCAAGGTGGCCCATGCATAGTTTGGGGCCCATGGCTTGGGGTAGTGAAGCCTATACTTTGACATAATTTATCTTCCTGGGGTTGGGAAACAAAAGACTACACAGAAAGTGCGCAGCAGAATAATTCATCTTATTGATAGGCATGAAATTAGTGGCAGCAGGAAGAGGAAATTTGTTGCCTGTTTTATACCATTTCACTGCATGTCCATCTCTTTTGCTTGCAAGGAATCCTCCCCTGCTTGAAGATTTTATTTTGATTTTATGGCTTGCAGCATCAGGACCGTAGTCTGTCGGTGATGTAGCAG
This sequence comes from Ifrita kowaldi, assembly GCA_013398055.1. Classification (NCBI taxonomy): domain Eukaryota; kingdom Metazoa; phylum Chordata; class Aves; order Passeriformes; family Cinclosomatidae; genus Ifrita; species Ifrita kowaldi. Next base: position 28,416 of record VZRS01005948.1, read on the forward strand.
TGCTTTCACGAGAGTGGGGTACAGATTATAGGCACAGTAAACACCCCCTGATGGTTCATTCCAATTAATAAGTGTATAACCCCCCACGTGCTGTAGAAGGTGATTTTATGTGATCTTCTGTGATTAGTGGTGAGAAATGTAGCTTTATATGTACAAACCCATTTTATAAATTGCAGACTATATTTAATTAGCATTATGCACCCACGGCCACCTCATCTACGCTTCTGCCGCTAATCCGCCTCCCTGGGACGCCGCTGCTCCAAATGGCTCAGTGTCTTCAGCCAGCGTTTACAGATTAGTGTATCTGCCAGGGAACCATTCCCCCCTTATCTGTTTGTCTGTGGAAATATCCCCAAATGTTAACTTTGACCACAAGTCTGAGATGAGCAATTTTTATGTTTCAGCTGCTGGCAGCTCTTCCCATAGCTAAAAGTGCCATGATTTCTGAAACCTGATGCTTTATCCTCCAGTACTAGAAACAGGAGTTTTAATTCCCCCGGCGAGGGGAGGGACCCAGCTTTCCAGCTGAACAAAGTCAGCTCATTTGTTTCTCTTGTTCTTAGTCACCAGGCTTGGGAAGGCTGGATGTGGTGTGTGGAAGTACTTGATTATGTTGTAGGAAGTTCCTGGGATGCTTGCTCAGGGACACTTGTTTTAGCTGGGACAGGGATCAGTCTTCGGGGAGATCCGGGAAACTGGTTTTCTTTGTTACTGGTTCTCAGTTTGTTGCTCACTCAGACAGGCAATATGTTCCTTAGCATCGATGGTGCATTTCACAGGTCTCTCATTTGAGCAGTTTCCCTTTTCCGTGCCTCCCTCGTTCACTCCCATGTGTTTTTTGGGCAGGGTCAGTCTTTCTCACTCTCTTGTTTGTACAATACTTAGCACAAAAGGACTCTGTTCTCTGGTGGTGCCTTTGGGCACTGCTGTTAGACAAATAAAAGGGTATAAAGTTTGCATCAAACTTTTTTGCAACCTTTCTTGCACAACGAAGTGCCTGTGCCAATCAGTATAGTGCAGCGATGTCTCAAATGCTGCATGGTGCTGTGTGAAGGATTCAGTATGATTTTGTGATCTGTAACCCTAATATTGTGTCCTCAGCCACTCTGGGTTGCACAGACTTACACATAGGTGTAAACCCTGCTTCTAAACTCTCACTCTGTGAACAAATATGGCTCCTATAAAGGCAACAGTAGCAGTCTTGTTACTAAAGTTAATTAAAAGACCCCGAATAATACTTTATTAAGTAATTCCTTAATTTTTTTTTTGCTTTGGAATTAAAAAGTCAATTCTTTTTCTGTATTTCTTTAAAGTTGTTTCCCTGAACAATACGCAAGGTTCTACTTAGAATATATGTCTCTGCATAGAAGATCAGATTCCCTTAAAATAATGTAAAACACCTCTGAGTGAATGTGCCTTCATCCCTATCTCAGGAGATAGTAAATTTTTGGCTTTTTTTTTTTTTTTAGCTTCAGAATCCCGCAGAAACAAGCCTGGTATCCAGAAGGCTCAGGCTAATTCTGTGGTGAAACTAGAGAGAGTTGTGCCCTTCCTAACTGGAGACAGAAGACTGTGATAACTCAAGGCCTGAGGACTTAATGAATTTGTCCCAGGGTTTGGACATGTTTTTCCATATGCTGGGAATGGGTGTTGAGAGGAGACACTGTGCAGCTCTACAGCTGTATTGGAATATATGTCCACATCAGAGATGGTCAGGGGAAGTAATTTATGGATAGATGAAGAAAAAAGAATAGGGAAAGAGGTATGTGGAGACATCGCTCTCTTCCCTATTCTGCTGATTATTTATTATTTTTCCTCTGAATATTAGCTGGGTCTTTCTTCAGTGATGCTGGAAGTTACATGAAATGGCAAATGGAGCCAAGTTATGTATTGTGTCTGCCTCAACAATCCATACTTCATGTTAGCTGGCTGTTTAATGTATGTAAAATTGAGCTGAGATTTTAAAATTGACTGTTGCACCTTGATAGTCTAAGAAAACCCGAATGGGTAATGGCTTGGAGAGCCAGGCATCTTGGTGTGTTTATGTGATTGAAGTCCCAAGAGGACAGCCTGAGGTGGTGCTGGTTGTATTTTAGGTGGGGAAAGTGAGACATAATGAGGTTGAGTTGATTTAATTCTTGCAAGGAGCTGATGTGGTCAGACCTAGATGTTAAAGACGATGAGCCGAGTATGAGCTCTTGCTTCCGTTTGTCACTTAAAAGGTCAAAGGTGGTCAAAGGTGGGAGCACCTCCTTGTTGGCCAAATGATGTGTGCCCATCCCGGTCTGGCAGTGTTGGTTTCTTCAGCTGGTGAGGGTCAGGGCAGGGGGTTTGGGAAGCCTGGAGCTGCCACACAGCTGGAGTGTGTTAGTGCTGAGGAGCTGACGGAGCGCTTGCACGTCTGAAGTATGCAGCGCCTCTGGGACATGTGTGAGGCAACGCTGTTTACTTGTATCTACTTGTTTGCCGGGATAAAACTGCATAGTGCAAGCTTGTATCCGAGGCCACCTCTGTTATTCCTGGATAGTCTCCAAAAGTATCTCAAGGCATTTATAGTCTCCCCTCCTTTGCCCACGATTTCCTTGGAGCGCTGCTGACCAGAGCCGTGTTGTGACTTTGTTTCTGGTCGATGTAGAACAGAGCTGCTGGGCATTAGAGAGGTGTTTCTGGTAAGCACTAGGAACGTGTTTTGCTGCATTCAGTTAAACTCTGAACCAAGGAAAATATATGCAGGGATGGTATTTGATAATAGTTTGATAATAGAAACACCAGTTTGATGTTTCGGCACAGCATTGTTACCTTGAGGAATAGGAATATAAACCAGCATTACAGCTCCTAAGAAGACCCTGCCATGTTCCTTTCCTGTAATTAGAAGAGCTAACTATGATCTTAATCAAAGAAATCCTGCTTGGAGTCCTCTAAAAAGAATTTAATTTACTGTAGTAAAACAAAGCATACAGGAACTACCCACTGATGGGGCGTTTTCTCCCTGACTAGTAGTTTGGCTGATCTGATTTGCTCAATCCCCATGACACTTGCATTGCTTTTCCTCTTTCTTTCCTCTCCTCCCCTCCCAATGCTCTACAAAGCTGCCTCAAGAGTGGTCCTCTTGTCACAGAGACTGCAAATGCCGCCTTGGGCACCTGGAGTCATCTTCAGCTTCATCTTCTGCAGAGCTGTGGCTTTCTCTGGGAGAAGAGCTCTCACGTGTTTAACACAGATTGCACTGTGCTCCCTCCCAGAAGTACCTGGCTGGGACACTCTGTTGTCTTGTGGGAGTAAGTCATCCTGTTGGAGGTGTTACTGCCAAGGGTTTATTGAGTGTGTGGTGGAATTCAAGCTTTGTCTAAGACTTACTTCCCTGTTTTCTCTTTAGATAAGATTTATGACTAGAATTCATATCTTCTTTCTTTTTTCATTTGAATTGTGTTAGACTCCTTCTGCGAATGGTTTCAGAGTGGTGTTCATGTCTGTTGCATGTCCCTTTCTATAACTTTTATGTATGTATATGTATATATCACATGGATGTTATTGTGAGAATCAGTTTCTATTCCCTTCACCTAAGAACGCTCACTGCTGTCTTTTCCTTGATGAACAAAACCAGTTTAAAAGCGCCACAATTCCTTGGACTGGATTTCTAGTGTGATCCCCTTAGGTTCAGCAAACAGAGCATTTCAGGAAGCAGTGTTTTTTTGCAAATTAAATGTCAGATGTGAGGATGAGATAAATTGATGGGCGTGTTTTGATTATTGGATTGGGAGAGCAGAAAAGCCCCACCTTTTATTTTGCCTGCCTTGTTGTTTCATGTAAGGCTATAACTTACCCTCTCCTTGTCTGTCTGTATCTGGTTCCTCAAATGTGTGGGTTCTCCTCTTCCTTCCCCTCCTTTCCCCTTCCAAGCTATGAATGTTGATTTGGGCAGTCTATTCCCGACTGAGATCCAGCAATTGTTTGAATTGAAATAGTTATTGTAAGTCGGCTCATGTGGTTTTTTATTTTTTTTTCCCCTCTCTCAAAGTTGGGACAGCCTGTGCAATGTGTTTCATGAAGTCAACAGCTGAATCTTTTAAATTACACCCTCTTGTCCCTTGCTCTTTTTTCCTCCCTCCTACTTTGGCTGCAAAGTCTGCTGGAGAGGCGGAAAACAATTTTGGCACCCACATGGTAGAGAGCACTGATTAGTTCCTAAAAGAAGCAGCAAGTTGATTGCTTGCAGAGATGATGTAAGCCATTGCTCTGGGGTACATCAGGTTGGATTTCTCATGCTTTATCTTATAAAGCCTAAATTAACAGCTGGTTTGGTTTGAGTTCTTCAGGATCTGACTAAAGGATTACAGTCCGTTCTCAAGTGAGTCAATCTAGTTTAATTTATTTCAGGTCTATCAAAAAAGATCAATCAAAGCTCTTTTGAAAGTAAAGCTGTAATCGGCCTGTGTACTTAGATGTCACTGGTTTTGTATTTACTCTGCTTCCCTTGTGGAAAAATGCTCAGACTCCAGCTAAGACTATATTGCAGTTATTTTTTTCTTTTTTAAATAGTTAGATTTTTTAGAAGGTTACTTGTGTTTTGAGAAGCACTGCAGCCTGCATATGCGTCTAACAGAGTCTGCTCCTGTTTTTTTTGTGAATCCTTGAACTTGAAACTGTACTTGAACTGGGAAGGATCGTGGTTTAGTGGTTAAAAAATACAAGTAGGAGTTGGGAATCCAGATTCCTCTGCTGATTGCTAGACCTAAGACATGACCTCAGGCATCTCCTTTAATTGCTGTTTGTCTCAGTTTCCCCATTTGTACAATAGGAACAACAGCATTCAAACAGGATCTAGACACAAAGTAGCCTGTGTTTACATAAGGGTGCGATTTAGAAATCAGCATATTCCACTGAGTGCAACTCCCTGTGCACTTTCTTAAATCAGTGGTCTATATTGTTGTCTTAATGCGTGTGGAGCTGGAAATGACGGTACAGCTAATTCTAAACTGAGTTTTTGGCTGCATAGACTAGCTAATCAGATTGTAGGGAGACAGGTTGCTGCAGCCTCAGGAAACAAAGTACTGAACTTGTATAAAACCTCTCTACCAGTTTCTGGTTTTTAAAAACTTTTGGAGCCTGAGTGTCCTGGCAGACTTCATGCCAGATCAGGTATCATCTGGCCTCCTGCCATGGACATAAGCTCCTTACCATGGTCTCTTGTTAATTTGACAAGAACATAATTGAGTGCCCACACCCTAACTGGAGAGATGCTGGATGATCTGGTACTGCAGACGTGTGATAAACATCATGGAAATGTGGCCTGATTTTAGCAGTTGCACAAGAGATTGTATGACTTCGGCTTAATTAATTCCAGAACTGATTTTTAAGATGTTCATTGCTACATGCAGTAAAGGTAGGAGCTTGGCATAAAAAAAATCAGAAAAATATGCCACTGAGGCTTCAACCAGAGATTGCTCATCACCGCTCTTCTGCGTTTTTCCTTTCATGGACTGAATGTGAAGTTGTTGGTTTTGTGGCATGTAGCTCCATCTCTCTGAATCCTGTTCAGGTCCTTGCTGGGCTTTTGAGGAGGAGGAGTGGCTCTGGAGAAACCCCATTACAGCTCTTGCCACCAGTGCCCCCGTACCTCCCACTGACTGCCATGGGAGGCTTGTGGAAGTGAGGCATTATGAAAAAATTCTTTGGAAAATGGAAAAGGTGTCTTGCAAATGTTTTCAGCAGCAGAGAGTTTTGCACAATGAAATGTCTATTTTATACTTGGTGCATTCTCTTTCAAGCAAAGATTTTCTTGAACTTTTTTTGTGATTGAGTAGGCCATTACTTGTTCATTTTTACCTTTACTCTTCAGGTTTATTAAAAAAAAATAAAGTCAAATTCAAATTGGTAGATTTCTGAACACACTTGCAAATTCAGCTCCCTCGTGTTGTTCTTATGTGCATCATTTTTCATCTAATTATGAGTTAGAAATGCATAACGGTATTTTCAGCTGATAACAGGTTGGTCTTCTGAGTTTCCTGAACTGCTGGTGGCACCTTTGCAATGGGAGTGTCTGAGATGGCCTTGCCTGTTCCTGGTCTGTGTGACAAATCTCTGCTATGACCTGTCTGGGTTCTTGCTTAAGAAAAGCTTCCATATATATTTTAAATATCGGAAATAAATGGCTTAAGTTCAATTTATGCACCCTCTGTCCGAATCTTTTTGTTCTAGTCCAGTTCCCAGTCATCAAGCAATTCTCCTACCTGAACAAGTGAAATGACTGCCGCTCCTCTTGCAGATAGTGGTTTTAAGATCTTCCCTCCACTTCTTTTAAAAGCCAGATGTTCTTTGGGCAGCTGCTCTTACATGTAGGGACTTTAAAAGAAGCAGCAGCAGACAGGTGCTTGGAGGCTGAATATGGGATTGTTAGAGTGTTTTAGCATAACTTTTTTTAATAGAAATAATTATACTGAGACATCAGTATAGGATGCTGCTTATTGTATCAGTAAATGTGATACACCTTATGTGATAAATGTGAGTCCTGTATGAGTTATGGCTATCCCTGTGGTATTCTGTACTCCTTTTGGAGATGGATGCAAGTGTATTCTCCCACTGGAGTGTTACTCTTGTAAATATGATGATTATTCTGATCATAATTTCCAGTGGCTGGTTAGTTTTCTCTCTCAAGTATGGGGATGTTTATCAGGTGTTGGAGGTGTGAAGACTATATCTGCTCTCTGTTGGTGAATTGATGACTACCACAGTGGTGATTGATGCATACTTTTCACCCTGTTAAGAAGCAAAATAACAATCAGCGAGTAACTTCCTGTTTCTGTCCTAGCTAGCAACCCCCTCCTGTAATGCCTTCCTGTGAAGTCTCCCCTTTTAAAACCCAAGTCTCTGGGATTGCTTCCTTTTGATCCTCCCCTGTACCGGGACCTTCCATAATGCCACCCCCCATCCCTGCAACTCTTACCTGGATTAAAACAAACAAACAAACAAACAAAAAACCCCCCATATCAAGAAAGGAGGTTCAGAGCAAACGCTGATAATTGTGCATGTAATGTAATTGGAAATGTTTCATTGACATGCTTATGTGAGCTGCTTCTTCATCTTAGTGCTTGAATGTACCACTAGACTTACATTTAGCTTCTTGTGGCTGCTCTTTGATGCAGGTAGGCCATATTCTAAATAGGCTTGTTGCTATGGTGAAAATAGGAGTCCTTGTCTGCTGAGTGTAACCTTTCCTACTTTCCTGGACATCGGCGTATTTTTTTCCCCTTCCTCTTTTGAATATGCCTTAGTAGAACAGAATTGTGTTGTCTTTTAGGGAAAGGAATTTCAGTTGACAAGTTGGGTTGGAGGACAGTACTTTCAAGGTGTCTTCAAGAAGTTGTGGGTGGTTTTCGAGGGATGAGGGGAGAGATTGGAAATCCTTTTTGTGATGACTCAGCACTGCTGAGAGTGCTGCGTGATTCTCCCCCTCTCTGTCTTCAGGGAGAGAGATGAAAAAGCTTTCCCCTGCTCTTTCCATTACCTGGCTCCTTTCAGTTATTTTTACAAGGTTAATGCATTGTGCTCAGAGTTTGCATTGTTGTGCCAATAAAACTTTAATAATGATGATAAGATTGACGTGCACGCGGGCAGAAGATGAATCTTCGGGATTTAGTTGAGAAAGGAAGGTGCATGTTTGTCAGCTGCCTGAAAGGTCCAAGGACTGCCGAGGCTCATTTCAAAGGCTGTGGGAAGGGAGTGCTCTTCAGGGCTGATGGCTGTAAAAGCTGAAGATGGCTGCGCCTGTCCATTAATCTGTTGAACTCATTGTTCTCCAGATCCCCGTTTTATTTTGTTATTATGCCGCATTTTGTGCAAAAGGAACTGGAAAAATCAAGTGTGACTAAGGGCTTTGTGAGGCAGCAAGCTCTTAAGGAGAAGGGAGAAAAAAGGGTGAGACTCTTCTTTCTGCTGCTCTGCTGTCAAGGACGGCACTGGCTGCTGCCGTCCCCCAGCTCGCCTGATGTGTGTGTACTCCTGAAGCAGGAGCTTGGAGGTGGGGGAACGGCTGCCAAAATACCTGGGGCTTGCCCTGTGCTGGCCCTCATGCAGGCTGCTGTGGTCACACTGTCCCCCCACAGCCCTTGTCCCTGGCTCTGCTGGGAGCTGGCTCTGGGGACCACAGCTCAGCCAGAAATCCACTGCTAGGAAGCCACAGCTCTTGGCTCCAGGCTTTCTGCTGAGGATTTCCCCTGGAGGTTTGAAATAACCTACTCCCCACACTGTCCACCTTCTCTTTGACTTCCCAGCAATGAGTCTGTTTCTCATTTAAAGTGTATTTTTCATAACTGCTCCGAAGTCTTGGAAGAAGAAAAACTGACAGTGCTTAATTCAAGTTCAGTCCTTTCCTCCCTGTGACCTCTGTTCCTATTTTATATGAAGATGATTAATCTTTAAAAAAAAAAACCAAAACAAAACTGCTGTGTCATCCTTGAGCTCTTCTGGGGAAGTTAAGTTGTAGTTGAAACTAAAACCAAGGGTCAGGGTGTAGGAAATCCCATGCACCTAATTTTAGGGGATCTAAATTAGAGAAGTTTTATTTCTGTCCCTTGAAATGCTTTTTAGGAGCATTCACTTATGCCTTAGCCTTGTCCTAAGAGTTTAATTCCCTCTTCTTTGTGTGGACCAGCACAAGTCACACCAAGCACCAAGTCACTTAAAATGTAGGATGGTATCAGAGGAGTGGGAGGGAGGGCTGTGACTAGCTTAGGTTTTGCTGTTAAATGAAGCAGCCCACAGAAAAATAAATGCCGTGTGTGGGAGAAAGGCCTGGCCTTTCACCATGAAGTCTCTGGCAACAAAGACTTGGGGACTTCTGCTTTCATTTTTATTACACCCATTATTATCAACATTATATGGGCAGTATACAGTTGACTTCTTCCCTTTTGTTTCCACAGTCATCCAGGAGTATTTATCCAAAAAAAACGTTTTGGAGAGTGACCCCTTCTCTGAATAAGGGCCCTGCTGTGCCAGCATGGGTCCTCTTGGCCCCAGGGGTGCAGATATGGGAGGCTGCAGGTGCTGCTGGGCACAGCCAGCCCTCCATGTCCATGGGAGGCAGCTTTATCCAAGGTGCCATCTCTGCATCCCAGTAGGCTGGGAAGGAAGGCACTTAATGAGAAGAAGATGTGGGTTGGGATGGAGAGTGAGATGGTGCATGAAAAGGTGTTGTGTTCCTGGCTTCACCCTGCCAACATCCCACTTTTTTTGTGCTGGCTGGGCTTCACACTGGGGCCGTGCTGCTGTGGGCCGTTTCAATAGCTAAAAAAAGGAGTAAACCAAGGGATAACTTGGTGAATGACCTGCCTGTCCTAGCAAATTTAGTTTAATTTAGAAGTTTAAAAATGTCCCTGTTATCTGCTAATATTAGCATTTTGTGTGACCTGACCTGTTACGTTTGTGACCTGAGCGCCGAGAGGGGAAGCGGTGCTGAATGGGACTGCTGTACTTGAGGCTATTTTTCTCCCAGCCTCAAAAGCAGGACAATATCCCAGAATAGCAAGCAGTGGGGAAGTCACGCTGGAGTGGGAGCAGCCTGCCGTGCCCGGACGGCGGCAGTGCCGGTTCCGCTGCGGGACAGGGACCTGAGAGCCCTCTCGTTTGTCATCGTTGGTGCCGTGGCTGCTGAGGGTCAGCCTTGCTGCTGGCGTGCTGCCTGCCCTGATGGGTCCCAGATCCGCCCTCTGTCACAGCTCCTGCTCCTGCCCGAAGCCCCACATGGCAAGGGGGTGGCCTTTGCAGCAGTGCAGAACATCACCCACCATAGGAGGTAGGCTGTGGGTGGCATGGGGCTGTGCACGTGATGGAGAACTGTGGTGTGAGATCTATTTCCAGCTCTGCCACAAACTTCCTGTTCTCAGTTTTGGAGCAAACCACTCAGACTCCCTCTCCTCTGTTCTGTCCCTATGCAGAATGGGGCTGAGCGTATTTTCCTCATGGGAATGGTCTTTAAATAGATCTTGGCTTAGAAAGTGTGTTGCTGGATGGGGGCAAGATAGTATCAAAGAATGACTGGAGATGGAGATCATGTGGGAAGTGTATTAAAAAATGAAATCAAAGTACTATATAGGGTTTTTTTTAAAGTTAAAAAAATCTTCCAAGTCTCCCATGCCTGGCTTTTTATCATGAGATTAAAAGAGGAGGGCTGGCAATGAAAAAGTTCCTACAACTGTCCTTTGAGTAAGGAGATATTGAGAGGATGAGGAGGAAGGGTTTTGGCAGTTTGGCTGGTCATCCTGGACAGGTCTGGCTGCTTTCCTCATCTGAGTGAAGAACTCAAGCTTCCCCAGCTTCCAGCAGCCCAGGTGACATTGGCAGTTGAATTAAATCCATGCCTTGGTTAAGAGGAAGCATTTGCTCACCAGTTAAATACTCTGCATTTCCAAAATCCTATCTACCCACGCATTCTGTGTTAATAACTGCAAGTGTACAAGCACAAGGTTGATCATTGGATACCCCACTTCTCCTCCCTCCATGCACATGATAGGATTTGGTCGAGGGGATAACAACAGAGTTGTTTTCTTGCCAAATTCACCAGAATCGTCCACAGACCTTTATATTTGAATAAATTTTGTGGGTTTTGTTTCTACATACTGGGGTAGAATCAAGCATGTGAGGGGGACTTTCCTTACAGCAGTTTTTGTCTTGGTCTTTCTTTGGTTTGATGTCATTTATAGGACATCTCTACACTTCTTTGGTGGGGTTGTGGTTGCGATGCTGCAGAGAGCCAGTAGCAGCCATCAGACCACTAAGGAAAGTGTTTCCAAGACACATGGCTTTGGCATGTTTGCTGCCTGTGTGTTTATGTGCTGTATCTGTATCCGGCTGGTCTGTACCTGATGGTTCCTGGCCAGGCATATTTGTGTCTATTAGCACTACCTGTAAATCACCTTGGCACTCGCCATCTGCCTGAGTGGTGTTAAATAAATGTGAGATCCCTGTGAAAATGCTTTCATCGGAGTTAATCAGGTGAGATTTTTTTGGCGAGATAGTTTTATCGGTGGCATTGCTTCTGACAGTAATTTTGACCATTATTGGAAAGGAGGAATTAAAATCGCAGAATCAAAACAAAATTGAAATGAAAGTAGTTGATGGCAGCTGTGGGCAACCATGTGATTTGGGAAAAATGAATAAAGCTGATGAGGCAGAGTCACACCGCAAAGAAAACTTTCCCTTTTTCTATTTTTTGCTCCAGAATAACTAATGGTTGTGTTGATTTCCAAAGTGTCTGCTGCCAATTGATTTATGCCCTGATAATAATCTTAGGTTATTTAGTTTGTCTTCTGTAAATACATGCAGAAGTTGTAATGACAAACAAACAATGTTTCTGCTGTTCAGGCCTGCTGCATATCGTGGGGAGCAGAAATAAAAGGTCTGTGCTGCATTTCTCTGGGGCTCTGATATCTGTCTGGGAAACGGTAGAGAAGGGTTTGCCTCTGCATGAGAGGCTACAGGGCAGGATTCCCAAGAATATTTAGTGAATGCTAGCAAAGTTGATCTTAAGCTGCCAAGGATATGGTGTGTTTTTTCTTGTCTTTTTGTAAGTCCTGCTTTCACTGGGATGTTTGCATGTGAAATGTATGAGAAATCCCCCCTGAGCAGAACTGAAGTGGAAATGGCCTCATGTCTCTAATAAGGGATATGGAGAATATCTGTTTGATTTTTGAGATCTGCATCCCTTCCTTTTCCCTTTATAAAATCTATGTGTTTCTCAGTATAGTGACATCTCTTTCTTGAAAGAAAACATTTTCCTGCACAAAGAAGTGCTACCACAGTGCCCTTGGTAGCCTTTCTGCCCCTGTTCCACGCTGCTCTGGTAGTGGTGACAACGGTGTGCATTGCCTAGTGTTTCACCCTCTGTGGGGCTGCTCGGTGTGAGTTCATGATTCCCCAGGGCGGTGGGGCTCTGGAAGGTGGTGAAAATTACTTTAAATGCATCAAAAGAGCGACTCTGAGAAAAGTCTGAATGAAACAGACTGGTACCAATGAGGTAAAGGTCTGTTTAGGATTATCGATGGAGAACAGTACAAAGTTGACCCACTGGGACCCACAGCTGAGTGGAGAGCAGTGGTGCAAGGCTCAGCGAGGCTGCAGCGAGGATGCTCTGCTAAATGAGTTGTCTTGGACTGGGGCTTTTAATCCTTTCACATGGGTGGAAAGTGTAGGGGATTAGAAAATTTGGGATTATCTGTAGGAGTTCCCTTATATTAACGCTAGCGTACTTAAAATTGATCCATATATTCATCTTATTCATGCAACTGTAGAGTGCTTAATTTATCATGGCTCTGTAGCCCAGACAAGTACCTAAAATGCTCTCAGCTTAGCATGTGCTGCGGGGGCTGGTGCAGAAAGCTGTATTAGGAGAAAGCAGGATTGAAGGTTCTTTTGCCAAATGAACTTTATAGAAAGAGTTAATTGCTGGATATTTCATGAGAGCCGTGACCTGACCCTCTGTAGTAAGTCTTTAAACAGAATCTGCAGTTAGTCACTTCATTGCAGTGGGAGTTCCATTTAGATGTGGAAAACACTTTGGGACATAAGAAGGAAAAAATAATAATACAGGTGTGTTTACTGTTTTGTCTGGTTTTATCAACTTCAGTTGTGCAAAGTTAGTAGAAGGGAGCTAAAAAGGGATGGTAGCTGGTTCTGGTTTATCAGTGTTTGCTGATACAACACTGCAGAGGATGGGTCAGTTTTGCATTCATCCATTTTTTAGTGGCTTGAACTTGATCAGTAAAGCAGCAGAGTCTCTGGTCACTCCTTCAGAGTTCCTACCTTGCAGGCACAATCTGTCTGTAGCCGGGCATGTGCCTTACAGAGCAGACAGGGGCAGAAGGGTTAGTACACAGCATTAGCTTTGAAGCAGACCTTTATTTTTCTCCTTCAGGGTTTCACGTCAAGTCACCCTCCCTCCTCCCAGATTTTCTTCCTTGCCATCTCCCTCTCCTCTTCCAGGGTTCTTATCATCACTGTACAGGCTAGCAGCTTCTTTCAGCCTTGCAGCTAAAGAGGGCTTTGCTACAGCCAGAAAAAAAAAAAAAGAAGAAAACCAAGTCCCAAAACACCCAACCCAAACCCCAGGTCCTGTCCTGATGCTTGTCTCATAACTGAGGCAGCTCAGTGGCCAGGAGATTGCTGAATGGCTGGAAATCATGGCTATCTGAAGTCTATGGAGGGGCCATGTGTGCAGCTACATCTAAAATTTTTATCACCACCACTGCAGGTGAAAGATTTTTAATTCGTCTGTGCTGGTCCAGCAAAGTCTATTTTATTTATGTGCTTCCAAGCCCTTAAAAACTTCTTTTAGGGTACATCAGTAGGGAGTTAATAGAAACTTTGAAATATGAAAAATGCCTGTGGGTTAGGCAAAAACCTACTTGACCAACTTGAGTATAAAGCTGGTACTTAGTTGGTAGGTCATTTGCTCTGGGGGAGAGGGGAAGGTGTTCTGCTGGACCACAGATAGCATTTCCCAGTGGGAAAGAAGTTGTAAACACAATTAGCAGCTCTTAATTTAGGAAGCAGCATACGTTTTATTTTGCTTGTATTTGTATAGTCTTGTAGAAAATGCTTCTAAGTCTCACTGCAGTTGGTTGTTGTTTTAATATTAGCACAGTACATTTATTTGTGCATATGAACTAGGCAGCGCGTATATGGGCCATTATAAAAATAATCACATTTGGAAAGAGTGAAAATATTCAATGGTTTATTCTCTTCCTTGTAACTTCCTTAAAAAAACCCAGCAAACAAAAAGTACCTTCACAGAGCAGTTTAAAACTGGTTTAAAATGTCTTCCATTCAAGTTTTTTTTCAAGAGAAGACTGGGCTTTTTTTTTTTTTTTTAAACAAAATGTACTTTCTTAAAGACTAAAATGTCTTAAGCACCAGCATACCGCTCTACCTTGTTTCTGCTAAATGGGATTATAAGGGATTTAATTCTGTGAGAATTTCTGTGTTGCAGGGGGTGACTTTTTACAGCGTGCTAGAGTGAGCGGTATGTGACACTTTTCTCTGGTTCCCATCACATCCCTCTGCCCTGACCTAGGTTTTCCCTCAGTGCCAATACATGAGCATTCCGGGGCATTTTGGATCAGGGGGGATGGGAGAGCAAGAAGGTGGGTCAGCAATAAAAAACCTGGCTTGAACACTGGGTGGTTAGAAGCAAATTGTATTGATTTTTCTTTGCAGGTCTGATGGTTTTGAAAGCCACTTGCTGTGCAGCTTTAAGCCTCTTCTGCCATATGTGCAGTCAGTAAATGTTAGCGCCTCGGCCAGCACCGCTCACACCGATCCACCATGCCTTGGAGCACCTTGAAATACACTGCAACCTTCAGGGCTGCTCCAGCTTAAAAGTTAAGCAGGTGCTTAAGTACTTGGGTGGATCGGAGACTTACAGGCGCTATGTTAGCTCCTGTCTGAGAGCAAATGCCATCCTTGCTTTTTTTAGCAAAATACTGTCCCTGCCTTCTTTTTCTTCCCAGTTTCATCATTCTCTTTCTGGCTTTTTCCAAGCTAAGTGATTTTTCTGGCATGGTGAAAGCGCTGCACATAGTAAGAACCACAACTTGAAATGGAGTAAAAATAGAGAGGGAGAGTAGCTGTTCGGATTGCCATGGAGCATCGCGAGCAAACAGGCTTCAGGACTTTTGGAGAACCGGCTAGATTGCTGTATATTTACTTATCTTTTGTATTTTTTTAAAGAGATCTTTGAAATTCTTGGTGTTATTAAGGAGATTTAGGTGCAGAATTCAAATCTTGTGGCTGTCCTGTTCTAAGTTATCATTGCTACCCTTTATTTATCACAAAGAGAAATTATTTGGCCAAGATGCCGAATTCTTGAACAGCATCTCTGCAGGTAGGAGGTATCCTACTATTTTATACTCCTATCCTAGGAGTATAAAATTTGTTACTGTATCTCTTTTTCTTTCTTCCCATCCCAGTTTTGGGAATTCCTTCTTTGCATACTCATTTCATACATTTTTTTGGCTCATACACAGATAATTCTTTTTCATTTAACTTTCTTTTTTCCCCCTTCTCCCTTTCCTTCCTTCCCTGACTCCCTTTGCGTCCCTTGTAGCTCTAGAGAACTGGCTTGTTTATTGCTGAGAGTGTGGTTGATGCCAAGAAATACTGACTCCTGGTGCATTATCGCGGGGCTGTGACGCAGGGCAGGATCACGTTCCAGATCTAGGTCTTGTTTATTTTGGATCCTGCTCATGCTATGGAGCAGCAACCAGGACTTGACTTCTTGCACTGCTCCGTCGGCTCCATCTTCTGCAGGCTGGGATCCTGCCGTCTCCTCGCGTTTGCCTGCCCGTTCCTCTCTCCATGTGCTCCAAACCTCGGGGGAGCAGAGGGCTGGGAAGGGAGCTGAGGGTTTCCTCGGCATGAAAAAGCTGTACTGGACAGACCAACTGGGCCTTTTGCATTAGAAACTGTGACTGGAGAGTAATTTTTTTTGTTGTGTTTTGGGGTTTTTTTCCCCCCTGTAAGTTGTTTGGATTGCCTTTTTGTGAAAGGAGAAATTGGTCTAGGAATTGATAATGTTGGTTTGCAGATTTGGAGGTCCCCTGCAACTGGGACGTGAAGTCCTGATTAATGTTCATTTATCATTTCACAATTCAGCATAGAGGTTTTTCTCTCTTTTTTTTTTCCATTTTGTTTTTCTCTCCCCACCTATTTTTCTTTTTTGCTCTGCATATTGCTTGCCTTGTGCAACAGATGTGAGGAACTGATCCCACTTCTATTGAAGTCAATAGCCAAATTCCTATCGACTTCGCTGACAGCGAGAGCGAGCCTCTGTCTAGGGAGTGAGGATTAGAGCTAAGTAGGAGTAAGTAAAGTACAATAAAATCAGAATATCCTACTTACTGCTTAATGCCATGAATTCTGTTTTGAAGAATTTCTGTTTTGAATCCCATGGCTTTTTATGCTGGTGAATGCCAAGAGCTGAATTCGTGGGGGTGGGGAAGAGGAGGAGCTGACAAGCATAAGAGGGTTTTGGTTTCTAGAGCTAGGAGGGACATTGGTAGAAAGGAATGACAAACAGTCCGTGATTCCTTCATGACCCTGCGGTAAAAGGACTTCGGCTGATGGATGAGGGGCTTGGTTTGGCAGACAGGCTGCGCTGGATCCACTTTTGACCGTGTCAACCAAGTGTCACCATCTAAATCTGGAATGCTCTTGTGTATTATGGGAATATAAATAAACCCAAAAAAAGGCTCAGGAAGGGGAAAATAATTAGACAGAATCTTAAAATAAAAAAAATAAATATATATATGTTGAAAAAAGAAAGATCGCCCCATTCCTGTCCCATTCTGAACATGTGGCTAAAATAAAAATAATACAAAAACCCCATAAGAAAACCCCCAAACCCCCAACAAACAAACACAGGCTGAGAGATGGGGAAAATGGCTACTTTCTGGATGTTTTCCTGCAGGACCAGCCTTCCCAAAGGCATCCAGATCTGCTCCCGGGTGACGGTGGTGAGCCGTGGCAGAAGCCACCTTGCTGCCACACAGTCCTTTCTTTGGGATGGGGGAGCTGCCCATCCCTGTGGCCGTGGGTTCCCTCCTGCCACCTGGGGTGTGGTGACACGTGAGGGGGTGTGTGGACTTGGACCCTGCAGATAGCAGCACGGCCTTTAGCACTGCTGCCTGCCGGGGCCCCACAAGGAAGAATAGGCTGTTATCCTGGCAGGGCAATTTTATCCACGTTTTACAAGCAGGAAGGCTGAGGCGAAGGGTTTATTTTTGTGTGACTCATTCAGGATGGCCTGGGAGCCTGTGGCGGACGTGGAAATTCAATGTCTCGCAGAGCCCCGATCCTGTGTTGCCTCTCCCCGTCCTGCTGAGCTCGTGGGCTGGCACCACGTACCAGCCAGGAATGCTTCCCTGCCTGGGAATGTGCTGCTGGCACGAGTCTTGGGCGGTGTGCGAGGTGCGGCCTCGTGGCAGAGGGGTGTTGGGGGCTGCAGATTTTGGGGAGCAAGCCAGCACTGCCAGGAAGCGTGGGGGCAGAGAAGCAAGCCCCATTTTTGGGGTCGTGAACCTGGGTAGACGTGGCATGTGGATTTTGCTGCACTGCTTCCTTGTGTCACCGCTCTGCCAGAACGCTTTCTTCGCTAGCTTTTCCTTTCTTTTTCCCTTCGCTCTCTCTTTTGGCCAGGATTTTAACATATATCACAGGCTGGTAGGCTAAGAGCCTGGGACTTCCCCTCACCACACTCAAAGTCTTTGATCTTTTGCTTTGGAGGTAACATCAAAAGAATGGCTGAGAAAGACAGCCAGTGCTGTGAAGTTCAACGTTCAAGTTAATAGCTTGACTGAAGGTTGTGCTGCATTGCTGGAGCCGGAGTAAACAGAGGCGGGTGCACACATTTCCCTGGAAATGGACCCTAGTGCTGCAGAAGGGCTTCATTTGCATTCACAATTAATCTAGGCCCTACTGAAGGGCAGGCTTGGCATTTTATTTTGTTAGGTTTTTCTTCTTTTTCTTTTTTAATTCCTCCTGCATGGGGAAAGCAGTGGGCTGGCTGGCTAGGGAGCTGTTACTTGGTACCAGCGCTGGCAGTGGTCTCTTCCACACCCTTGCAGCCCTGTCCTGCAGCTTCCTTGCTTTGTCATTTTTGGGTTTTCTCCATTTTCAAAATGATTTAGCTGAAGTCTGTTGGCAAACAATTGCCTTCCCCCTTATTTTAGTAAAACTTAAAATAATTAAATTTCTAACCATTTGCTGCTTAAGCATACAGTAGATAGTATGGACTTCCTCAGATTTTTAAAAATTCACTTCTGTTTGTAATGCTCCTGATGTGTGTGGGCGAATGACTGTACCATTCATTTTTCCATTGCCATCTTCTCTGTTCTCTGTGTGTCTGGGGAGGTTGCTTTGATTTTTTTTTTTTTTCCTTTTTTGCACTGCAGTAAGGTAGGGAATTTTGTATGATTTTGCATGGCTTGGGGTATGAGGTACAGCACAAGATAGTCACAAGTAGTTGCTAATTTGGCCTTGGTGGTGGTCATATTGTAATCAGACTTTCTAAGGGACAAAAGACTGAAAACTCCAGTAACTTCCCTGAGGTTCTTGACACTTGTGGCTGAATTGGCCTGATGTATTATATTTACAAGTTTAAAGCATCGTTATGCAGGACTGATAGGGTATGTGTTTGTCTGCTGTGTATTTTGGTGTGTATGTATGTGGAATGATTGATGTGAGTGTTAACTCCGTAGTAAAGTAAAACCAAAGGACTCTGATTTTTTTTTCAAACACATTTATATGAGAGGTGCACCATGGGTACTGTCAGTCCCCAGACAGAGGGGTATTCTTCTTCGTCCTGGAACAAAATAAGGGACTCAGATGAGGAGAAGAGTTATAATGGCCTTAATAAACTGAGAGAGGAGGTTTAAAATTATTTTGAGAATAAAAGCACTTTCTGATATGACTCAAAGTTCTCTAAGTTTGCTTCTAAAATGAAAAAGTATTAGTCACATATTATTTGCAAATTTTTGACCCCTTGAACAGAGCTTCAGTGTGGGTCTTAAATCACCCACCAGTGCAAGGGATGGGATTCACAAAGAGGCAAAGCCAATCAGGCACCCAGGTCCTTATGGCTTCTTGGAAAAATCCTGACCTGAATACTTTGCCCTGTTGAGTGAATTAACTGCTCTGAAGTGTGTGGGAGTTCAGGCCATTTGTGCCCTCTCGAGGAAATGTGGAATGCTCGGGCGGGTAGTGACCCCACTGGATGAGACCACAGGGCTCTTTCTACAGGGACACTGAGGCGTGTTAATTTTTGAGCCAATTATCATTCAGAAGCAATGGCAAAACATCCAGCTCCACAGAATGACAGCCTGAAGCAGGTCTTGCAGGAGCTGCCAATCTTTTCCTGGACCAATGGAAAGAGGTGATGGTTGATTGCAATGAGCTCCTGCATTTTTCTTTTGCTGTTCTCCTGCTTGCTGGAGAAATAATTAATTTTCCTTCTTCTTTTTTTTTTTACCCTTTTTCTTTATAAATGCAACTTTTTATTCTGATTAAACCCGTACACAGTCAGAGGAATTTTTCTACAATATTTGGGCTACCCCTGACAGCCGCACTGGAAATCAAGGGGAGGGATCACCCAGGGAATGGGGAGGGCAGGGCAGTTCGAATTCCCTGTGTCCTTCAGGTAACATCCTACAGACCAGCATGTTGCAAATCCCCGTGTTGCTTGGGGGCAGGAGGAAAGGAATAATAATTTTCAGTAGATTAGCGCCTATTGTATCATCGCACGTTGCTTAATAAGCGTGATGTTACGTGTGAGAGGTAAGCTCCTTAGTGGGAGCAGGGTGCACTGTAATGACCTTTCGTGTGCAGGTCTGTGGAGATGAAAGTTCCCTCCTGAGGTTATGGGGTTGGCTGTGCAGCATGCAGAAACGCTGACTTCAACTTACTGTCCTGCGCAGATGCTCTCAGGTCTATTAATGCTCTCAAAAAAATCTGTTTAGGAACCTGGTTTTTCTTCCTCTGATTCCACCTAGGATAAATTTGACTTGGAAATAGAACAGAAATGCTGTGTCGTGATTTTTAAAATAAATAAATAAGCGATTGCTATGAAAGGGAGCTCATTGATCCTTAGTCGCTTCATTTATAATTACCCACATATGGAGTCATCCTACCTCATCTTTAAAAAACAAACCTGCCTCTCAGAACCCCACCAGACAGCTAATGTGGCTTCTTGTGTCCCTCCCCGCCCTGCTCTCCTCAACCTCAAATACTTATAAAATATAAGCGTCCGCAATAAGATTATAAAATGTTGTAAGACTGGAGCCTTTGCTTTCCCGGCTGTTCAGTAAATACGCTGTGTCTCTTGGATGTGCCCTGAGGCTCAGAAACCTGAGGCCTGCCCACATCGTGAGTTCTACTTTCCTCCTTGCAAAGTGCCTCTGGCTACTGGAGCTGTCGATGCAGCCCCTTCCACCCCCCGCCCTGCTAAGAAAAAGCTTTTTTTTTTTGCCCTTTTTTCTTAGAGACAGCTGTACAGCTGTAACAAACTTCGAATAGCTACTGGGGTTTTTTTGTCAGTTGCAGGTAAGGCTAAAACCTAAAATATTCATTTGGCACATGTGGGTCCAGGGCACTTGGCACAGGCATGTGAAGCCTGCGGTGCCACCAGTTTGGCTGTGGTTCTCTCCATGGAGCCATGAGAGATCGGTGTGTTCCCCCATCCTTGTCCTGAGCTTCTGTGGGGATCACCCCGTGCCCTTGGTGTCTGAGTGGCTGCCCCAGGTCCAGGGTTGTGCCCTTGGCTTGCAGAGAGCATCCCATAGAGCATCCCATAGGTGAGTGCTCTGTTGCAGTGGCTCCTGCGTGGTTTGGGGCTGGGCTGCCATCCCAAAGCCCTTCCTGGGGAATCCTGCCCTTCCCTGCTGCACAGGCTCGCTGCACCCCTGCCTCTCACCCTCCTGCAAAGGCACCAGAGAGAGCTGGTGCCCGGCTGCCAGGATTTAGTAGCAGATGGGCATCCCTGTGCCGGCTTTGGCAGGGTGGGTAGCTGTGCATCCCTGTTTGCCGTGGCGTGTGGGGTTTTGCAGGCGTTCCCTAGCCCAGCGGGCTGCGCCTCTCCTCCCCTCTCCCGGGCAGCCCTGGCATCCGCATCCCTCCCTTCCCGCGGCTGAGCAGGAATGTGACGATCCTGGGGAGAGCTCCCACAGGAAGCAGAGCATTTGCTGATTGTATCAGGGTACACGGTTGAAGCTATTCTGTATTTAATTCTGTATGAACCCAATTTACCATCCTTGGAGGAGATTTTGCTCCCTCTGCAAAGTCAAACACGTCTTTCTGCTCAGCCCTCTGACTCCTTTACATGGAAGTTGTTTTTCTACTACCTGCTAAGTTATTTTAATTTTATTTTGCATATTAATATTGAGAGAGAGCAAACATATATACACAAACCAGCTTAAAAAAACACTCAGTGTTTCCAAACCATGGTCCTTTAAATAAATAAATACAAAAGTTGCCTTGCGGGCCAGCCAGTTCAAAATGCCTGCACTATATTTAGCAACAAGAGCAACATTTTCGGCTATTTACAGATTTATACGCTCAGGGCTGCTCTGATGACTCCTTTGTTTCAGCTTTGGGGCTGTGGCATGAAAGTGTGACAGATGCAGATGTGGGAGCGCGGGCGTGTGGTGTCTGCGGGCTGCGCTCCCTGCGGCCAGGAGTTGGGTGTTCGCTGCCGGATGGCACAGCCACCCTCACCTCTCCAAAACAAACCTCTTCCACAACCACAAGAATCTGGCGCATGGGGCAGAGTCCCTCCAGGACATGAGCTATTGCAGAGCTGCTGGTGCCACTGTTTCTACATGAATTATTCCGATTTTTTTTTTTTTTTTT
>VZRS01005948.1:49816-103248 GCA_013398055.1 Ifrita kowaldi
TTTTTTTTTTTTTTACTTCCCCTCCTGCTTCTCTTCCACCCACACTTGGAGAGGAAGAATGCAGGCTCATGCATGTTGCATTTTTCCCTGTGCAGCAGAAAATTTATTTATTTTTTTTTCCTATAGAAACGTGGAGGAATGTATGATTTCAATTTGATGTTCAAATAAAGAGCGTTTTCCTTTCTTTTTTTCTAGTTTGCTAAAACTGAAAGGATTATTTTGTATTAGTTCACTGTGCTATTTGATTTTTGTTTCTGCTCTTTTCAGCTCAGGGAGTGGATATGGCAGTGTAGTTTTTTGACTGAGGAAAACTTTTCTCTCTGAATAAACAAAAAACCCACATTTCTTCAAAACTTCTAGTTGTGTCTTTTGTGCGTCTTAAGTCTGCAAACTATGTCAGTTCAACAAAAGTTGCTTATCTTTAATATATAACCAAAAGTTACTTGAAAAGTCAGCGTGACTTTCTAAAGACATGCCACTATTGATTTGGATTTTGCAGGAATTTGGCTTATTTTCATTGGGAGTGCCCTTTAAATTGGGGAAAAATAACGCATAATGGTGTCAATTTGGGCCATATTTGTTTTAACATCTTTTTTATCTGCATTGCTATTAAGAGAAAACAACATTTTATGTGCTCTTGAGGAAGAGTTTGTGTGGCTGATGATTCAACTAAGAATATTTTTAAAAATACTTCTTTTAAATACCTAAATGCATATTGCATTGTTTTGGTGGTGCTGGAGGAAATCAGAAAATAAATACACAGGGTGGCTGCCCAGGAACAAGAGGTGACAGCACAGATTTAGTGAATACTTCATTTGTTTTATTTTGCTTTCATCCCAAATGATTCACTTAGTCCTCCGCCTAAATATAATTCTTCCTACTTAGCCAGGAGTCATCTTTCCCTCTGGCCAGATGGGGTGTGTTTTCCATGGATATCTGAAGGCAAGCCTTCATATTTTCCTCTTCTGATGGACAATTGAGACATCCATCTTTTATTTGGAAGGAAAATGGGTGCAGCAGTCTTGCTGTCCCCAGGACCTAGTGCCATCAGAGAAGCAAAAACGGGGATTATTGATAGGGGTTCCAAATCCTGGGAAGGGAACGTTTCTTTCCCAGCTCTCTAGGAGGGATTTGGAAAGAGCCATAATCCTGGGTTAGGAGTAATTTGTTACAGCAAGATGATACTTGAGTGGCAGGAGGATTCTGGCAGAGGCAGCAAGAGGGTTTTATTCAGGGGAGTAGCTGGTCTCGCAGAAGGTCAGGCTGACACATATCCTACCCCAGCCCACAAGTTTTGTTTCTCAGCCAGCACAATTAGCTGAGGGGACTCTTTACCTCTTTTTACATCTTTCAAAGACATCTCCACACGTCTGAGCTAAAAGATTACGGCAAGGAATGTGCACCAGGATATGATGCAGTGGAAAGTATTTTTTCCAAGGCAGGCCTTTCTGAAAAACAAAATAACCTCAACAGCAACCTTCCCAGTTTCTCCTAGGAGGTCAGAATATTGCTGGTTCTAGTCTTATCTCCAGGACTTTTTTCCTGAGGTTGCCTTAAGGTTACATTTTTGTGTTAACTTAAAAAAAAAAATAGACAAAACTTACCACCCCTAGGGAAAGAGAATTTTGCAAGTACTTCGTTTTCATGAAGGCCCGAAACCCTTGGAGCCATCTATTCTCCAGTTACCCCTTGTTGCATTGAAGGCCCAATCACACATGGAAACCACAAGGGAGGCGACAGGAAATTTGGTATGAAATTTGCTGGGTTTACTAGAGAGTGGCTCCCGGCAGTTCACCCAGAATTGCTACATCGACAGGAATTTTTGTGGTAGTGATTAGAGTCATGAGTTTCACTTACCCAACAGTGGAAGAAAATATGACTTTCAGTAAAACCCTCTTAGGCCATGTTACAATAATGAGCGAGCTGCTAGATTCTCCTGTAGCACCTTTACTCAAGATTCTCACCCACCTGTGCCACTTATTCACAGGTACTCCACAAGATCTGAGATGAGAATTTGGATCAAAGAGTGAAGAAACTCCTCCCAACAAAGATCGTTTTGGAGGCCCCTTTGGAGGGGGACTTGTCTTGCAGAACATCCTTTAACTGTCGAGCCTTTGTCATGCCTCTGCTGGCTTTTGGTAGCTGGAGGTGCCAAGCACTTAATAAATCAACCCTTTTTTGGCTGAAAGAGGGCAGGTCTAGATTAGCTAGCAGGAAGAAATTCTTTCCTGTGAGGCTGGTGAGGGACTGGCACAGGTTGCCCGGAGAAATCGTGGATGCCCCATCCAAGGTCAGGCTGGATGGGGCTCTGAGCAGCCTGGTCTCAGTGTCCCTGCTCATGGCAGGAACGTTGGAACTTTGGGTGATCTTCAAGGTCCCTTCCAACTCAAACCATTCCATGATTCTGTGACTGATGCAGGACAGAGCTGTACAAAGATAGGCCACTTTATGTCTGGGGTTTTTTTTTCACCTTCACACAAATACATGCAGTGGAAAATGGTACCAGTTCAGCATCATGGGCATGTAGAGATGAACTTCCTGGTGGGCTTCACTACCAGGGAACTGAAGGAGCCTGGTTGATGCTTCTCATAATTAGGAAACATGTAGCTTCCATTCCAAACTCCCAAGTGGTGGAAGTGAAGGGAAAGATGGAGGCAGTTTTGGAGGGCTCCCTTTGCACCTTGCACAACTGTGCTGTCCTGTGCACATGTGACCCATGTGGTGAGAGGGGAGCAGGACAGGGCAGACATGTTCTGCAACGTTAAAGCAGAACCAAGCTGCATGACCACTGAGCACTGTTATGTTGTAGGGTTTTTCTTCTTGCCTTTCCTTCATTTTTTTTTTTTAAAGTGGTTTCAAAGCTTAAAGTTATAGCCCCTCCTTTACAGATAGAGCTATGCTCTTACCAGAGTTGGAAAGTTTTAAGGGAGGCAGGGTTTCCCTGGAGCAGCCCGTCTGTTAGAATGGAGGTAGTTCAGTGCCATGATCTCTGTCTCTAACATGCTGTCAGATATCTTTACTGTCTTGATTTAAAGGGGAGGAAAGGAATTATATTTTATAGACCATAAAATGCATTCTTGGACTTCATGCAAACGCTAGTTACCAATTGTTCTCTCACTCTCTGGGAGGTTGCCAGGATGAGAAATTGTGTGTCTGTACATCAAATTGTTTGGTAAATCTTGGAGGCTGGTTAAACTTTGAGTCTAAGCAAGATGCACCTACAGAAAGACTTTCTTGAGATTTTATGACTATCCCATTGTTTATCTAATGGAAACTCTATGCTTAAGTGCAACAGATCATGTTGCAGAGAAAATTTGGGGAAAGTAGCTTAAAAATTAAGTTGGGCCTTTTTTTCTGGCTTAAAGTAGATAAAATGCTTGTTCTTGTTCCTCAATCAAAATTACGCTTTTATTTGTGCCCGTCTCTTGGAACAGCACTTTGTAGACATCTGAATAGTCCTCAGCCAACCTGGTGGTTTGTGCAGCGAGGTTTGTGGGGTCTTTCAAATTAAATGTGAAAAAACTAATGGTGCTTTCCCAAGCTCCACCCAGTATTGAGAAATATAGCCTGCAGTTACTTTGCAGAGATACCATGTGAACTGCAGAAAGTAATGCTGTACTTCTATGTCACATGAACACTCTTCCTCTTGTAAAGCTAAAAAAATTATTTTAAATTCCTGCAGTAGCTGATTAGCCTTTACTTTGCTTCTTCGTGCTCGGTGTCAGTATCCCAGAGCTCAGCTGTAGGCTACCAACCTTGCCTTCAGTAGAAGCAGAAAACCTGTTTTACTTCAGTATTTCAGTAGAACTGATGGCAAGAAAGCCTTTTATCCATGTCAGAATGAGAAAATAATTATCTACATTTGCTTGAACTTTCATAGGCAATAATTTTTGAGGAAGCTTCTGGTTATTCTCTTTAACTCTCTCCCACGGCAGCCTCCTCTGCACCCTTATCGCTGTGTACAGAAAACCTGTGCACGTGGGGGTGGTGCCTGGCAGTAGTAATGGGATGGAGCTGTTCCATTGCATCTCCTCTGGGATGCAGGAGAAGAGCTGTGCACGCTCTTCAGGGATGCAGGAGAAGAGCCTGGAGATTGGGATGGGAGAAGGCACAGGATCTGGTCTTTCTGGGACGTTCCCACATCTCCAGTCAGGAGAACTCCAGTTGATGAGGCGCCTGTGGGGCTCAAGATGTTGCTTTGTGCCTTATCCCACTCCAAAAAGGGCATCCTCTTTGCCCATCACCTTAGTTTGCTCCGTGCCTTCAGTGAGACAGTTCCAGATCCCAGGGTTTCTGCTTTCAGGCACCCCTCCTTTGAGATGATTTTGGGCTGTTTAATCACTAACACATTTCTCTAACTCTCAGCCAGTGGAGGACTCAACTGTCTCATTTTTCTGCCCTAGCAGCACCTCAGCCATGTGACAAAGGCACAGGCAAAATACTGAAATGGGCAAGTCAAGGTCCCTGCGTCAGGGACTCCTGTGTATTACTGGAAAGGAAGGAGACAAGGTCACTTAAATTGTCAGTAATGGGAAAATTAAAGGACATTTTAAATTTTGAAGAGGACTTAATGCCTTACATGCATGTGTCAGTGCAGGTACCTAACTCCACTTCCTGGGTTTTGTGCCACTTTTCCCCTATTTATGTATTTTACATAATAATTTATTTTTGTGGTGTTGCAATAATTTAAAGGATGACGTTAGTAAAAAAAAAATAGTGGAGATATATGATAAGTACATCCATGTTTTAAAATTTTATGCTTTAATTTCTTAAATGCTCTGGGGAAATCTTTTGTGTGGAAAGGATCGGTCTCATTGAAATCAACCTTGCTGCTTTTGTTTTAAGCAGCTCCCCTGTGCCTTGTGGTGGTGCATTACATATTCTGTAGAAGGGCTCAGCATCGTGGGTGGTGTCTATTACTTCTCATACAAAAATTCCAGACATTGCAGATCTGCTGGGAATAGGAGGCCTTTTTAAAGTTCCTTCAACAGCCTCCTTCGGTTATTTAAAAGAAATCCTTCAGAGTTTGCTCTCACACAACACACCTCTACAACAGGGTGATAACTGAAGACCAGAAATAAGGGGTTGAGGTAAATTAAGCAATGGAGCAGATGCTGGGGGTCTACATTTAAATCTTTAGAGGCTTTGCTTCTGATATGAGTGTGGACACTAGTAGGACAGACCTTTCTTTGTAGGTACCAAGATGAGTACCCTCTTGCAACTATTTTTTTTTTGTCTGAAGAGAGCAATTATGGGGTTGTTAATCTTGGTTCCTATCAGCTATCCCATAAATGTCAGCTCTCCCCTCAGCATTGTGATCTCCTGTGTTGCTACTGGATTATCTCTGGTTAAAATTTGTCTAGATGCTCCCTCCCAGAAGAGCTTCTAACTAAATATTGGAGAAACTCCTGACCTTCAGGTTGACATCCAGGTGTGTACTTCCACGTGCTTCTGCGATGCTGGCCAAGGGAGAGACTAACAGCAACACTAGGATCAGGAATATTTCTATTTGAGATCCAGGGAGAAAGTGCAGACTTTGGAGGTGTGGTCCAGTGGTTAGGGGAGGTATTGGAGACCAGTGGCATCAAGCTGACTCCAGGAGCCCTGCTCCTGCTTGTTTCAGTTCCTGGGAGCTAATAAGCTCCAGCTGCAGGAAACCTGAGCTGGAAAGCATTGTGCAGCTTTCCCTCTGTTTAAAAATATGGCTTTTTTTTTTTCTTACTGCGTTTATGTTTTTGTATGTTGTAGAACATCACTTGTAGGGCAATCTAGCAGTGAAAACAATAGTGTGACAAGGGGACAGGTCCAAGTTGGACACTGGTGCAGGAAACACCTGTGAGCTCAGTGCCATCCTTTCCCTCGTGGCTGCACCGCTTCGAGCCCAGCCCCGGCCTGTGGGGCAGCTGCCGGCCCTGAGTAAGAGTTTCCAGCAAACTCCTCTAGTGCTGGATATGAAGTTTAGCTGCTTTTCACCAACTCTGCTGTGAAAACTTGGGAAAGATGTTTGTTTGCCCAGCCAGTACTCAGGAAGGTGGCTGCTTTGGGGGGTGGCTATGCAGAGCTGCTCCTGGTGGGTCTGTGGGACCCTCTGGTTGTGGATGGAAGGTGTGCATGTGTAGGGAGGTTCTTGGGGGTTTTTTTGTCCCCTTCTGCAGAAAAAAATCTGGGCCATTCAAATCATTTGCCTTTTCCCTTGTGCTGACAATTTAACAGCCTTTTTAAAAGCTTTGGTTTCTCTCAAGTACGCTCGCCCCATACTTGTTTTAATTCTTGTGTGGAGGCCTGGAGCTTAACAATTATTTTGCTTAAGCTCTCTGAGACTTGCCATAAAACTTTTTTTTGTTTTTTTTAAACACACACATGCTAATGATCCCCATCAGATCATATTGTTAAACAGGGAATAAACTACTTGCACCACGATGACATTATTTTAAAAAAATGTTAAAAGCAGGCCAGCAGAGCCCATTTCAACAGTTTTGTTCTGAAATAATTTGCACAGATTTGTTAGAGTTAATTTGTTGAAAAGTTCAGTGTTTGTACAGGCAAGTCCTGATTTTCACACTGAGACACAAGAAGCAGGAGAGGAGTGAGTGGGTGTCCAGCATTTGCAGGAGCAGGATGGTGGGAACTTCCCTCCCTCTTACCCTTCTCCCCACTCCCAGCTGCCCGGTGCAGAAATGTAAAAGCAGTGTCAGAAGGCTGGAAAAGTCAGCTTTGGATTTTTGTGGACTCCCTGCAAATCAGAGGAACTGTCTGGCTCAAATCTGCATTTAGGGCCAAGAGAAGAGGATTTCCTGCTATTTAGTTGCTTGAGGAAGGAAAGGATTTACCTCTCTGCTCTAGCAGGACTCCATTTTTCTCCTTTTTATTAAGAATATCGTAGCGTAGGGCAGCAGTAGTAAACCTGCGAGAGCAATAATCACGGCTCTCCCTCCTCTTCCTCGTGGTGATGCAACTCCCCCCCTGCCCAAGCATCCTCCTGTCACAGCTCCCAGCCCCAGCAAGGGCTTGGCATGTCCCTCCAGTGTGAAAGAGGGAGTTGTGGAGGGGGCGGCTGCTGCGACGTCGCTCCCTGGGCCGGCTGCCGCGCTCGGCCGCCATCTGGATCCAGTTAGCTCTCTCGGCAGTAGGGCTGAGTCTCATTTCCTCCAACCAGTAATGTTATATAGGCAGTGATCCTGTTCTGCCCTAACATAATTGAAAATTATGTGTATTGTAGGCTCGCAGCGCTGAAATGTAGACTTGTAAAAATCTGTGGCTCAGGTAGCCTGTGGAGATTGGATTTGGCACACAATGAAGCTTTTATGTAAAGTAAGAATTATAAGCCACCACATCAATATTGTGTTACAGGCATGACAATTCTTGGATGAGGAGGCCTTGAGTCAGGCTCGTCACCTTAAACAATGCTAATATTTCATACTTTATCAACAGGGCTGGCATTTTGGAGCCAGCAAGTTGGACTTTTTTCGCTTTTGCAAACATCCTGCCGTGGAAGCTGTGGGTTCACTAGCTTGACATGGGCATTGGCTGTGGGCTCTGTCCCCCTCTGCTTATCTGACAGACAGAACATCTTGCCCTTGGCGGGACTGGGAGGCTGCTCTGGATCCTGGCCACTCGGTAGAGCTCATGGAAGTTGCTTTATCAACCCTTATGTGTTACTGCTTTCCCTTGGGTCGGGTTATTTGATTTTATTTTGTCTCCCACTGGTGCATTATCCACTGGTAGAAATGGAAGCTGTCCATGTCAGGGCTTGTGTGCAAAACTGAGCCCTCTGGGTTTGGACTGTTCCTGCTAGGCTTCATGTGCATGGCCAAGAGAAGCTGTTTGTGCTTTAGCCTTTGCACTGTAAGACTTCTTGGATCCTCTTTGCCAGGGGTGGGTAAGAGAAGGGCTTTACTGAGAGTCCAGACTAAGGGTTTTGAAAGGAGAAAAACAAAGTATAACAGCAAGATCTTCTGAAACGTTCATCTTGCCCTTAGGTCAGCCTGGTGTAGGAGCTGAAAGTACACGCTGAAAGCACGGGCTGTTGCGGGATAGAGGTGGAGTGGGAGCAACCATGCCTTCTTGCTCTGTTCCTTCTAATGGAATTTATTGCTAGTAAAAACCAGCAGAGCTGACAGTCCTGAAGGCTTTGTAATCCCTGCAATAATTACTGACTGGATGGGGTCTGCTGTGAGCTCACCCCTGCTGGTTGTCAATGCCTCTGTCTGCCCTTGGGGCAGTCTCAGAGAAGCCCACGTGTTTCTTGGCCTGTGTTTTAGGACAGCTGCTGACCTGAGGTCCTTACAGGTTGTTATGGTTGTAGGGATATTCCAGGGTTGCTTGTGACTGTGGAATGGTCATGGAAAAATGAAGGTGGTGGGTTTATTTTTGTGGGTAATGGCTTGGTGGCTGTTCCCTGAAAAGCCACCATTGGAACTATCATGTTCTTGTTGGGGCTTCAGCTGTGGCAGCGATAGCTTCTCGCTCTCCAAAACAGTTGTGGACTTTGAAGCAGAGTCGTGCACACATCCCATGAGGATGTTTTCCTTGGAAGAAGGGAAAAATATTTCGCTGGTTGTCTGGAAAACCCGAGAAAGCCAGCAGTAGCTGTGACACATCAGGACCCTTTCTGTAAATTTGTGTGCCCCTCTACATGGTGGTATTTCGATTGCTGTCTAAGAAAACTGGTAGGCTTTTGAAAATGTAGCAGTTGACTTGTTTAATAGTGCCATCTGCAAATCTGAAATGAATCAGATTTCCCCTCAAGTTTAAAAGTTGTCAGTTGGCTTAGACTTTGGGTCCAAATTCTGCGCACTCGGGTTGCATTTTTATGCACTTTTTTGAAACCACAAAGGGTTAGAAAGTTGCTTTAACATCATCTCAACTTTAAAATTTATGTTGTGGTCACATATATTGAAGAGCAGGGATTTGGTGCAAGTGATCAAATATCTGGAGGCTTACAATCGAGTTGTAAGAGTTAGGAATGTCGCTTATGGGTAGTCTAGTTCTGGTTTGTTTGGGTTTTATTTCTTGTTTTTAAGAAGTGCTGAAACATTCTGGTCCACATTGCACAAATCCCAAATGTGAACATGAATAAAAACAAGACTTCTTGGAACTTGAGGAACTCATATGGGGCACAAATCCAGAGTATGGGTTTGTTTATTTGCATTCCAGTAGCTCGGAAAACTCAGACCCTCCAAGTGATGGGAATTGGTAACACATCCTCTTGCTGGCTTCTGCTTTTTGGGCACGTCAGTGCCCAGAGTCTTGCAGCAAACAGGCCTTGCATGTGAGCAAATGTTTTGCATACGTGAGCAAATGTGATAGTGATGTGCTGAAAGCATGGAACCAGATCTCCTTCCTTCCTTTGTGGAGATTCAGATGCAGCTTCCGTTGTTCACCTGGAGTGGTGGGGGCTGTTCGTGCATGGTGGTTCTTCAAGATTACTCTTACTTTAAAAAAAAAAAAAAAAGGAGGAATGGGTAAACATAACTATTTCTCTAGTGGGTATTTTCTAGGAATAGATCTGTCAGGTCAACCAGAGTCTAGTGCTAAATAGGAGCTTCTGCAGTGGCCTGATGTATGTGGCAGCTGCTTTTCTTAGTTCTGGGAGGGGGCTGAAGGTATGTGGCCATACACATTTCTTCCAGCACGATACAGGGCTTTTAGAAGTCCCGTATTAACCTGTATTAGTTGGGACAGCACAGCACAGCACAGCACCATGCGGAGAGAAAAGCTTGGGCTGAAATTTTATTTAGATGTACGGCGCAGAAGTTTGTTTGGGATAACTGATTCCTCTGTGGACCTGCTCTTNAGTTCATTGTGGGTCTTTAAAAATATTCTTTCTTTAAAAAAAAAAAAAAAAGGAGGAATGGGTAAACATAACTATTTCTCTAGTGGGTATTTTCTAGGAATAGATCTGTCAGGTCAACCAGAGTCTAGTGCTAAATAGGAGCTTCTGCAGTGGCCTGATGTATGTGGCAGCTGCTTTTCTTAGTTCTGGGAGGGGGCTGAAGGTATGTGGCCATACACATTTCTTCCAGCACGATACAGGGCTTTTAGAAGTCCCGTATTAACCTGTATTAGTTGGGACAGCACAGCACAGCACAGCACCATGCGGAGAGAAAAGCTTGGGCTGAAATTTTATTTAGATGTACGGCGCAGAAGTTTGTTTGGGATAACTGATTCCTCTGTGGACCTGCTCTTGTTCAGACCAGAGTCGAGCGCTTCTGGTGCAGCAAGCTGAAGCTTTTCTTGCTTTTGAATCAATGCCCCCGTATGCTGCAGACCTGTGTGTGTTCAGCCTGTCTGCTGGTGGCAGTGCCACAGAGAAGTTGTGACTGTCCCAGAGCCAGGGTTGTCTGACAGAAGATAAGCAAGAAGAGAATCCGTGGTGTCTTCCAGAAATGGTGAAAACTAGAGAAAATCGGTGCTAAGACCCAGCAGTGCTGGGTCCTTTTGGGGTAGTGCTCTGCCTTTAGGGCTCATACAGCACTGGGGAGTTGGAGCAGTTGGCTTGGTGCATTTGTTGAAAGAAGGCTGACAGATGACCCATTCAGTAATGAGATCATATTCTTAACTCATGATATGTTTTCCCTCTCCTGACACTGATACCCAGCTTTTCCCTTGTCCCATCCTCTCCATGGTTATGCTGTTTTGTTTCTTTGTGGGTTTTATTCTACTTCTAGATTTGCTACAATTAGTAAAATTAATGTAATACTGTCTTTGCAATCTGTTTTATATTCTTTTATCCCTGAACTGTAACAGAGTGCTATGAAATTGTTAGTTCTGCACAGATTTTGTCTCCACAAACATGTAAGGTTGTCTTAATTTTTGTTTCAGTTCCTTGCATAAGTTTTAATTTATACTTTTTTATCCATGTTACCTAAGATTTGTTATTTTTTTTGCCTTTTGTTTCTGAACTCATTTTTCTTTTCCCATTTTTGTTTCCTCCATCCAGTATCTGCAGATGAAATGGCCACTGCTTGATGTTCAGGCAGGGAGCCTTCAGAGTAGACAAGCCCTCAAGGATGCTAGGTCTCCATCTCCAGCACACATTGTTGTAAGTAAACGCAGAAAGATGTTCTTCCTTTGTTTAAAAAAAAAAAAAGGCATTTGACATTAATGGCATTGGTTGTCATCAGTTTTCTTTTACACAGACCAAAGGAGAAATACTTCAAAACAACCAAATCCCTAACAAGCCTGTGGTAAAAGGAGGGAATACTTTTTTTATCACTGGGGTGTTTATGAAATTATCATCCATGTAGCTTGCAGGAGACCAGGGAGCCAAAAATGCTCTAAATTTACCCACTGCAGAATTACGTAGTGGCAGTGGAGTCCAGTCAGGCTGGTTTACACATCTGACGGTGTTGAAGTGAAGAGAGTGAAGGGACTGTCTGGAAAGCAGTAGAAAAATCAAAACCAAGCCTATTCTATGTCCTTTACTTAAAGAAATCCTTCCTTATTGTAAAATCTGGGATGAGAGTTTGTGAGAGTTGGTCAGCATTTTACCTGGGTGAAGGCTCAAAAGAAAGACCCAAGTTTAACAAAGCACGTGTCCCTTTGTGTTGTGGTGACTTCTCATTTAGGATAAACAGTGTTATCAAATGTTTGCTACTACCTGCAAAATATAAAACTCTTTTTAATGAGTAGTATTTAAAAAAACAGTATTATTTATTAATTTCTAACTTAAGTTTTCAATTCTTGGTTAACTTTTCTTGTGCTTCTATTGTGAAAACAATGTTGAGTTTGCAATGTTCAGTACAAATTTACATGAGAGTGATTTGGGGGTTTATTTTACTTTCTAAAATAGCATCCATGGAGATCTAGGAGGAAATGGTTTGTTTATGTGGTGATTTGCAAGAGAGGTGATATGCAATGGTCCATCCTCACCCATAGTCAGTGTCAGTGCCATTTGTTGTTAAGGAACATCTTAGCTCTGACTGTTCATCTGGCAAATTTACCTCTGGAGAACATGGCACGTAGTGGGTTAGAATATTCCTTCTGAAGTAACTCATCATCAAGTTTAACGTGATTTTTTTTTTTAAAACTTTTTTACAACCATTGGATGGTAAGGTAAATACCAGAAATAGAAACTCTGCTTATTCTTTACTTTTTGCTCTATATCTAAAGCTGACATAGCTGGTAGATCATCCAAGGCACACACTGGTTTTGCTAGAAATCTCAAATCATACTAAGCATGTTGAGGAGCTTCTTTTTCCATTGTTGTCTCTTTAAATTGAGAGTTGTCAGCCCTTTGCTATGAGTGTCATAGTTCTTTATTTAAAAAGAAAAAAAGATTTCCTATGTTTCAGAATCCATAGCTTCTAAACCATCCCTCAATCCATCAGAGAGCAATTGGAACAAGACTGGTATCTGCCCAGTTGCTATCTAGTGCTGGCTGCTTCACTTTTTCAGAATGACTTTGCTTTTCCTTCCTGTCCACTTGGGCTGTCACTGGAGGAAGAGATCAGAGAAAAGATGTGTGGCTGGTTATTCAGAAATCTACAGTCATCAAAACCTGCCATCATCTTACTCTTAATAAGAAATGAACTAGAGAAACTTTCCTATTTTAATTCATTTCTTTTTACTGCTGTGCTAGAGGACTGACACAGGGGGTGGGAATGTTCCCAGGGCTCTGGCATGGTGGAGTGGTGTCAGGCTCATAGGAAGAGATGGAGAAGGAGCAAGAGGCTTCTCCTGGGTGGTTGCAGCTGGGAAGGGCAGGCTGAGTTTGGTTGGGATCACCTGCACTTCCCAGTGCTGAGCATCCACTATCCCTAAGCCTCCTGCCCTGCAGGAGAGTGGACACTTGCCTTTAAAACCCAGAGCAGCTTATGGTGCTGAGGGGTTGATTGTGGTCTCGGCTCCCCTGACTCTCTCCAGCCCTTCCACCCAGGTGTGGACGAGGTGGAGACAAGAGGTCAACAAAATATACAAAAAAGGTTCAAAAATCACAATCATTTTGGAAAATGAAGCGAAACCTGCTTCCAGGGAGGCTGAGGCTGATCTGCTTTGTGTTTTGACCATTTATGGGGTTCTTATGGGTCTCTTTAAAAGCTGTTTCACTGTGCTATTCAATAAAAAGCATATTTACCATAGCAACCACTTAGGCCATGAGGAACATATACTACCTCCGAGATGGAGGCCACCTTCCGAAAGAGCCACAGCTGGCATTTGTAATGTGATCTTTTGTGCTACTTACAATGTTGGAGGGGGAGGAGACGGAGGAGGGAGTGAGGGGGAGAGCAGTGGGTTTTTGGGAGGGGGGGAGGTTCTGCAAGGTTTAATGTTTATTTCTAGCAGCAAACTGTTTTGCCTTGTTCTGTTAAAATATATAAATAAGGGACAGCTTTTTCCACCCTTTTTCCTGGCACTGACCCCAGGCCACATTATTTTGTGGAGTGCAAATGGTCTTATTTTTTGGTAAATAAAGTTAGAGCGGGTAATGGCATTCAGGGGAGATGAAGTGGCTGCAGATGCCAGTTGGCCTGGGATGTGTCAGGCATCTCTGGTGTCCCCATTGCTGCTGCTGTGCTTGCCCACAGCACCTGGGACCTGGCTGCTCTTGCACAGAGCTCTACACCCACTTCTGCACTTGTGAAAACGCAGTTAATCTTTTTGTGGAGCAGTGATGGGTATTTCATGGGCATCCTGATGTTTCTGTGCAAGTGTAATGTGTAGGGATAGAAACTGGTTCTCTACCCTGGTTGCTGTGTCTAGTCTACCCATCAAGTGTACCTATGCCAGTTTTTCATCTTCAAATCAGTTGGGCTGCCCTGAAGGTCTGTAGGAAAATGCTAACACCTGCAAATCACTTCTTATCTTTCCCCTATCTCCGAAATCAGGATTTGAGGCTAATCCTCATAGCTGGATTGCAAAGAGAGGAAAGGAGAGTGCGGGGGGCTTGGGTTTTTCCCCCTGCTTTTTTTTGTGCCTTTTTTATTTTTTTTCTTTCTTTTTTTTTACTTTCTTTTTTCTTCTCCCCTTTTTTTTCCTTCCTTTTTGTTTTTTCTTCCCTTTTTTAACAGTCTTTCTTCTCAGTGCTTGGCTGTGACAACCACAAGCTCCATGTCAGCCTTTACTCCCAGCTCTGATGAAACTCACCTTAGGAGTTCAGCGTAATGACTCAAGGCTGCATAACATGGCCGTCTGTAACGTCTTAAGTAAAATCTATTCTATTCGTCAGCCATCCTCCTTTCAGATTTGTTTAAGAACATTAAGTTAAGACTACAAAAATTGAAGCAAAAGACCAGCATGAATAATTTGGCTGGATTGCTGCCCCCAGTGCCGAGGGCTGGGTTAATACTGCTTTTTCATGGTGCTTGAGAGAGTCTCCAAGGCCCATAATGAGAAACAGAATATTAAACTGAAATTATGTTCAGTACGTCTTGAGGAAGGTACAGCATGAGGCTCCATTTAAGACCAGTGCATTTATTTACATTTAGGTGCTTCACTCGTCTGGTAAGACTTTTTGCATCTTGCTCTGGCACAGTCATGCTGCTTATCTGTGTCCAAAGGTGAAAGAAAACTGGGGGAAAAATTGTTTTAATAGTATACTATTAAGCTTGCTAGGTCAAAATTTTGAATTCAGCCTGCAGATAGTACTATGATGAGGCTGGGATATTTTTAAAGTGTTTTTTATGGTTATTTCCCCTCTTTTTTTTCTGACCTTTGATTTCATTGAAGGTATTAAGACTTTGTGAAACAGTCTTAGCAGGAAGTTTTGGGTGTAAAGCAGACTCCAGCTGGGTACCTTGCCCTCAGGGGATGGGGTGCTAGTTGTCCTGAAATCCCATGGTCAGTGTGCACCTGATCTGATCCACATGTGTGCTGCTGGCATGGTGATAAGGATGAGAGATGGGTGATGTAGGAATGGGAATCTCACATGAACATTTTCTGTTGCAGCCTGGACAGGCAAGTGAAAATGAGCAAAGCATGTCTGTGCAAGGATCTCTGAAATCTGCTCACTGCAGAAAGCAAGCTCCTTTAAAAACATTTTTATCTGTGTGCATTCCTACAACCTTAAGGAGAAAACCAGTGCTGTTCTTCCCTGTTCTCTGCAAAGTAAATACTCTGGCTCAGCCATACCCTCTTTCGGGTAGGAGTGTGGGTGAAAGACCAGTCCTGGGATCCTGCCTCCTGCAGGCTGTGCAAAGACTTGCTTTTAGTTTCCTTTGTACCCAGCAAAAACATTCAGAACCCAAGATCATGGTGGCTCAGTACAATATATTCCTTATAAAACAGTAAGGGGTTTAAAAAATTCCTGCATTTTGAAGTAAATGTCAATGTTAACCTCGGGGGGAGGACTTCCAGTACTTTTTGGCCTAATGCGTAAGGAACACAGCCGTATAGTAGACTGAATCACCAAGAACAAAGAATCACTGTGCAGTAGTGTATCTATTTTTTTCCTTTTTTTTTTTTTTTAAAGAAAGTAAAAATGTTTTTTCAAAACACGATACGACAAGCAAAACTGAAGGCAAAACCATCTGAAACGTACTGACTGTTCTCAGGCTCTTCGACGAGCATGGACAGCAGGCGTCTGGGACCTCTGCGTGGTTCAGAGAGATCAGGAGTTTTTTCCCAGAGCGATTTGAGTTGAAGCTGCACAGTCTGCCCTGCCTGTTCCCCGATTTTTTTTTTTTGTCTTATGTGCTTTGTACTTCTGCATTTTAAAGAAAAAAACAAATACCTACTAGTAACAGTTAGGTTTCTCTTAGCCAGATTTTAAAAGGCACCTACAGTGTCACTTCAGACAGGCTGGAAGTGGGGTGCATCCAGACATATGTATGTCTTGTATGTGTGGGGCCATCTGGAACCAAAATCTTGTAACTTCCACTCACAGTGCTCCAAGGGGGTTTTTAAAGCTCTTGCTTTGTTTGTCTTTAATGTTTTGTTGCAGGGAGACTGTTCTTCCTCTGCAGTAATCTCTTGAGATGTTCTTGGATTCCAGGCTGCCTGCACCCATGATAGGACCCCTCTTCTGTCCCTAGAGATCTGCTGGGTGATCAGGAACACGGTGGTGTTGTAGGGGGAAGGACTGGGGTGGGCATCACCGATGTCCGTGCCTGGTATTTGAGAGGGACACGTGCATGGGCCGGAGGAGAGGGCTGTGTCTGAGCTGTCCTGGTGCCCAGTCAGTCCCTGATGGCTGGTAGGTCAGGGACCCAACATGCAGATCCCTGAGACTAACACTGCAGAAATACCCACGCAGACTTAATTGGAAAGCTCCTTTAGTGACTCTCTCCTTTTCAAATACTCTATACTTTATTTGGCTAATTGCTCTGGCAATTTGCAAAGTACATAAAATGTTTCATTAATACATGCCCGAAAGTGTGCAAACATCTTGTCCTGAATTTTTGGAGCTTCTTGGAATTAAGCCACAGAACAAATTAAGCTTGCTGAGAATTTTGTGGCTGAATCTTTCACCACTAATTCCTTTTGATTTTTTGCTGGGGAGGGTTGTGTTTAAAAAAATTCTGTGTACAAACCGGAATGTTTGGGGCTAAGTATAGAATTCACCTACTGGCAGCCCAATAAAATTGTTTTGGATGGGTTCCTGTAAAACACACCCATTACATTCAGTACCCATTAAATATGAATGGAAACCTAGCGCTTGGTTTGTGTAGAGAACAGAAGAAATGTGGGCTCCTTGAAAGTAATTCACTTGGTAATTCGATACGTTTGCAAAATAGTTCAGACTTTAGGGGACTGCTTCATGCCCTTGTGTTTACCCAGTAACACAATGTCCATCCTCTACAGCCCTCGTTTCAGTACTGGAGGTAACTCCTCTGCTGTAACGCTGAGACTGGGGAAATGTGCAGGCTTGTACCTCTTACTGTGTTTTGAGCAGGAATTTAATGCTTCTGCAAACATCAGTCAGCACTAAAGCACCTTCAGAAGACACCTTGTGGCTGGATTGGCAGCTGGGATGAATTGTCACGCTTGGTTGTAGTCAGGAGATCTGTGAGTAGCTCCAAGAACTCTGAAGTATTTGGATGCTGGGATATTTCAGCTGTGAATAAATGCTGTAAAATGTATAGTACTGCCAACCCCAATTGTTCTAGGATCATGAGTCAGGCCTCAAAAGATCGTGAGGATTTGTGGGGGGGTTTTGTGTGTTGTTTTTGTTTGTTTTCTGTTTCTTAAATAATACATTTTGTATTCTCTTTATTTGTTCTGTTTCCTGAGCCTGCAGGGTATACTCTGCTCAATCTCAAAGTTTTCTCTACAGCAGTTCGTGAGCTTGCTGTGTGCTGTAAGCGGAATCTGAGGTTCTTCCCTAAACACTTGACTTCAAGGCTACCATGCCTTGAAAAACAGCAAGTATTGCTAGACTGGCTGTAAAATTGTGGGAGTTAGCAACCCTAAGTGTTGCTCCAGGAGAAGGCAGCTGAGTTAGGTGTGTTAGGATATGCTTGGCTCAACCAAGTCTTCATCTGTTGAACATGCATTTCTTGTGAATAATGTGGTTTGACTTTGGGAGAAGCTGGCAAAGGCTCTGGCTTTGAGTGCTGGGAGGGCTTACCTTGTGATGGATGGCTGCAGCATTCCCAGGCAAGGACAGGCTTCTCTAACATTAGTGAGGATAGCTCAGTAGGTCCTCCTGGAGCAGCAGGTTTATAGCCATGGATATTGCAGTGAACTAGCACCAGTTTTGGTTTCCTGAAGAGGCTGTCCAGTCTTGCACATAAGTTGGAGCCTTGAGATTTGGCATTTTGGTTTGTTATGACACACCAAAGTATATCTCTGTCTGACATATCTCAGTATTGAAGCTCTCTGGGCGAAGAGGAAGCAGGACAAAAACTTGCTCATCAGATCATCCTAAGAAAGACGTAGCTGTGCTGCCATCAGTGTGGTTGGAAGTGCATCTACTGCAGCATTCCCTCTTGTATCTTTTGTTTATAAAATAACCCCTTATGTCCTGAATGTGGCACAAATAAGGTACCTAAATTCTGGCCCTTTTTGACTAGTTAGCCTGGGATACAATAAACCTGCAGAGAGCAACATTTTGAGAAACCTACACTGGGAAGATGGTTTAGGAGAGTATTTCAGCACAGAGGAACGCAAGCTGCATTTTGGATTCAGTCACATGGCAGTTCGTTATGCTGGAGCATGCATGTTAAATGAACTTCTAGGGACTTGTGTGGGCCTACAATTAAATATCAGCAGGTTATCAGCTCTCCAGCAGAAGAGTGGCTGTGCCAGGCGGAATGAAGAGGACGCAGACGGTCCATCCCCAGAGCCCCGGGCGGGTGCGAGGGCTGCAGCAGCAGCAGCTCGGCCTTGGCAGCGGGTGAGGAGCCGCAGCAGCGCCGGGTGATGCTGCAGAGCCAGATGGGTGAGCCTGTCAGATCAAAGTTGATGTGTACCGAGGGTGGCAGACTTGGCAGGGCCGCTCGCCGCAGGTCCTCCTCCCCACGCACCCTGTCTGCAGCTGAAGTTTGTGGCTGGATTCAATCTGGAGCTTAGAGAAGTAGGTACTGAATAATGCAGCCTCCTCTGGAGCCAGAGCCCGTGCCGACAGGAGCAGGAGCAGCCGTCATGTGCAGAGCAGAAGATTTAATGGGTATGATGTGGCCCTGGCACTTATTTTTCCCCAAATTTCTAGAACCACAGTCTTCCCTTCCCAGCACGGCTTCGGGCTTGTTGACACGGAGTGGAAAAGCCCAAATACGCAGTCGAAGGAGCTGTCTCGGAATAACTATTCCTCATTATCTCTCCATGCGGCCACTCTTATTCAGCAGTAAGAGGTCCTTTGTGTGGTTTAGCTTAATCCGCTTTGGAAACGGATTAAGCTAAATCTCACAAAGGAACTCTTAGTGCTGAATAACGGTGTCCACATGGAAGGATAATTCGAAATAGTTGTTCTGCGTTTTTCAATTCACACTTGAGCACAAAAACTTTCCCATGCAGATGAGCCCACTTGAATAGGAACCGTCTATTTTCTGTCTAAACAAGGTCTGTGTGCTGTGTCCAGGTGCTGTAGTGAAGTAAACAGCACATATTTTTCATTAAAAAGAAAGGAAGGAAACTGGCATTGCTGGGCTCAGGACCATTTTTTTGCCAGGTTGCTCAAACCCAGGATTATTGCTTTTCTCAACAGTTCATGTGGTTTGGGATTAGATTATCTATGGGATACTTTACTTTCTGGACTGTATAGACATTTCTACTCTTCTGTGAAAGGAACTGGAGCTGCCCTGTAAGGCACTGCATAAAGAGAAGGAAGGATGCTTTCTGCTCTGCCCTATGCAGACCTGTTTGGCAAGGGGCAGACCCATTTTGGAAAGCCTTTGGGGAGTTAGAGATGTTACAAATAACAGGGAGCGATGCCTTTGTAAAACAACCTCCCAGCCCTAATCTGTCCCCAGGCAGTGTTCTGTGACTATTTTCACAAAAGAAAGCTAGAAATAGTTGTCAAACAGATTTTGGCTTTGGATATGCAGTGGGCTGGTGGCAGGGGTCTGGTTCCAGGGGAACTTCCGTGGAAGCTTCACTCATACCTAGCAGATACCTGTGAGTAAAGTGATTGAGCACTTTTCCTGAGGTGGGGAAGCATTGCTCACTCCTCCGTTTCACCAGTGTGGCCAGAACAGATGCTAAGTAACTTTCCCAAGCTGATTTTGAGAAAGTGATGACTTCCACATCTGGATTTTAGAGGCAAGCAAAAAAACCTGTAGCCCCACAGGAAAGCAAAAAAAAAAAAAAAGAAACTGAAGTAGTTTTTGAAATCTAAACCTAAAATCCTAACAAATCCTAACGTGTCAGACCTTAGAGGAAAGTTACTTTTGGTGTTATTTAGGTCCTTGTGTCAGATGTACCTTATGCCTTATGTCTTGGAATTAGTAAGTTTGGGGGAGCTGGAGCAGTCCTTCCTCCACCTTGGCTGGCAGTAGCCATGTGCCCAGGCTCCCATCTGTAGGAATGATATGTGCAAAATGAGGGATAGGCTGGTTGGGTGTTGTGGACATGCATGGTTTGAGCACATATGTTTGTGTGTATACAAGAGGAAGGGTGTTTTCTGACTAAGCACCCTGATGGAAGCGAGAAGCAGCCAAGTTTTGAGGTTTGGTTTGAGGGTTTTTTGTTGTTGGGCTTGGTTTTTTTTTTTTCCAACCTTATCCCTCTACTGTCTTGGTGCAGCTTAAGGACCTGATGGTGACCCTGGGCCCTGCAGTGCAGGCCTGCAGAAAGAGGTGCAGTTTCCTAGGAGAGGCGAATGGTTCTCTAACATGCATTTTTCCTGTTGGCACGACTCAAAGACTTCTCAGCTACTATTACTGTGGAAACTAGTTTCCCCTTCCTTTTTTACTTTTTAGGCCTTGATTCAAGAAATCATTAAACATGCGTTGATGTCCATTGGTGTTCAGGACAACACTTAAGCATGCGCTCCAAGTATTGTCTTGTGTAGTGATGCTTTTCTGAGTTGGGATGCTGGAAATGAGCATTTTTATGAAATAAAGTCCCTTCCTGAGAGATGGTTGTGGCCTCTGCCTGTCCCCCAGCTATTGAGAAGAAAGAGGGACAGAAGGAATAGAGTGACCTGAAGTCTTCTACCCTGGAGCTTCTCCTTGTGCTGACACATTTCTTCCCAGGGGTGTAGGAGGAGTAGTAGAAGAAAAGTTGAAGTAGGGTTTTGGTCATGATGCTCATCTGTCCACTGGGAAATGGACAAAATCTGTCCATGGTCTCCTTCCCTGGCTGGAAGGGTAGTGTCTGGGAAAGGAAAGAAAACAAAAAAAGTTGCCCTAATCTGTGCCTGCAGAGCTCTGCAATGTCAGTATTGAGTGTTGTGGGCATGTGACTGCCCTGTAATAAGGAAATGATGTTTTATGGAGGAAAGCAAAATGAAGAGACCTGAAAGCCTCCAGACTTTCTTACTATGCACTTATGGCTGTGAACACTTCTCCTGCCAAGCAGCTGCATGGAAGCCATATCATTAGAAAACCCCAAATGTCTGCAGTAAAGTTTTCCCTGGCAGCAGAACTTCTGTCACTGCATGTTGGGCATGTCTACGTGGTTAATTAATATTAAGCAAGCAAGATTTTGAATTGCTAAAGCTGTAACTGCTCCACGTTGACTCCTCATCTTGATGCTTTTCAGGCATGTCCAGCTCTTTGGAGGGAAATCGTTTACTGGACATGAAATAACCTGCTCCTTATTAAAGGGCTCCGATGGCCAGGACGGGTTACTTTGGGATAAGCTCCGGTGTGAAACTGAGGCAATGCTGGTTGCTCCACAGTTGCTGCCCGAGGGGTAAATGTGAGGCAGCAGCTGCCACTTGGACTGAAGGTGTCCAGAGCTGAGCATGTGGCCAAGCAGTTGCAGTGGTGCTGTGAGGCCTCGCTGGGCTCACCCTGCAGTGACTTGTTCCGCTCGTCATGCCCGGGGCACGTCCAGGGAGCGTCCGCTCACACCGGAGATGGACTGTTAAGCTCCACTCCTGTGTAGACAACGCTTGGACACCTCAGATCACGGTGCTGGGGAATCTGTGGGATGAGTAAACAGTGAGAAAGCGTGAGGGAGCAGTCCCAGCACTGGTGGGAGAGGAGAACAGCCAAAGAGCTGGTGCCGTGTTCTTGTCTGACCAACTCAAGCTGCTCCACGCCTGGGCACCCAGCTGGGCTTGCGACTCTTGAATTAAAGCATCATCCTGCTCCTGTTTGCTGGTGGTTGGACTGGGGGCCTTAGTCTGGGGTTGGAAAATTAGGTACCCTTCCCGTCCCAAGTGCCATTCAAGCATGATAGTGGCTTCTCCCTGTGGACACAGTTTCACCAATGTGACTGTGTAATGAGCCGGTCAAAGCGCTTGGTGCAAATTAAAGATTATTTCATTATTGTTTTATTGCTACCTGTATTTAGGAAGATCTAGCAGGCAAGGAACTGTCAGAAAAGCAGATTGTTTTTGCTGCCTCAGGTTGCCCAAATGCAGGGGAGATGGGGCTGTGCAGCGCACGGCACAGCAGCGGTTGGGTTGCTGTACGTGTGTGGTGTGACAGGCACCGTATGCTCACGTCCCTTTCCCAGAAAGGTAACGTGTTCTGCATATCAGATCATGGCAAAGCTGGAAGTGATGTACAGCTCCCCTGAGCCTGAGTTCACAGTCCAAACTGGTAGGCTAGCCTGTCTTTGACATGCATATTTAATGCTGTAGTTGTCTTTGCATACTTTGCTGGAGGGGACTAAAGGCAAAAAAAACCTTGGTTGCTCACCTGTCCTTCAGCACAGGTGAGCTTTGCACTTTTTCCCTTGGACATCTGTGAGACATTTAAAAGAGCATCATGGGTTCCTGACATCAAAGAGTTAATAGCAGTGAGTGGGTACAATAGCTCATTAGGACTTAAACGTGGGCTGCAAACTCAGAAATCTTGATAATTTTGGTCTATAAGGACACTGAACTTTCAACCCTAGTTCAGCAATAATAAATGCCTGTTAAGTAAGGCTTCCTTTTATGAAGAGAGGGTGGATGGATGCATTTCAATGGGCTTTAAAAGTATTGCTACTCGTTTCAGCGTCTGCTGGCCAAATGCATCCGGGCATGGGAAGGCATTTCAAGATCTGCACAAAAAGCACTTTGAAGTATAACCTTTGTGAGCATCTTAGCTAAACCTGACTGCAGTTGGAAGCAGCACTTTATCTATTTATCTATCTATTTATTTATTTATTTAAGAAGTATTTTCCTTTCAAAGTTGCTTAAAAAAAAAACCAAAACACCAACAAAAAACCAAACCAAAAAATAAACCTGTGAGCAATTAAATGAAAATACAGTTTTGAAACTTTGACCCAAAGTGAAAGGTGATGGTGTATGTTTGCTTTTCACGTAGATGTTTTCATAGCCAAATATATCAGTGCTGATTTTTGAAAGCAGGGAAGGTGAAGCTGCGGTTAGGGATAGAGCTCAGGGAGCTGCTCAGGCTGACAGCCCTGCCACCCTGGAGAAGAGGGGCTCAGGCACGGAGCCGTCCTCCAGCCCATGCTGGCTGTGCCCACAGGAATCCCAGCGAGGAGCTCAGAAATCTTTAACAACCCATTTGTTTACCTGTAGAAGGTTCCATTGTGGGGACTAAGATTCAAAACAATCTCAGAGTGGCTGCAAGTTACCACTTCATAAGTTGCAATATTCCTTGCCTTGAGTTCACAGGTCCAGATTCAGACAGGCTTCTGCTGAGGTCCTACATGAGAGCTGAAGTTTTGTGTGTGTGTGTGTGTGTGTGTTTTTTCTTGACTCTCGGAGAGCACGAGGGAGACCTCCATGAAGAGAGTGACAGGGTTTGATATAAACCAGCAGGACTGCATTGCTGCCATTATTCGACAGTAAACCCTTTCACAATGCCATATGCTGTGCATTCCAGCGCAGCAGCGGAGGGTGTGATATAGTTAAAGCACACTCGGCAAACAGGAAACGCTGGTGACCGCTGTGTGTGCTTTTCATGGAGATAAAGTATTGAGAGCGTAACGAAGGGAAAAAAAAGTGCTGGGAATGGGGGGAGAGGATGGCAGGGGTGAAGGA
The DNA here is from genome assembly GCA_013398055.1 of Ifrita kowaldi. Lineage (NCBI taxonomy): Eukaryota > Metazoa > Chordata > Aves > Passeriformes > Cinclosomatidae > Ifrita > Ifrita kowaldi. Next base: position 73,308 of record VZRS01005948.1, read on the forward strand.
GAGGAATATATTTTGGGCCTGACTCTCCGGTCATTATGAAAACGCAGGCAGGAAATGCAGCCGCGAAGCAGCCGAGAAAACACTGCTTTGCTCCAAGATGTTTGTTTTACTCCATTACATGTATTTGCTAGTTTGCTGCTGGGTAGCGAGAGTGGGTGTGTGTGTGGTTTGGTTTTTTTCAGGTTTTTTTGTTTGTTGGTTTGTTTTGGTTTTTTAATTAACTTTATTTTATTTTTAAAGTTCCTGCCACTCTGGCTTAGTATCCAACTCCCTTCCCCTCTACCCTACCCTGGTTAATGATGAAAGGCTATTTTAAGGGGCTGGAGTTCAGTAACACATATTTCATACTCCAGGAAAATGCAGACATCGGTGTTTAACCTAAGCACAGTTATTTTCCTGGGCAATGGCTCTGCAAAAAGCATTGCAAAGCCTCCTCAGAGTTAGGAAGTCGCTGTTGCAGAGCAGGGAGGAAGGCAGGGGGATGGGACAAACAGGTCCTCGGATGGGGAGAGCTCTGAATCATAAACACACCATAGCTTTAATAAAATAAGTGAAGTGGAGCCTTTTCAGACGAGGGCAGACTGTATTGGGGCAAGCCGGGCTTTTAACGTTGGGAGTGAAAATTGACAGGCTGAGAACTGGGACATAAACAAAAATGTCAGTCCCTGGGAGTCTTGTTCACTGGACAATGTCTCAATTGTTTCAGTGATTTTTCGCAGGCAGCAGGGGATAGTGGGAGATTTAACTCTTTGCTGGTTGTGCAGGAGCTGGAGGTGCTCACAGAGTGAAGAAGTGGCAGAAAAGAGCATTTTTGTTTGGAAATGATTAAGCATGTCAGTGGGTGATAAGAGAAGGTCACTCTGTTCTCGGCATACTTGTCTGCTGTTAAAGTTGGACTTTACACTTCTTTAATTTTATTTAGGTTTTGTTCCTTGCTTGGAAAAATGTGTTTTGGGGAGTTTTTTGCCTTCTAATTTTTTTGCTTTATATCACAAAAACTGAGGCCATGGGGCAGACCAGTAGATATATAAGAAAAAGGGAAAGCATGTGTGTGTGTGTTACATTTTTTTAAAAATTAGTATTTCTTCATTAAATGGCTGACAGGCAAGCTTGGTATTTTAAGGCTGTCTAGATTGTTTGGAACAGGCTGAAATGTGAGATAGGGAATGCCCTTTATTTTATTAACCGCTTTACTGTTTTGCTTAAGTCTCAAAATAAAAAGCCGTCTTCAAAGAAGGCAGAGGAGAGGCGAGGAGCTTAGGTGTCTCATCATACTTTTGCTTTATTTATTATAAAAACAAACATTGAAACCTGTTGCATACCAGCCTGACGTGGGCAAGGTCCAGAAAGCTGCAACTGGTAATTCTTTACTCATCGGATTTTGAATGTGTGTTTTGTTGTGGGCAGGGGGGAGGAGGGTGAGACGCAAACTGAAGTTGCTTCTTCAGGGCGCAAAAGCTGTTGAGGTTTATTTGCAGGAAGATAAACCTCTTTTAATAAAACGTGGGTCTTGTCTCAGTTGAGTGAAGTTGAAACATTTTGTAGGCTGGAAGCCAGCTCGCTTGGTGTGCAGCAGCCCGGTATTAAAGGTCTGGGATGTGCTGAGGTTGCTTTAACTTAATTTAAGGAATAATAATGTATCCCATATTTGTATCCGTGCATCCTCCAGCTGCTTTGTGTTCAGATGCATATTTGCAGCCCCACACTTTCTCCTGCTTTCACATTTGTCCTTCCCCAGCCCCTGCCTGCTGCTGAGGCCAGGATCAGCCCAGGGCTCTCCACTGCCTTCCTGCCGGGCAGGAAATTGCCTCCTCCATGACTGCTGCACACAGTAATGCAGGAAAACTTGTGCTCATGGGCAGGCTGCTCCCCAAATTCCTGCTTGGGAGATATGCTCTCCTGTGTGATAAGCATGGGGAAAGGAAGCTCGTGTTCTCCAGATGCTTCCATGTGTGGTTCACATGGATGGGAGATAGAGAAGAGGGTGAAAGCAATGGCAGTGTCCCATTGAAACAGGCTGTCTCCAAAGGCCAGAGCAGGGAGAGTAAGTTGCTGTCCCTCCTAGAGTCTCGCCAGGGCTGGAGATAGTGGTCACTAAAAACACACACTGGAGCTTCTGTGGAAAATCTGGCTCCGTACGTGTTTTGAAGTGATATTGGTTTTGGAGATTTAGAAAGCAAAAGTTGTTGACATGTTGGAGCAGTTGCTTCCCTGGGCAAGTATCCTGAGTAGAGCTGGATTTAATAATTTATAATTAATCATTCGTGCAGCAAAATGTATTGCTCTTCCTGTTTGTGAAGGATCACTGAAGAGATCGTGATTTTTTTGTGGAACTTTGTTTGTTACTCATGCACAAGTCTCAGCGTTTTGTCTTGGAGATCATCCACAAGCAGTTCCTGAGCTGGCTGGTGTTGGGGCTCCTCTGAGCAGAGATGGGGAACATGTGATACATTTCCGTCCCCTGGGTTGAGCAGTGAGTGATACTCTTTAATTAATAGAAGTTTATTTTCCATGAACATTCTCCAGTACTTGCATAAATTCACCGTCTTGGCAAGTGTCCTTACCACTGAATTCATTTGCTGGTGTAGTCACAGAAAGCAGTTAGCTTTGTCACTTAATGAATTTCTCCTATTTGCTACAGAGCACAGCGTAATGCTGATCTAGCTCGGGTTGCCCTGGTTTTGTATGATATAAACACAGAAGTAAAGAAATCAGCAGTTTCAAGTATTTTCTTAGGACTGTTTTGAAATTTCCACCCCTTTCTAGTCATGAATAACAGTCAACTTTGATTTGAAAATAAACTCATTACTGATAATAACAGCCTTCAAGAGATCTCTGCTTCTCTGCTCCTCCGCATCTCCTAGAGAGACATAACTGCTGTTCCAGGTGAAACAATGCTATTTTTAGTGCCATTGCAGAACATGTTCACAAGATATCTGCTATACAGCTGGACAGCCCGCCTCTGTGTCTGTTTAGTTGCCACAATAGTTTTCAGGGCCACCTTTTCCTAGACATCCCAGTTAGCAAATAGTTAATTCTCTAGTTTAGATGAACTGGAAGGTGGAGAGAGAGGGGCACACTGAAGAGAAAATGCTCTTTGTAGCTATGTGTGGTGTCTATAACCCTTCAAGGCAGCTCAGTTGTCCAGGGTGAACAGCATCTTTAGTCTTTGCTTATGTTATTAAGGTTTTGGTGAGGTGTAATCAGCAGGTCATCTGCTCCGCTTCGTCCCCCACCCTTATTCTAAGACGTGCCTAGACGAGCCCATGGAGCTTGGGCATCATGTGCTCTCATGTCCCTTCACCTCACAGGACCTGAATCCTGCTTGAGGAGTTTGGGAAACTAGCAAAGCAAGAAATGGGCTAAGTCACACTTTGTAAGAGTTGGATGTTGTTTGCCTGCCTTCTGGAATGAGCATGTGCTGGGTGGTGTAAGGGTTCAGATACTTCTTGTTGCCGTGTTTCTCCTGTGAATATTGACTCAGCCTGGTGAGATACAGGTGTGGTGGTGGTTCAGTGAAGGGCTCAGAGAAACACTCCCATTGTTCTGGTTGGGTGTTTGGAGGTGTGATTGAGAGCTGCCACAGATTTGAGATAATAAAATAAGCAGGGAGCAATCCCTTCCCTGTGCTGTCAACAGGAGAGCTGTACCTCTACACCCATGCTGCCCTTGCACTGGGTATTAGATATCGCCCCTGTCTCTGTGAGGAGGGATGAATGGACATGTAAATCCCCATTTTGCTGCTTGAACATCTTCCCAGTGAAACATCAGGGTAAACATGTACATTCCATTTGTCTGGAGTCTTCCCTGCGGGCCACTTCTCACCAGCATCTGCTGTGCCCGCATGTTGAGGTGATGGTAGAAGTTCTAGATAATGGTACTTTGCACTTATGTAGCACTTCACGTTTCCAAAGTGCCATAAAAACCCAAGGCTCCCTATCAGTCCCTGGGGGAAGAGGGAGCTCGGCATTATTACCCTCATTTATGGGCAGAAAAGCTGAGATGCGGAGAGGTTAAGTGTTTTGCCCAAGCCCACACAACAAGTCAGTGTCAGATCTCAGATTAGACTTGGAGTTTTTCTGGCACTTGCTGTCATTGTGCAATCAGCTGGAGTGCGTTGCCCTCCTGAGATGCTCCTTGTCAAGCATGGAAACTTCATACAAAGCCTTCCGAAATGTGCAGAGAGACCCTGCCTTGGAGACAATGCTGGTTGCTTCTGTTTATATTTTAACATGGACTTAGGGGATATTTTACAGATCCTTCCAAGGGGCAAAAAAATTGCCTTCAGTGGAGAAAATTTCAGACTGAAATACTGTTCAGTTAGTGGTGGCATCTCATTGTGCTGGGCAGGCTGTGAAGACCTGTGTAACCTGGCCTGAGGAGCATTAATCTGTGTAGTGAAGTAAAGAAGTTCTTCAGTACCAGCAACTTTCTACAGCTTTTAGGGACAGAAGGTACAGCAAGAGGCTCCTGTCTGTGAGCAACAATGCCCCATCTACCCACGGGATTGCTCTCGAGGAGCTACTTGGTGTGTGAGGATGCTTTTGTTGGAGAATAAGAGTGCCTCTGCCTAGCACAGAGTAATTTGCTTTCAAAGTAGATTAAACTAAACTGGGAGGATCCTGTTAATCTGAAGCTGTGGGTTCTGCATCTGTGTTTGATCTAAATACTCTCATTTAAAATTGTATTTGTGTATTCTGGATTGATTTATCTTTTTCATATGGAGATGAGGCCTCATGTCTCAAACCACAATTTGATTGAGATACGAAATTACCAGGTTATTCAATGGGGGTGTCAGGCAACTCTTTCCCTCTGTTAGGTGATGCAAGTTTTCAGACAGATCATTTCCAATACTCTCTGAAGATGGGTTTGAATGGGCAATATCTGAATTATATCCCTGGATGCCCAGCAGTTAAACTGGCTGTGGCTGTGTACAAATTTGCCCTTCTAAAATAAGTGAATGAAACTGGGCTGGAGGAACATACCGGGCCACTGCTGAGGTTCCAGAGGAGGCTGTTGGAGTGGTGTCCGTGGTCTCCCAAAAAGCAGAGCCAGAGGGTGGCTGGGTGCAGGCAGCGGGGCGGGATGGGGAATGCCCGTGCGTCAGTGGGAAACCACAGGGTGTGGCGCGGGGCCGGCGCTGCCGGGGAGCTGCAGGGACAATGAGGCTGTGGTAGGCAGGCTCTGATACCAGAGAGCCCCAGCTAATCTTGGTTTTGTGTGGCATGCTCTGTTTGGATTAAAATACCAGGGTCGGGGCTTGTTTTTTCTTTGTATTTTTTTATTGCCATCAGTTAGTCTGGCGTCTCATTTAATATTTTCTTTCCACTGAGAAAGCAGGAATAGCCTTCCCACATACACACTTTAAGGGGAAATTAGCATGCATAGGCCAATTTCTGGACTTTACACCAAGCCCTTATGCCCAGTTGAGTCACTGCATTTGTTTTGCAGGCTTTTAATTTTCCATTTCAGTGGTAGAAATATGGCTCTTCTGGGCTGGCATAGGTGGCACATCCTCTGCAAATACCTTATTGCAGTGCTGGGGGACCCTGGCAGCCCACCTGGCAAACTCCAAGAGATTGCTTTGGTCCCAAACCCGCCTGAGTTTTGGGCAGTGCCACCTCTTTGGCTGCACCCAGATCATAAGGTTGAAGATGGATCATGTGCTCTTTTCTGGGACCTCCCACCCACCTTGCCCTGTGACTTGTTTGTGTGACACTGCACGGGACAAAGGCGTTGTGCATTATCACACGGCGTGTTCAGCATTCACGGGTGACAGTCAGAGATGTACCTCTGTGCCATGAACTGTTACACCACGGTGGAGGATGTCATATGGTGTCCAGAGTTGTTTCCCCTTCCCCCACTGCCCACATGCCAAAATAAATATCTGATATGAAAGTTAAGGTACAGAAGCCAGCTGGATTATACAAGAGGTCTTGTCTCCTTTCTGCTCTTCTTGTTGTTGTTATTTTTTTAATATAATTTTCCTGATGGGTTGAGCGACTGTCTACAGTAGAATAAAGGGATGGAGAAGATATTTTGGCATTTCTTTGAGCAGTAGCGTGTTCCTTCTTTGAAATCCGGGAATATTTTTTATGTGTTTGCTTTGGGTTTTTTGTTTATCTGCTCATTTGGGCTTTATATTCCCCCCACCACCACCACTATCCCCCAACACCCCCCCCTTCCTTTCACAAATGGAGGAGAGGAGAAATTGTGTGCATGTGTGTGTGGTGCCCTGCCAAGCAGAGAAACTAAACAGACAGCCTCTATTGCTTTTGCTCTCACATCTCTAACTTAATTATGGGGGAGGCAAGGGGTGTGTTGTGTTTAATGTACTCCATGCTTCCAAAACTCTGCACTCTCACATGATAGGGGCTGACCACTGGCACGGGCTTTCATTAATATTTTTTCTTTACCCTGCCCTTCTGAATCGCTACTTTTGGTTTGGGGGCTTCTTTGTAACGAAATTCTTTTATTTTTATTTTTATAATTGCTTCTGGATCTACAGAAGCGCATGTCGAAAATCATCTCAGTGTCACTAGTCTTTAGTTCAACAAGAACGCTATAGAAACGAAAGGTTCTGTCATCCATCAGATTTTCTGTTCCATTTGTTGAAGATGAAAGGCGAGCGAATTTAGTGCTCACTTTCTTCTCCTTCTGACAGTTATTGATCCTCCCTGGAACTCTGCAATTCACGCTCGGAGCCGGCCCTGACACGGGGAATCCCCAATTTATTATGTGTGTGCTCGCTAGCGCCGCGTTGGTGTGGCAGATTTGCCCTGCCTCTTTCAAAGCCGTTTGTTAATTTTTCAGCAGCACCTTGTGAGCTGGGATTCTCCCCCTTCTCACATGTTTTGCCATACAAGACTTTTAATCTGGAGGCTGTTAACGTTTGAGAAACAATTGCTATAGGGTGTGTTTGTGTGTAAGTGGTTTCAGAGGCTTTCTTGGTTTGTACAAAATAGGAAAAGATTGAATCCTTTTCTTTGAGACAATGGGGTATAGGAGGGAGGGAGCCTGCTGGTTTTTAGTTGAATTTTATGGTTATTAAAAATGCAAGATTATTAGGTTAGAGACAGCCCCTTGGTTAAAATCAAGACTGTGGAGTAAGTGTGATTATTTGATGGCGCCCATCACCAGAAATAGAGCTGCAACAGTATGAGAGGAATAGATGTAATGGTGGGAAGTATCATGGTCTTTCATGTCCATTTTCCCCATGGCCTTTAATTGAGGGTATGTCTGGGTGGATGGGAGCAAAGACTCAGGGATTTCCTCCAGTGCTTCCTGAGCTGATTGAATGCAAACCCAACTCATCGTGTTGCAGACTGGAGCTGACTTTAGCCTGGCTGGCATGGTGCATGGGCCCAGGTGATGTCCTGGGCCATGGTCTGCTGCATGGATGTGTCCTGTGTGTGATGCCCAGCAGGGCATGGGGGCACCAGTCTTCTAAATATAGATTTGTAATGCTCTTCCAACATCTCCTGTGCCTCAGCGTGGTACCTCGTCTTCTGTGACTGAGGATGGTGAAGTCTTACACACAAATTTCGTGAAGCTTTTGCTTTTTTGATGTCACTGAGAGCCTTTTAGCGTAGGTGCAGTGAGGGTGTAATCTCTTGGTTATTCCCTGCTGAGCAATAACAAATTCCCTAAGTCTGCCTTTTGTTTGTGTAAATGTTCATGAAGTCCTCTGTCCCCTGTGACCAGCCAGGGATATGTGTCACTCTTGTTGTCCTGGTCCTCTTTTTCTCTCCAGGCTGCTTTGTTCTTGTGGTTTGCTTAACCCTTGGCCAACAAAACATATTTCCAACTGAAATCTTACAGAACAGAGAGGAACAGGCCCTTTCTAAAGAGGCAAGACCTGCCGTGGGCCAGGGGGTAGCACCTTTGGGCTCAGCCTGGGGAGGGCAGCTGGACTGGCCACACAGAGCTGACGGTAATCAGCCCTCCCCAGCTGCTTACAGGCTTTGCGGGAGGTTGGCAGGCCCTTAAAAAAGGGAGTTTCACATCTGCTTTTGTTTATCCTTTTTGCTGCAGGCAGGGCTGAAAACTTAATAAATTGTATGAAACCTAAGGAAACATGAATGTAAGAGTATTAGATAAATTACAGAAGCTTGCCTACCTGTAACATTTTTTATAACATGAATGGGACGTGTGTATTATTTCTTTATGAAAAGTACACCACGTCTCAGCCTCTCACTGAGGCTCTCTTGTTTAAACATTCCTCTGTTCTTGCTACTTCTGCTCCTCAGCTTCCACCTCTAGCTCTTCCCGAATTTTAACATCATCTTTTTGGTGGCAGGCGTTTAACGCACCAGCGCTCTGAAGATGTGATGATGGTTTTTCGAAGGATATTTATGAAGCGGTTTTTAAGTATTTTGGAGGCTCATGTCTGAAGGAACAGATGAAAGAAAAATCCTTGTAATGCTGGTAGCATATGCACGCTGTACAAAGAATGTCTCAAATATGCGCCTGTATTTGCTCTAATATTCTCACCATTTTTTCAGCCCAACTCTCCTGGCAGGGGCAGGGATGAAAGGGGAATTGCGAGAGAGAAACAATAAACTTTTAAAACAGACACCTTAGTAAGAGATGCTGTAACTTCTAATATTTGTAGTTCCTTTGTTAAAGAACTGGCATTGCACATTAACCTTAATGTAAGTGTAATATAGCATGTATCTGAGGCAGAATTGAAGAATATGAATTTCTGCAGCTAATGGTTTTTGAATAAATTCAATACAATTGTCTGGCAGTTATTAGCAGAATGTGTGAATCAGGGACTATGCAACACTGTATACTTTGAAGACCTTGAACTATTTCTACCAGTTAAGTGCTGTTAGATAGAATCTGCTGAAAATTAGCTTCATTCAGTTACCATACAATATAGTGAGCTGTTCTGGCAAAAAGCATTCTCTGCTAGCATTGAGTCAAAATAAATTCTTCTGTTCTGTCCTGAATTGCAGATAGTATCTGTCTGAGGTCAGATAACCCGGCTCCCGCACATGCGCGCGCAGACGTGCCGCCCGTTCGTGTGTGTAAGGAGATCTGTGCCTGGATGTAAATATTGCCCTATAACTTGCCTTGCTCTCGTGCCCGCTGTGGGCAGGTCACAGGCACCCTGGCTTTCGCCAGGCACTGGCTGACCCTGCACAAGTATGTGTTCCCTGTTCCAAAACATTAGTAACGCTGCATTAGATCGGGCTTAATTTGGGCTTACACAAAAATAGCCGGTGCCTGTATTATGCAGAATGTCAAGCTGAATACTTGTGATGGCTTTTCCTCGCTTCATTATGGATCCTCTGGGTCTGATGGGAGGAGAGCATGAGAGAGGATGAGAAGAAGCACTAAGGACCAGCGGAGTTTGGCCTCCTGTGTGGTGAACGTCACAGTTCAGTGCAAGCCAATGCAGAATTATGTTGCTCACTCCGGTGTAGCATCTAGGCTAATTTGTCTCGCTAATTACACTGGGTGTAGGAGTATGCTGATGCCATTAACAATGTCCATGACCCAGGCCAGTCTCCCTACCTGAGCTTTATGGTGCCTCATGAGCGTCTGAGCTTTCCTGGAGCTGGTGACTCGATGAGACTGGCGAAGTGTAAAGGTCCTGTAGACTAGGGCAGTGATACGCTGTCAGTGCTGTCAGTTAACTTACGTGGGCAATACACATGCTGTGTAATTATTTTTGGAGAAGATAGGTGAGTTATTTGTCAATGTTTGCTAATAGCAGGTGTGTGTAAGACTGGCTCGTTAACTGTCTGATTCCTTACAGTCAACAGAGAGCACTCAGCTCTTCACAGAGGCTTTATGAGCTGTATTTAGCAAAGATATTCTCATGGATAAAGCATGAGAAGTGATGATTTAAGTTATGCCTCAGGGAGCAGGGCTGAGGGGATGGAAGAGTGACCAGTTCCTGAGGAGGGATGGAGTTATGTATGACTTTCTGGTTTATACTAAAAGTTTGTGCGGAGTGAAATGGAGGGGAGCAAACTGGATTCAAATATGATTAATCCTCTAGGATGTACAAGGAATAGGGAGAGACTGAATGGCATGAAGTGTGGGGATTCTTAGATAACTCCTTAAGTTGAGGGTAACTTCTTAAGGGTGCCGAGAAACTGGATCCTTTCTTCATCCTTCATATCTGCCCCGAAATGTTTGGAGTAGAATCACCACTCATGTGAAAGTAGACACCATATACTGAAGAGGCAGCAGTCAGCTCGAGCTTGTTGGCAGGAGTGGTGGGAATGCAAATGTCAGTGCATGTTTTGAAAAATCTGGTATTCTTGGAGGAAAGGGGGTTTCCACCACAAAACCAGCTCATCCATTTTCCAATAGGGTCTGTAGACAATGGATCCCACAATCCCACGTGGTCTCTGGTGTATTACAAGGTTTTGTTTTTGTGGTCACCTCTAATTTGCCATGCAGACTACTAGAGGAAAGAGTTTTGGTGCTGGCCTCAAAGTGTTTAAAATGGAACTGGTAAAGCCATTGTGGTAAATGTAGTCCCAGAGTTTTGCAGGAGCTGAACTTCCATCGGTGTCTGATGCCCCTGCTGTGTGTAGCTACCAAAGGGCCTGTCTCTAGGGGATCATCAATATGAAACTCTGCACACAGTTGCTGTACCCCCAGGTCTTTTCACAGTGTGTGTGAGTTTCAATATAAAAATCTAGGATAGATTCCCTGAAGGAACTGGAATTTCTGGTGTTGCAAAGTCCTTATTAGGAAATTGGAAAGATACACTGATGAGTGTGCCTGTTTAAAATCAGATAGTACAACAGTTCCCACCATTATTCTCCTTTGGAAGGATTGTTTGTTAACTAAGTTGGTGTTTCAAATTAGAATGGAAATGGAGAAGAACAGTAAGCAAATTATTTTCTCAAGTTTGGGTATTTGTAATATTTAGAAAAACAGTAACTGGATAACTCCTCTTCAACCCAGGACCAGTACATTAGTACATTAGTAGATACTGGGGACAAGTTGTCTATTTCTAGTTTTGTGCTCCTTCAGTGAATCTGTATTTAACTGTTTTCTGCACATGTCCTAGCAGCTCTGTATTTATTTAGTGTTTTCTCAGGGTAGCCATGCATAGAATCACGGTCCAGTTTTGTTATCAGGAGACTGTAGCAGTAACAGGCCCATATCATGCTGCTTGCATGTGGTACCTCACCATTTTGGGTCAACGGGAAGTCCTGCCCATGAGCATGGACCAATCATTCTCACGTGAAAACCTTAAATAACTTTTGTTTATATGGAAGGACTAAGATTTGTGAAAATGCTGGTTGGAACGAAATGTTTTAATGTCCGAAATTGTAGTATGTTGTGATCGGTCTGACACTACTCCAGCAGGACAAAAGCCCTTGCATGGACTATAAGTCTTGTTAAATTTCTAACAAAGTACTTTAACTTTTGGGGTTTTGTACCATTAGTTGTCAAGTTCAGAATGAATGGTTGAATGGCACAAATGGTACAAGTCCCATTTTGTATCCCATGGCAATTATTCTTTTACTCTCATTTCTGTTCTAAGCCTGTGAGATATGAATACTCTGGTGGATCTGGTGTTTTTACACCCCTCATGACTGTGGGTTGTGGTGGGACCTTTCTTGGGCTGTCAGCTTGCTGCTTCACTGCAACCAGTTAATACCATGGAAAGTGGACAATACCTATTCTGCCTCAGCTGGGGCTCATCAGGTTGTGAGCAATGTTATCTCCAGTGTCTTCTGTGCCACCTTTCCCTAATAGGCAAGACCTTCTTGAAGCCTGGCCTAGGGAACTTTGGAAAGCATCTTGGATGGAAATGCCAGACAGTTGTTTTGCACTTGTTAGCTCCATTTATCCAGAAGCTTTAATCACTGCAAAGTGTTGTTTAACAACTGGCTTCTTTGACAGTTGGTAATGAGGGAGCACCAAAGTGCTGCAAAGAAATCCAGGAGTGGGCATGGGTAAATTGCTTTAATACAACTTTTGTTTAATAGTGGCTGAGTTTGTACCACAGATAGATTAGCAAATGAGATCCCCGTTGTTTCTTCAGTAATTCTTTGTATAGGGTCTTGACTCTGTCTCTCCAAAAAAGAGTCCATTCTCCTTTCTGTAAGTTTTGCACACTAATGACAGAGGTGAGTAAAGAAAAATAGCCCATCCAGCTGCAGGCTTTCTAACACGGCCATTAGGTTTCAGGCAAGCAAACACTGGAGAGAAAAAAGTGCTCTCCAGCAATTGTAATTAAGGGAAGAGCACCAAATACCTGTAGCAATATGTCAGTATTTTGAAATAACATTGCATCATATTTTACCTGAAACTTCATTAATGATAGCATAGATGGCCTCTTTATCTTGCCAGCATCTGCCCTATTACTGATTGAGACTAAGGGCCAGGCATGTGGAGTAATTCTGTTGAAATAGTTGTTTTTGTGTTTTATGCAACTGACAACCAAATCTGGCCTCTGGAATTTACAGTCAACCAAGCAAATGAGCTTTGAGCTCACTGTGGGGTTTGTTCTCCTTTAATGCAACAAAGGCAAGCTGCTAAAGGCAGCCTGCAGTAACACTGCCTCATGTTCAGCTGAGTATCCATCGGTATCAAAACATCTCTTCATGCTCTGGTTCAGGGTCACACTTCACCTGTGTTTGCTGCTCAGCAATGGAGGGAAATGAGACTCCAGGCCAGGGGCCTCCAGCTTGTCATCTGTTGACTTATGGTCATGGGTGGCCTGTCCCTAAGCAAGTTGTAATAGGGGACGTAAAGATAATTACGGGAAAGCCTGTTGTTGATGGACTGACCTTCTCCCTGTCTTCCATCAGAAAATGGAAAAACGTTAAAAGTGGCTGCTGTGTGTCCCTCCTGCTAGTCAGGGGAGCTGCACTTGAATGCCAGAATTGTTGCCTCTCAAATTCAGTTGTCCCGCAGATGCAGGTGATGGAACTTGCACCAAATATCCACCTCTCCCAAGCAGAGAAGAGGGCCAAGGCAAATGATACTTCACCCCAGGGTGGTGACAACATGGGCTGTTTTATCTGCCAGTGCCTTATGGCTTCTGAAATATTGAAAGTAACCAAGGGGACCTGATGCATCCTGGAAAATCCTGAGCAAGCACAGAAGCACATTTTTATAATTGCCAGAAAATGAAGAGTGCTGGAGTCCCCTGACAGGATTCACATGGGAGGCAGCAGCTCTGCTGGGTGGTAGCCAGCCCTCTCTGCCTTTTGATACCAGCTAGGGAAATCCTTCTGGTGGCATTAGAGTTGTTGATTCCAACCCACTTTTTCTTGGTCATATTCACGGAGCTGGTCCCTGACCAGTGATGTTGCATCACTTTATCGCCTGAGTCATGGATGTGTTTAATGCAAATTCTGAGGGTGGCAGGCAGCCCATTGTTTAAAGAAACAGTTTCCTCCCTCACACAGTCACCTGGAACAAGCTCCTGTGAGCCTTGATTTTATCAGCCTCAGCTTTTCTTTTGTTAGCCAGTGTTGTGTTCTTGCTAGGTGTTCCGCTGGGTTTTTGGGAAGAACTTGATCTGTGCAGGTTGTGGAACAAAAAAAGTCACCATTTTCTGCACAGCCTGTCCACAGCTGAAACAAATGAAAGAAATAAGACCAATGACTAGTACTGGGGCTGTCTCTGACGAGTTGAGTGGACACAAGGGAAGAAGCAAAATGCGTAATGTTGGAGCAAAACATGCCTTTTGCCTTTGGTTTATGTGTTGTGCTTAGCTCATCAATTTCTGTGCACCTACTATCTTCGTTAAACTTGTATCTTCCCGTGTCACCATGAGTGCTCAGAAGCATGAAATCCTCTCTTTTCTCCTCCTGCACGGAATATTCATTTTAGCTCATGCTCTCAGCTCTCCTTCCCTTTCCAACAGCCATTCCTACTTTATGCAGCTGAGGCTGTCGTTGTCTCTTGCTCTTCTGCCAGCCCTCCTGACTCTGTCCCTGTGCTTGCATCCCTCCTCCTGTGCTGTTCTCAGCAGGAGCTGTGGGGAGGTAGTCTAGACTGGGACAAACTATTCTTCTCCTCCCCTTGCCCCCAGCCTATGTCATCTATCTCATGTGGGGATTTCTTTTTCAGCATTTGAAAGTATATAATTTAAAGCTTTTAACTTTAAAATGTTAATGACCTGACAATGTTCAGAGAGGGACAGCAAAACCAGGGTCTCCAAGAGTAGTACCAGGTATGGGCTGTCCTGTAGCTCTCCCTGTCTGGCACTGTCTCACTCTGAAGAGGGACATGGGTTGTTAGTAGTATTTATAAGCCTGCAGTTTCTTGTTCAAACAAGAAATAGTGTTCTAGTATTTTTGAGATCTCAAAGAGAGATGATAATTTTCTGCTACTGAATAGAAGCAGCGATTTCCTTTATAATTTTGGCTCCAAACCTCATTCAGATAATGGTTTTTCCAAAATACTTGAATCCAAGCTATCCTAGCCCCAAGCTTTGGGATACCCATGCAGATATGCTGTACAATACCTAACATGTGCTTAGCTTGTGCATTTTAGCCATATGATGGTGTTCTTAGCCAAGTCAATTTTCTGTTCATTTTTTACATTACCATGCTGCAAGACAGTGTTTCATGTGATGTGCTAAATTTCCAAGTGTCTGGTCTGTGTTACAGCGCTGTTCTCATCTGTTAAATAGGCAATTTCTTTGGGTAATAGCACCAGAAATAAAATGATCAGAGTTTGACTAAGGCAGCAGGATCCTCGACAGCGGTGTGCCTTGGTTTGGCCCATGTCTCCTGAAGGGTGAAGGAAACTACTTACACATCGCACTTAATTTACGGTGCTAATGGTCTTGTGTGGAGTGGTAGGGGGGAAGAGGGAGTGCCCTCGCAAAGCACGGGAAAATGAATGCGTTGTCTCTACTGCAACCCACAGGCAGAGATAGTGGCTGCAGTCTGCTCACACCCTTCGGAGGGAGGTTGAGCTGCCACCCTCCTTCTGCTGAGGGTTTCTTCCACACCACCATGGCCGGGGACATGTGCTTTTCTCAACAGGTCTGCAACGGCTCAGCATGCCCAGACCATAGTGGAAATGGGAATTTTTACATCAGTCAGCACACTAGCTGACTTTGTAGGCTTTTCCCTTCTTCCTCCTTGGGTGGGACTGGAGCCCCAACCTCCTTGCCCTGGCTTTGGTACAATGCCATGCCAGTGAGTGCAAGATTGATATTCCCACTGAAGCATAAACCTGCCTTTACATTTCGTACTGTTTCCCTGCCCCAGCTGTGTCTGTGTCACTCAGTGTATGAATTCAGTCCCTCTGAGGAAACCCTTGGGGAGTGGTGGCCATCAGTAGAGGCTCTTCACCGACTTTTGTTACCCTGTGCTGCCAGTGGGAGTTCATATTATTCAGTATAAACTTCTGTAATTTAAACACTAGACTCTCCTCTTCTGTTTATTAAATATTGTGAACAGCTGTGGGACACGCTTCTGCCAAACAGTGTCAGTGTTGTTTTGGCTTCCCCTGTTTTCCCCCATGGATCTCATTTTGGCAATATTTCAGGTGGCAAAGCAGGGGATCTGGGAGGCTCTTGGCTAAGGGGATGTCAGGAGACACTTGCTGGAGTGTCTTCTTGGTGGTCACAAACTGGAGGAGGTAAATCTGATGCCTGAGTAGATTTCAGTCTAACTTTGTAAAATTCTGTAAACTTGTAAAACTTTGTTTCATTGTAAACTTTGCCTCATTTTCCTTTCTTTTGCTGAGAAAATGTCCGTTTTCCTTTTGAAAGCCTTTTATTTTTTCCCCTGCACACTTTATTTCTGGTGTTACTCATTTTAGAGAAGTTTTATGACGTACCTCTCCACTATTGTCTTTCCTGCTCCTTCTCAAATACTGGTCTTAAAAATGCATGAGGAAAAACTGAGCCCCCTCCTTGCTATTCCTTTAAGTAATTATTTTGTATGTTGCACAATGTTTTTAATGAAAACCCTTTATTTATGTGTTTTTTTATAATAGCCGTGGGTTCTCCTCACTCTGGGTGCGCAAATCTAGCCCGGTTGTAAATTACAGTGCTTGCACATTAAAATAAATTGCAGAGACACAGGGCTGTGGCAGCACTGCTGGAGGCTGTCCTGAACCCACTGGGGTCTTCGCTGCATGTTTAAAACATATCTGTTTTTTGCTGGATTTACAGAATATCTGGCACTTCAGCTCTGTAAGGAAGAGTCCTCCTTCAATAGTTTATATAGAGGAGTTCCATTAGTGGAGTTTTGGAAGAGGGAAACAGGCAATAATTATTCCCTTGTGTTTGATCAGCCTGATGCAAATGTCTTTGGGAAGCGAAGAAGGTGGTGTTGACTTTCTAAGAGAAAGCTCTCTCTGTTTTTTGTGTTGAGTAGCATCTGCCTGTTGAGGAACATGGGATTTTGGGGTAAGGAGAAAAAGGAGAGTGAGCAGGGGTCCCCTGACCAGGAAAGCTGCATTTAGGACCATAGTTCGGCAGATGCTGAAACTGTGATTCTGCTGCAGGACGTGAGATCTCTGAGACCGTGCACGTGCTTAAATAGCTTGCTGAATTTGGATGTAAATGCCATCCCTGGAGAAGCCCCAAAGGCTGAAAATACAACCTACACGATAATGTCAGATCGGTGCATCCAACACTGCCTTCACCTCTCCCTGTGCTGGGTCATATTACATCTGCTCTGAAAAGGATCTTCCTTAACCTAGTGGTTCGTGAAAGACATTCATCAAAAAAATTACTGCAACTGCATAAATATAATGATATAAAGGCTAAAAGTTTCTCGTGCTGGGCAGGTTTGTAGTGTTCAGTGCAATGTGCGCAGTGTAGCCTGGTCCTTGCAGTGAAGGCCAGTTCTACCTGATTTTTTGAAAAAGATCATCTAGAGTCATTACATTTGCAGATTTTCCCCACCACCTGTTTTCATGTCTGTAAATATATAAGACAGGACGCTCATTCTTTGTTCTGAAGGCATGTTAAGATCAATGCCCTTGAGCATGCACCCTCTTCTGACTGTCTAAAAATTTGTTAAAGGTATAGATCTTGATTACATTCTCTTAATCCAAGCCTTTTCTTTTAACCCAGCTCTTAAAAGGAAGCGTACATGACAGTACATCACACAATATCTCAGCCCTTTCCTGACATTTCTGTGGAAGTAAATGAAAGGTGTAAATTAAAAAAAGCAAGTGTTTGTGTCTCACTTTAACCTCCTGTTATGTTAAATGGCTTTATTGAAGAGTGCCAGCAGTGTTCTCAAAAAACTTGGGAAAATCCACTGTGAGCTATGCAATTAGTTGCCTTGGGAGCTGAGTATGGAGTTCATGATGTTTGATGTGAAAATTACATGGACACATCTAATTGGGAGTATTTGCACCACACAGGATACCGAATAAAGAGGTGAACTCTTTTCCTCCATTCCTGGCTTGTTTTCTTCTTTAGCTGAAGTGTTTACCTTGAACTCTTCCCAGTGGAGATGCTGTTTATCTAGGGATGTGGATTGATCAGTAGGTGCACATTTCCCCATGCAGATTTTGGAGAGCAGTGGGGAGAGAGGCAGAGGAGCCTCTATGAGCCTGGAAGGATGAGAGGAAGACAAACTTCAAGCTACCTCATGCTTCCCATTATCATTCCTTAGTCGTGACTTGCAGTGCCTATCCCAGCCCTAGAGCTCTACTCTTTTGCAGGAGTCAATGGCTAATTTAGAGAATCCCTGGCACCGCAGGATCCATTACTCATAATTTCTTTTAGTGGTTAAGTTTTGCAATATAAACATATGAGGATCTTTTATGCTGACAGTGGTCTCCAGCGTCCGTTGTTCTTCAAGCACTTTCTGATTTCTTTCTTTAATGTTTTTTGCTAATGGTTCTCAAAATGAAAGAAAAACGTTCTGTAAATTAGTAGCTGATACCAGCTTGTGTTGTGAATGTGTCTTGGGGTATCATTCCCTGCACTAAGAGATCTGCTAACAAAACCCAGAAATCCAGCGTTCTCTTCTCAGTATTAAAACTTGTATTATCTATGTGTACGTGTGGATGTAGCTGTCTTCTCCCTCCTTCTTTCTTAGAAACTTGAATTATGTGTTGATTTTTAAACAGTTTGGGTTCATTTTTCTTTGGTTGCAAATAAAACTGGCCTGATGAATGCAGCTAAACTGTGAGCGTATTTTAAATATTCCGTGGTTTTGAACTGCAATAAAGACTTAGAGTAAAACATTTTCCAGTAATTTAGTGCTCTCTTCAGTGCAGTTATTCAATTATTAGACCACAAAGGCATTCTTCAGTTTGATGTTATTAAGAAACATATTAGCAGAAAATACTCTATTATCATCTAATGCTAATAATCAGCTGGTAGGAATTAGAAGAGAAGATGTGTAATTGGAATTCTTGTGGCTAATAAGATGTGAATTCTAAAGATATTTCCAGGAGAGAAATCTAGGTGCTATTATAAGAAACTGCTCTTTGTATTTAAAAACATTAGTAGGCACAGTGATGAGATCAGATTGATTCGCTTGAAATATCAGAAGACACAATAATGGAGATGACTGAATAGGATTTTGATCCTGGAGCTATATCACTGTCTTGCACCCTTTTTTCATTATTTGCCATTCTGCTGTAAGATGCCTTTCCCTGACCTCTGCCACAGCTTGTTTTTAAAACACTGATGTACTAGGGAAATACATAGTGAAATGATAATTCAACTGGTTTTCTAGCAGGGCCCCTTCTCCTAGACATGGTGAGCAGGATATACAAGATTACAGTGTACAGATAGTCACCTCTTTCTAGCAAAGAGGGAGGTGTCACAAGCATTTAAGGACATGGATAACTTCTCCAGTGCAAGCTTTTGCAGATTAGAACCCAGTTGTCTGTCTGTACATGTGTCTGTGTGACATGCCACCAGTGGAGAGTGTCTTTTCCTACACAATTTGTAAACAGATTGCACCCTAGAATTGCAGCCTTTGGTTGCTCTGTTACTGCTGGATTTGGTGTAAGTGTCATTATGGCTGTAAAATTATCCACCCACAGGATTTTGTCTTTGACTCCTGCATCAGTGAATTCCACAGGCTGATTCCCTACCATTTACAGTAAGGGGAGGGAGGGAGAGAGATGGATTTGTCTTCCTTACAGGGCACCTCCCTGTTTCTAGCCTAAATTTGACCTTTAGAAACCTAGGCATACTCAAACTTGAAAAATACATTTTTCTTCTGGAAGCTGACTCCTCAAATGAAGCCAAACGTAGAAGGCAGTGCGAGGGTAATGTGTAATGAAGTGGTCTTTATTTCTGAGCATGCACTGGCTCTTCAAAACTCAGAAACGTTCTCCTAAATTCTTAAATGGGTCTTAATCTGTTGTTCTTGGCAGGGACCAGTGCCTTTGGGTTGGGGAGTTTGCTGGAGAGAGCAGGCAATATTAGAAGTGGTTTCTTTGAGTGTTATGAGCTCCCTGTAGAGATGGTTGGAAGTTCACCACACGAGGAACTGTGTGGGTTCTGCATGGCAGTGCCGGAGAAGTGGAGGCAGGACCCAGGTGAGGTTTTAGTGACTTGCAGAGAAGGACAATGGCAAGAACCAAGTGAAGAGCATTGTCCAGGTAGGGATGGAGGGAAGGATGTCCTGAGAACCTACAGGGAGCTTGCCAGGTCTCTCTGGTGTGCACACAGCAGGTGGTTTGAAATGCTGAAAACTGCAGCTGGTCTGCTCTAAGTAAAAAAAGGGAAAGCAAAGCGAGAAGACAGGAGATGAGCAGAGGAGCACCTCCAGATCTGAGCAGTTTGTTTTCTTGGACTTGGTAATGCCTTGAGAATCCTGTTAAATTCATAGGCAAGCGAGCAGTGATTAACTTTTCTGCAATTAAAAGTGTATATCTTGATTATCACCTCTTATTTAATTATCAGATGCTTAGTTTTAGTTCCATGGCTGTCTCAGACAATAGGAAGCAATCAGACTGGAGGATGCTGGAGCTTCACAAGCGTCTAAACTCTCCCAGCCAGTGGTGCTGTGGGAGGAGTCAGCTCTTGCCCTCTGCATTGTGCTTGGGCACGTGTGAACTAAATTGGAGAGCTGGGCTGTTAACACATTTTTCCCCCTTTTTTCCTGCCGCCTGCCCCAAATTAATTTGAACCCTACCTACATCAGCTGCTCTCTCCAGGTTACCCTAAGACAGATGAGATGGTTTTGCTGATGTAAACAGGAGGACCCAGGAATACGTGGGAAAAAGTGGGACTAGGATGTTATTGTAGCCTTACAATGGCATTAAATGGGAGAAACAATGTAGCTTTTTTGTTTGTTTTCCGTTTGTGAAGGTATATAATGGTTGCATTTTAAGAGGCTGTAGTATTCACCAGTGTAAGAGGAATGGAACAGTTCTCCCTGCTCTCAACAGCAGATACTTTCTAGCCAGTTTTAACAACATGTTTACTATGGCAGGTGAACTTATTAAAGGAGGTGTATCGGAATTTCCCGCACAGTATACTTGGTATTTTTGAAACTCTGGGAAAACTTGTAACCTTTCCCTTCTGTTTGAAAAGGAGAAGTTTTCTGTGCACCAGACCCTGCTGAAAACACGTACAGAGGTATAGCAAAGGGTTTCAGGTCACTGCTTGCATGCTTAAGAGCCAAAACTGATGGAAGGAGGGGAGGGGTTTGTATGTGTACATCAAAAGAAAGGTATGAGGACAGACATTAAAAAACTGTTCTAATGAGAGAATGGTGGTGGCCATCGTGGGGAGGGCTGTTGTTTCATCAAGACATGTTATGAAATGTATATGTATATATATGTTAGAACTGGTCTTAGTTTTTTGGGTTTTTTTAAAAAAAGACAAGACAGCAGAGCCATTTTAGACAAATACGTTTATCTGCAGAAGAAATAGGAGAATTCTTAAGAAACGTGGTGACTGAACTCCAGTCCCCTTCAGAGGCTTCTCTTGGTGTGTTCTTCTCCCCTGACTTCCCCTGCCTCACCTCCCTACTCCCAGGGAGAAAATTTAGATGCTTTTGCTCAGAAGTGAAAGACCATTTTTTCACTTACAGGATCAGGAGAACAATTCTCTCTCCCCTCCAGCACCCTGGGCTCCAGTTCTCTGGGTGCAGAATTTTGGTTGTTGTCCACCACCCCCTCCTTGTTGTTTTTTTTTGTTTTGCAATAATCATTCTTTTTAATACATTTTTAATAAACAAGATTCGTTTGAGGAGACCGTGAAATGATGCTGCAGACAGCAGACAGAATGCCTTGTTCTAAAACACTTCCTCTTGTCATGTAGATAGTTTTATCAGATAAAAGAATTGTTGCTTTCAGCATTGTGTATTTTATTGTTGCACATGTGTGCACACACCCATACACAGTAATGCCCGTTCTATCAGAACAATGGGAATGTGGCAGCATTGAAATAAAAAACCAATAACATGGCTTTTTAGGAGTTTTATATGCAGATCTTTTCCTGTGCAGTGTAATATTCTATTTGAAGTGGAACTTAGCTCTTAGTTAACACTGAAAGTGATAAGTTGTCTAAAGCCCTGTTTAGACAGACAGAGCTTATTTGGCATCTGCATTAAGCTGTTTGACAAAATGTTTCGAATGTAATTAGTTCACATCAAAGGTACACCACCTTCGGTGGTGGGTAAGATGGATGAGAACTAAAGATACTGAGATCAGCATGACCTGACTGAAGGCCTTGCAATTTAAGGTTTTACTGTTTATTACTTTATAATGTTTAAAAAAAAAAAAAAAAAGAAAAGGAAAAAAAGGAGAATACTAACACAGGATTGTTCTAATTTCTGTAATAATTTTCAAAGCTCTCTCAGTGTCTCCGTTGTACGAAGTTCTTCACTAGTCATGCTCTTCTCATACCTCAAGGGAACACGGTGACCTCCAAGAAATACAATTCTTTTAGTGTGGCAAAAGAGATGTGTGGAAATAGGTTGTATTTAAAGCCTTATTTAAAAGTATATTTCTGAGAATACCTTGATAAAAATGATCCTTTTCCATATACGCTTCTCAATGACATTTTTTGACCCATATTTGCCCAATTTACATGTTAGAATTTTGGACTGTCAGGTCTGTAAAACCCAGCCTGACATCTAAAAGCTGAATTCTTCCTCATTCTTGCATTGGTTCTTGCATTGGTGTCACTAAACACAAGGGTGGCAAAGAGGGGAAATATGAAAATGTGTATATTCAGATGCATTTGTTCCCTTATAATATCCCCACATTACCATTGTTACTTTAGCACCTTTGTGCATATTTTATATCTAATTCTACTCAGGGCTCCATCTGTATCAACAGTAATGGCAAAATAAGAATTGTTTCCTACTCTAGTGGGCACTAATCAACACTTGTGTTTAATAGCATGGGAATTAGAGAAGGATTGCTTCCTGTCCTTGCTTTCTGCACTCGAGTGGCTGTGGTGTTGTCAGCAGGAGTTAAACACTGTGAACATGTAGGCTGAGTTTTTCAAAATGACAAATGATGCTGGACACCTGACTTGGGAAGCTTGCTTGAAAAGAAGTGTTCAGCACTTTCTGAAGATAAACTGTATTTAATCACAGTTTAGATTTTGGAATTACTGAGAGTTAATAAAGATCCAGGCATCAGCTGAAGTGCAAGAGCTCAGCTGGTGCTGGGTAATTCCTGACTTGCAATCATTTCAATTGTGTATATAAGCCCTTTGTCTTAAGGGTGGTACTTCAAAGTACTTATTATGGCCATCTTGGTATGAAGGTGCTCCACATAAGTTGCTACGTAGACATAATAGAAAACCTGTGTGTGAAAAAGAGTTGTTATGTTGATTCTTTTTCTGGATCATGCTGCTCTTTGAAAAGCATGATTCACAGAAGGTGGGAGAAGACTTCGCCAGAGCTCCGTGTAGCATTTGGCATTTTTCCTGAACAAGAAGTTTCTTTATGTGGTTTACTATGTGTAATAAATGCTTAATTAGTATGATTTGAGGACTGATAAGTTAAATGGTTAGGAACAAGTGGTAGCAAAGTTCTATTTATGCTGTTTAAAAGAAAATAAAAGAGTATTTCTGTAGTGCTACTGAGAGGTACTCTTACCCTCATTGCTGTAAAATTAGCTCCTTTCTTAGCGTGACTCCAGCTGTGTTGCACCTACTGTAGATCATTCATAAAAACCAACAGCATTTTGGAAACATGCAGTATTTAAAATTTAAAATACCTGTTGCATACAGTGATGATGGATGATTAAGATTTGGTATCTTAGGCTCTTTTGGTTATCTAATCAGTGATAAAATTATTTGGTTTTCTAATGAGCTTGGAGATGCTGGATTTTGAAATCTCTTCCTACCTGATTTTTTTTTTTTTGGTGGTGAAATAAGAACTTCAAAAACATATGAGAATATCTTTGTGGGGGTTTTATTAAAAAAAAATGAAAATGGAGTGGCACATTGAGGCTGGGAGAGGAGCTGTTTAAAGCATGTGAGAGACTCAGAAACTTTGAGTGGGAATGTGCCAGCAAAAGTGGGATGGGGAAAATAACTGAGGGCTCACATCAGCCTTAGCCAGGTGTTGGTGTGGGCATGAACACTCTGCCTGGCTCCATGTATGCTTATGGTTCTATCTGCAAGATTAGAGGAGTATATCCGTTTGTATATAAAGCATAATCCAACTAATACTGAATTGAAGATTAACCCCATTTGGGTTTTGTCTTTTCCTTTCAGAGCCTCTTTCCACATCCACACATGCACACATTCCTGTCTTTGAAATCTTTTCCCAAACTCCTCCTACATAATTTTCTGTAGAAACTGGGAGCATAAATAGACATCTGTTTTAATCTCCTTAGCAGGTAAGTGAGAGAAACAATGGGAGGTTTTATAGCCAGCCCTTTGCCCCCGTGGGTAGGAAATGAGTCATTACCATGATGAAGAAAAACGAGGGACTTGAGCCATAAATTCATGCTAATCTCCTGTTGTCAGTCTCTCTGGCATGGTTAGTGACTCAGCATTATGTTTGCAAACGGGGTACTGTGTCCTTGGTGGCCTGTCAGATGCCAAATTGTTCCTCTGCATGTTCAAAGGTCTTTGGGTGGATAGGAGGGACGGGCTTCCTGCTCGGAGTACGGAGCCCAGGGACAGCCCTGTTCCCACTCTCTCTGTCCCCAGCATGTGAGCTGCTGCCCCAGGGTCACTTCTCAGCAGGCACCTCGCTGGTCCTTCAGGTCTTGATGACACCCACCCAAAAACATGCAAGCACACACTGCTACTGTCTTCTGCTCTTTGGGGACATCCTTCTTCAACCACCCTTCTCTTCTCAACATTTGCTCTGTATTTTGCAGAAAAGGTTAAAAAAAAGAAAAAAGAGAAAGGAAAACAGGAAAGGAAGGTGTTTCAGAAGTTTCCTTCCACATATCTATACACGCATAAAAACAAGTAAATAATATACACACATATATACAGATATATTTGTTTATGTGTGTACATATGTTTGCATTTCCATGCTAATGTTCCCCAGTCTGTCAGGTGAGGATTTGGAAGGCAGCATTCCCACCCAGAGCAACTTGCTGTTGAATCCTGGACAGCGTCGCTCTGCACATCAACCAAGCCCATAATTCCGCTAAGGAATTGTGGTGGTAATTCACCAAGCTGTGTTGTTGTCTGTGAACATTGTGACTATCTAGGCTTGAACACCTGTGCTGCAGCACCCATTAAGAATTGATGTTGCCTCTTATTTGCAAACTTCTGCTCCAAACTCGCCAAGCTTTGAAAGATCCGTGTCCGTGCACAGGCAGAGAGGAACATTGTGTTACCATAAAAAGGTGCCTGGAGTTTATGGTATCTCAGCTCTTGCCTACAGTCAGGGTAGAGGCCTGGAACAGCAGCAATGCTCAAGGTCTGTCCTTGGGATTTCCAGAGCAGGAGAGCTAATGCCTTCTAACCCTCTCATAAGTCTAAACATGACTTCTGCTGACAGGGAATGAGCATCCCGTAGCGTCAAGTCTAGTCATCAACATTTTGTCTACGTTGACTAGAAAGGGGCTGGTGTTGCCATAAATTAGCAAGACGATACATAAGAACTCCTGTCCTTGCCATCTGCAACAAAGCAGAATAAAATATTCAAAACTCGCAGTTCTGCTTGAAGCACCGAGGCGAGTCACATGCAGTCAGCTGGTGTGTCTGCTGTTTATTTCCATGCGGAATAAAAAATAGTTTATAAATTGTAACTTCTCCCCATTCTGGCTACTAGGTCTAAGCACAAGTATGTCAGGCTTTTTCTGCAAATAGCAATCTCCTAGGATGTGAAACATCGTTAATTTATCTTAAATAATTCAATAGAATGTCAATATTCCACAACTTCTTCCACTTAGAGTGACAGGTGTGTTCAAATTAGTAGCCCTGAAGAATAAAGAATATTCAGGACATGCTTTTATCTCAGGAAAGACAGAACTCAGTGCAGCTGCATAAGTTTTTAAAGTAGCAGTGTGAACACCAGCCTGCTGCCTCGATGACAAGTAATTCAAGCACAAATGTTGTTGCTTTTGGAAAAGAAGTGGTATATACATTTTGTACCCAATTAGTAATCAGTGTGAATTCTCTGTATGTGTATTATATTCTGTATTTTACCTACGCATGCAGGATATACAACATGTGAGTGGGTGCTGCAAAATACTGTTTCGTATTTGCATACTAATTCTATCAAAAACAAAAGGTTTTCTTAAGGCAGATCATGTGATGAGTTGAGGCAGCTAGACTTGTTGCTCAATGTATTTTCTCTGTGACAAGTTGGAGATCTATTTACTGGTAAAAATAGCCCTGACAACCATGCTTGGAACTGCTGGGGAAGAAGTTGTTCCCTTTTCCAGGTTGCGATCACCATAATTAGAGCAACAATCACAGAAGTTAAAGTGGGGTAAGACACTCTCCATTTTCCTTTTCATTACTCTGACAAAACAGGATTCCTTGCTGTGGCGTATTTTTATCTGCATTATCCAATCCATTTTTATGTGTCTGAAGAAATAGAGGTGAGGGCATCTAAGAATTCCTTTGGAAAACTATTGTGGATTGATGGTATTTTCTTGACACTTTAAAATTGTTACTTAAGTCTGCTTATTTGTGTAACCCCTCTCCATTCAGGTGCTCACATCCTTTTGATATTAGCAAGGATGAATTGATTAATTTGGGCACAGGAAGGAGGCAAGGCAGGGCTGCCCTTTGTTTAACCCAGTGGTGCCAGTTAGTCTGGGTCAGAAGCGTGACTAAACTCCAGCTGAGACGTTTCTGTGGCTGATCAAGATGTTAGGGCAACACCCAGAAAAATAGCCCAGGCTAGCTTGGCAGTGTTGTTTTAAGACTTAAAGTGCACATGTTGTTTTCATCTCAAACATGTAACTTGCCTGCTCTGCAGTGGGGAGTCGGGCTGAAGGACCCTCCTCTTCCTCCTCAGCCTTGTAGAGCTTTCCTGCAAACATGCTGATGCACTTTAGTATGGTGGGTGTGTTCGCCCACAGTTCCTGGGAAAGTGGCAGGGAAAGTAGCCATATGTGACCAGGTGCAGCCCTTTCCTTCCTAGGAGATCCCATGTGGTGTCCATGCCTTTGTCTTCCTTGCAGATGTACAGGTCAGTGGCCCAGGAGGAGTGTAAAGAGGCTGAGGGAGGTGATCCATCTCCTCTGCAAAGCCCTGGTGACATCTGGGATGCTGGGCCTGGTGCTGGGCTCCCCGGTACAAGAGAGGCATGAACTTAATGAAATGAGTTCACCAAAGGACCCTAAAGATCATTAAAGGACTGGAGATCTTTCATATAAGGGAAGGTTGTGAGAGCTGTGGCTGCTCAGCCTGGAGAAGAGGGGCCAGAGGGATCTTGTCATTATATATAAATAGCTGGTGGGGGAGTAAAAAAGGTGGAACCAAGCCTTTCTTGGTGATGCCTGGTGACAGGGCAGCAGGCAATGGGCACAGACTGGCATACAGGAAATTCTGTTTCAGTGTAAGGAACAGTAGGCTTTTCAACTGGAAGTGTGATCAAACACTGGAACGGGTTGCCCAGAGAGATTGTGGCATTTCCATCCTTGGAGGCAGAAATCCTGACTGGACAGCCCTGAGCAACCTGCTGTAGCAGACCCTGCTCTGAGCAGGGCAGCTGGACGAGACAAGAGGTCCCAACAGCCCCAGCTGTTCTGTGATGCTGTAATCCTTCGAGCTCTTTGAATATGTAATTGTTGACCTTGCCATGGTCAATACTAAGGCAACGGTCATGTCCCCCTTCAAACTAACAGTCCTAATTTGTTTATGCTCCCAACTCACTATTATATTAAGCCACAGTACAACTGACCCCCTGAGAAGAGGTAACTGAAGCTTTTGTTGAAGAATGTACACTAGTTGGCTCCATGCCCCTTTCGTCCGAGCTCAGAGGAAAAAAGGGGGCCACTAGTTTATTTATCTTGACTTAATATCTTCCTGTATTTGGTTGACCTTAACTCTCAATTTTCTAATGAAGCTTGAAGACGCTCATGAGCTGAATTTATTAATGCTTTCCTTTGTTGTGAAATGATTTACTTTTGTTTAGCCCTTATCACTTGCCCTTTGGAGTTCATGTGTGTTCCTAAGGAGGAACAATGAATGGATGTTTCCTGCTCTAGGTGTGTGCAAGCATTTCTCCAAAATTTGAGTGTGGAACTGAAGCAAAGCTGTTAAGCCAGAGTATCTCCTCTCCTACCTAGCACGGGTATTCTTTGTGCATTTTGACAACTTTTAAGGAGTTCAGCCAATATCCTACATTTACTGGATTAGCTGTGTGCTTCCTGCCTCATCAGCCCATGTGTTGGTGGCAGTTCTCATTGCTCAAAGGAATTGGTGCTTGAGATCCTGTTTCAGATTTTTGAGATTCACTTTTTTCTTCCTTAATTGTTCAATCCTATTAATATTCAAAAATGAATCCAATTATTATTTGGCTTCATTCCTAATTGAGTTTTGACTCCTTGCAGTGCTGTTCCAAAATGTAGTAGTTCTTACAGCTTGAAAGCAGGGAACGTCTTGTCATTTTGATGGACTGATTTTGATGAAACATGGCTTAAATCTAGTCCTGCCACAGATGTACTTTTCAACCTGGTATCTTTTTTAATATTCTGACTTTGATTTCAATGCTGGAGAATTCATACAGTGCAGAAATCTCTGGAGGATTTGGGGACTGGACTAGATTATTTGCCAACCTATGAGTTTGTTTGGAAAACTTGCTGTTAGTGACAGGTGTTCCTTTATGAGGAATCTGAAGAAAAGACTCTTATGTGAGAATACAGAGGATGGCAGAACAACATGTAAGAGCCCCCTCAAAGTTTCTGGAGTAACCCTCTGTTTTAATCAATAATATTGGAATACAATTGTGGATGTTCGCAGTGTTATCAATTTAACCTCCTAACCTGAATGATGATTTTAATGGGGCTTTGTCTGCCTCCATTCCATATGTGTATTCTGTTTGTGAGCAGCTTTAGTCCTTAATCAAGACCAGTGGGAGAATATTACGTGTAGGACTTGGGTGGGAGGTTTTTGCAGGTGATGTGACAGTGGAGGTCACTCTGTGCGTCACAGAATAATTTCCTTTGGAAGAAACCTCTGGGCCAGTGTCCCACACTCACGGCCATGCTTTTAAAAGTGCTAGCTTTTATTTAGGGGGGGATTGCTGACATGGAGCTGACATGCTCAGACCCACTGTTGGCTTTAGCAAGGGGTGAACCCACTGAGATGGTCATACAGCAATTTCTTAGGGGCTTGGACCTGGCCCACCTCTAGTTATTTGTGAGAGTGAGGCTGTTCTAACAGGAACTATGAGGATGAAGCTCATTTCACGCTGGCTTCTCAAAAGCTTTCAGTAGGTGGTGACTTCATGACCATGGCTGATAAACAAACTTGGCTTTTATAAAAATAGACTGATGGTCTGGCAGGAATTCCAGCCTGTCCAAATGGGTCTGCTTCTGCCAAGCAGCGCAGCCACCACTGCGTGAAAAGGGTGTGCCCCTGCACGCTCTCAGCCTTCACATTTCCCTGCTTCTTCCCAATCAGATGGTAAATACGTCTCTGCACATAGCATTAAGGTTGGTAAATCAGTTGTGCAAATACTGCCAAGTAAGTAAATACAGTAGAAAATGGAACATTCACTCCTTTTGTTTAGTTATCAATACAGATTTAAAGGCAAGTCACTCTAAGTAATTGTGTTTAGGTCATTAAACATGGTTTAATAATGACAATAGTAGGGTGTGTCCTGAGACGGGAGGCAAAGCAGTACACCTCTAATAGCCTAAGAATGGGTTATTTCTGATAACAAACCTATCTCGTTTGGATTACTTCAGAGGTGGGCAGTTTGATGAACACCCACTTTTGGACAAATCCCGAATGTTCTTATTGTCCTGCTACTCGTAAATTGAGCTCATGTAAAATGTAAAGTTCTTTTCAGCACTATCTCTGTTTACCAAGTTAAACATTGAATAAAATCTCTCTTGACATAATGACCATGGGTTACATGTGCAATGTATGACTAGAAAAAAGAAGATTCCCTGCACTACAGGGTATAAAGTTCGTATCCATATTATATGGTGTTTTTTCCAGCCTAAGCCAGCAGTGAGTATTCCTCATTCTGCGTGTTGGATCAAGAGTACTGTTGGATGAAATAAAGTGTACAAAATTATAGTGGTAAGCAAGCGAATATTTCAAGGCTAATTAAAAAAAAAATACGGCTGTTTTCTAAACTTCTCAGGGATTTTTAATCTTCGAAACCAGTCTCCACAGAGATGGATTAGTGAGGAGAGAACAGATGAAGCAATCAAAGGTGCCAGATAAATGCAATTTATCATGTTTCCACAATTTATCGCCTAATTATCCTCCTCATTGTGTGTGTATATGCGTCTATACGTGTATATTTAATGCGTATGAGTATTAAATGTGTTTATGGAATGATACTGCTCCTGGATTTTCCACAGCATGTTCTATAAACTGCTGGGGGTGGCATGCTTGCTTTTTTTTTTTTTTTAATAAGTGGAGTATGGGAAATCTCCCCAG
>VZRS01005948.1:103685-127642 GCA_013398055.1 Ifrita kowaldi
TTGGATCAAGAGTACTGTTGGATGAAATAAAGTGTACAAAATTATAGTGGTAAGCAAGCGAATATTTCAAGGCTAATTAAAAAAAAAATACGGCTGTTTTCTAAACTTCTCAGGGATTTTTAATCTTCGAAACCAGTCTCCACAGAGATGGATTAGTGAGGAGAGAACAGATGAAGCAATCAAAGGTGCCAGATAAATGCAATTTATCATGTTTCCACAATTTATCGCCTAATTATCCTCCTCATTGTGTGTGTATATGCGTCTATACGTGTATATTTAATGCGTATGAGTATTAAATGTGTTTATGGAATGATACTTCTCCTGGATTTTCCACAGCATGTTCTATAAACTGTTGGGGGGGGCATGCTTGCTTTTTTTTTTTTTTAATAAGTGCAGTATGTGAAATCTCACCAGACGTAGCTAAACCAGAGCACATTGCTGGCATACCAGCTATTTTATAGAAGACATGACTTATATGGAATTAACAAGTCCAATCCAAGTCTCTTAAACTCATACAGTGAAATCTCATAAACCTGATAAAATGTGTGATTCTTTTAAATCATAACATGGTTTTTAAATACGGCCCATCATTTCCAGAGTATGAATTTTTGTGTGACAGCAATTCTCTCCTGTCACGGTATTATTGCTGGTTTTGTTGCTGAACAGGTTAAGGCTATAATCCACCACTTCAGCTGTGTGGCTTTCCTGGTTGAGATGGCTCTTCATAAGCCAGGATACAAAGTTCAGCACTTACTGGGCCCACTCCTAATCCTTTAGTCATACAATGACTTTTCCATTTTTCAGGTCCAATAACTATGACCTCACTTCTACATAGCACTTCAACAGCCTGTTTTTCCATGTTGGGCTGTGGTTTACACGTTTCAAGGGGACCTTTTATGAATTTGTGAATCTTTGCAGGCAAATAACTTACTAAAGCTCTATATTTCTGTTAAGAAGCAGCGTATGAACCTAAGGTTTTTCCTTTCCCCCAGCTTATCCTGTTCCTGTGCGTGTTCCATACAGGCCTCGTATACCTTCAGACATGCTGTCATTTCTACCCAAGGCCTATTTAAAACTTCATGTTTGGAAGAGTAGTAGAGGCAAAGTTGTTTCCACATGGAAACAATCTCTTGTGTCTTGCTTTTAACCCACCCGGGTCTCTCAGGGAGTAGTCAGGTGAGATTGGAAGATTGCATCTCATGGTGCCTGTAAGTAGCTCAGTGAGGATGGGGCTTAGGTGCCCATGTTGGAGAGAAGTCCACCCCAGCTGTGGTGAGCAGTGGCACGTAACCCAAGGAAAGGAAATGCATCACACCTGGCTCTTTGGAATGGTATCACAGCTGTGCCTTACCTCAAAGGGGTGAGATGCACTTGCAAAAGGAGGTACGTGCTTGTGTTTTGCTAAAGCAGAAGGCTTTATTGAATCCGGTACCAATGTCACTTTTCCAGTGAAGGACAAAAAGGAACATTTAGTTCACGCCAGACTTATTTTTCTTTCACAAAGTATGAGTTCTGAATTATTATTTAGTTTAATTTTAATCCCTAAAAATATTATGAGAGAGAGGGAGAGATGAGAGAGGGTGTCAGTGGCATCTCAGCCTCTTCATGCTGCTCTCCAATCTCCAGCCACCTTCTGCCTGACAGGCTCTTCACTCAGCCCCTTGGGTCCAGGCTCTGTTGTTAGTCTTTCACCTCTCAGGAAAACAAAGTTTGCAGGGAGATAATACTGGGTTTAATATGATCTACAGGATTGGGTTCAAGGGTGATGACGAGGGCCCTCAATCAGTCAAAAGATGCTGTTTTGAGCGTGTCATCGCTGCCAGTGGCTTTCTGATCAGGCTTCTGCTTACAACAGGCTGAAGCGACAGGTGAGAAACCTGCTTCTCACAGCAGGCAGGAAAAAGGTGTTGGGTACTCGTGGTTAGGGAAGGATAAACATGGCTTGAAAGTAGAAGTAAGTTGGTTGCTGGGAGAAGGAGAGCAGGTGTTGTGATTTCCTTCTTGCCAGTGAACACAGCACTGTTTGTGGATGTGGCTGGGATGACCCCCCTGATTCTTTTTGGAGATATATTTCCAGCTTAGAAAGAAATGAGAAAACCAGCAGTGATGACAGCAAGCAGCAGCACAGCCAGACCGGACGGTGCAATATGAGTCCAGAGCCCGGCCCAGCCCCTGGGTGGGATGTTGGTGCAGGTGTCCCCGGCCAGCACGTGGGTGCATGGTGCACATGGCTGTGCTCAAGCAGCAACATGTCCTCAGGGCTTGTGGAAACCCCAGGGCCACCGTGGAGACAGCCAGATAGGAAATAATAGCAATAAAACAACTTTTCTGCCTTGAGTAGGTTAAGACTTGTTGCTGTCCAGAGCAGGGAGTAAGAGCCCTGGATAAGAAGGTTTGGTTTGGATTAGGGAGAGGGGGGATTTAGGTGACAGTGGCGGGAGATGGAAACCCAGTGAGTGCCTCATCCCCGGAGCAGAGTGACTGAGCAACACTGTGTCACAGTGGGCTGGGCGTGCTTGAGTGAGTGTGGTACAAAACTGCTGTCTGCTCTGCTTGGGAAGGTAATGGCAGTTTCCAGCAGGTAAATTCCTCTGTAATCCAATTCCTCTCTTTGTAATGACTGGAGACCTGCAACTTCAGCTGAGCAAGAAATTTAGATAATTAATCCCAGTGTATAAGCCAAGGAATGGGAAGAAAAACAGAGGCAAATAAAAGCAGAGGCAAATAAAGGAGAATAAAGAAAACAACAGCAGCTGATTTAATGTTGTTTCTGATTTCTCTGTTGTAAGAGGGAAGCAATTTTCCATCTGGAAATGGAAATGTTGCAAGTTGGAAAGGATCGTCTTGAGTACTAAAACAGCAGACTGCAAATCAAGGAGGTTGTTGCCCTTTTTGACTTCGGGTGTGTCACTTAACCTTGTGCTTTCAGTAATAGAAATGGTTGGTCTCTGTGCAGCTGAGGTGCAAAAGCAGCCTCCATTATCTGAAAATGCAAGTGGAAGACCCCTATAGATTATTCTTAATCGTACAACCACCAAATTCTGTGTAACAGCCTGTTGCAGGTCCACTCTCAGAGCTAGCTTTGGTCAAGTGTTAAATCCGCTACAAAAGAAATTAGTCAGCTGCAAGTAGGCACTGTGAGTTTTGTGAAGAAAACTCTTGGGTTAGTACAAGGAGAGTTTTTGGACCTTTTTTTAGCTGGGTGGTAAAGGCAAGGGGAAAAATAACAAATCCCTTGGTTTGTTTGTGTGTCACCGAGTGACTCCAGTGATTTTCCACGCTGCATTAGTAGATCAGCGATGGCCAAGCTGCAGCCAGCCCTGTCTCTGTCCCCGGTGCCGCCATAACGCCGTCCCACCGCACTGGAAGCGTTTCCACGCGGCCTCTGCGCCCAGCGACCGCACGGAGTGGCCGCCAAGTGCTCAGTGACCTCCTTCCGCTCGCTCCCATTGATGCTGCGTGTTAATGGGCAGAGAGGAAGGCAGGAGTTTGGCCAAGCACAGAGCAAAAGAGGAGAGAGAGGGAACCTGACAAAAACCCCAGCCTCTGCTGTCGCTGTGCCAAAAGCAGACGGAGAATGGGAGCCACAACCAGGGTGGTCAAGAAACGAAGCTGGCTGGCGATGGGTCAGTTGCAAATCACAGCAATCTCCAGGCAGCTCAGCCAAGAAGAGCTTGTGTTTGTACTGGTTGTGTGGCTCTCATACCAGAAGTGTGGCTGTCCTTTTTCTCTTGGGATAATGACTAGGTGGAGCAGCTCAAATATGTGCATGATATTCTTGGTGTTCCCAGCCAGGAAAAACAAAGCCCTGGAGAAGTGTGCTTGGTTGTAGAATTCTTTGCCTGGTTTTATTACTGGTGGTGTGAATTGCTGACAGGTGTGTGAGGCGCTCCAGGTAGATGACAGCGTGGGGTTGGCACCCTGGAGAGGTGTGGAGTGCACTGGGAAATCGGGGTGGTTTATGAAATGGGTGGAAGTTGATGAGAACACTTGGACAGGTGATGATGGAAACTTTTGTGACCCTTTGCCCTGGCTTATATAACGGACAGGAAGATGGTGGTGGCAAGTAAAGGGTGAAACATCAATATTAAGCTGTGGTGTTGTCACATGTGCACATGGGATAATAACTAGTCGTGTGGTTTGCAACCCAGTTTCCACCAAGTACATTTCTGAGCAGTACAATGGATACCCCCCGCTCTTCAATTGCCATCTGAAACATGATATATTTTCCATGAACTCCCACGTAAACGGGTTTTTTTGGTGACAGATTGCATGTTAAAGCACTGGAAGATGAAAGCGCCAAATATTTGCTTTAGAAAAACACAGTGAAAGATTCTCTCATCCTCCTTACTCAAACTGCATCAGCCAGAATTCCATTAACAAAAATGACTCTCTCTAGTTAAACTTATTGGCACCCCCTGGGCATCATTAAGGCTGCTTCTTTCCCCCTGTGTCTTTTTCAGGGGAAGAGGCATGGAGGGAAGCTAATGTAGGACAGTAGTGGCTTGTGCTTGAATCCTACTTAATATCATGGGATGAGCCTCGTCAGAGGAGCACAAGCAGAACAGATAGGCAGCCCCTTCCTGAGCCCCCAGCTACTCGAGTCAGGGGCTTCAGTAAGTCACAAGTGGCTTCAATAATTAAAAGGCGTCTCGGAATTATGCTGCACCAACTGTCTGCACGACCTTGGACCAGGGCCCACCTCACTCCATGCCTCAGTTCGCCTACCTAGGCAATAGAATTAAGTAATGCTTGTGAGTATCACACTGTTGCCAAAAATAAACGATATCATTGGCCACACAGAGTGTGACTAATTTTAAACCTACCGTGAATTTGCTCCATGATCTCTGAGGGGAATGGTCAGCCCTGGCGAGGCAGTCTGATGCTGCCCCGTGGATGTGCTTTAGGAAACGGGAATTTGGGGTACTCGTGACGTCCCACATCTGAAAATACATCTCACCAGTAGCTGGATATTGACAGGAAATAAAATTGTTTAAAAGTAGCCCGTCTGCCTTTTTTCTCCTGCTTTCTGTAGGGCCTCATCTTCCAAGCCACAAGCCATCCTGCCAGTGATGCATGGTTTGGATTGACCGCCTCCTGATACACTTACTACACTTTAATTTTTTATCTGCCTGGTTCATTCAGACCTTGCCTCAAAAACAGATACTGGATTCTGGAAAACTGGTGTTTGATTTGACTTGGCAAAAGGCAGGTGCTTTGGAACTGGCATTTGGAGGGTGTGAGTGGGAGACCGTGGAAGGCTTCCTTGGGCAGGGAAGGACCTCCTGCTCCTCCCTGCATGGTCCATCCCTGCATGCCTGGGCTTTCAGGCCAGCAATGGTGAGTCATTTGCAGATATCCACACCCACATCCGACACCATGAAGGGGTCTGGCATGTTTGATGAAATAATATGTAGAAGATTTTAACCAGTATTTTCTTTTAAAATTGAAAACTTGATATACAATATGCAGCACTTTACAAAGTGAATGGTGAGTGTAAGCATGTGTTTGTCCTCTAATACAAGTGCATACATAAATGTCCATTGTCTAAAGAAAGGAGGAAAAACCCGGAATACAGAGGCTTTGCATCTGCTTGATATAGGTGGTTGCTGATAAAAGTGCCTACTGCTTCTCTCACAAATAATCACTTCTTCAGCTCAGCGGACAGCGTGTTAGTTGCTGTGCAGAGGGCCACAGCATTTACCCAAAAAACTAATTTGGTTTTGAGGCTTATGTGCTTTTTTTATAATAAGGCAGATTTCATTTCTGGAGGCAGGAGAATCATTCCTTAAGCCAAAGCACTTGCTTAGAGTGAATTTTAGCTGCTGTCCTAAGGTCATAAGTTTGTGGAAGTACTTACTTATAACAGATTAAAAAATGTCGCTGAGGCACTTTTTATTGACCATTTTTAATAATTAGATATTGTTTGTTTTTACTTTGTGATGGACAGATGGATCCTAGATGCATTTTCCTGCATTATGTTGGGGGATCAGTGGGACTGTGTGCATGGAGCAGTCCTCTCACAGTAATTGCTGTTTCTAGCCTGGCACTGGAATAGGCTCTGAGCTTCAGTGAAAAACCTGTGCAGTGTTGTACAGTGGTCTCCTGGCACTCATAGGTCTTGCATTTAAGCACATGTTAGGATTGGAATTGAAACTTGGGTTTGAGTGCAGTATTGGTGCAAAGTTTTGTTAGGCAAAAGGTTTTCCTTTCCTTCCCCTCAGTAACACTTTGGTCACTGAGCATCTTGAATAAGTTTGTAGAAGAGGTTGTAAGTGTTAAAGTAGCTCCATGTCCTAGAGCCAAGGTAGTGGCAGAGTTGGGGCATGGAAACACTGTCCCAGTAGGTCTCAACTCACCATTCTGGACAGCTACTGACCGTATTTTTCTATGCATAATTCTTTATTTAATTTTAATTGAGTTCTTGGGTTAGTGTCCTTAGCCAGCTATTAGCTTATGGCTTATTAGTTTAAGCGGGTCTGATACTCATGATTGAAAGATGTTTGTGCACAGATCCTTTCAGGGTGGTAGAAATTATAAATGGGAATAGTAATCATCTTGCTTGATGGTAGCTTTTCTCTGAATAGTGGGACTATCTGCTGGATTAACTTTATCAGTGTGGGTATCTAATGGCTACAGGGGCCGCTTCCTCCTCTGCAGATCAGTAGATGAGTTGGAGAATTTCCTCATCACTTCTGTCCGCAATTCCATTATCTGGGGAAAGGGCCTCACTTAATGATCTGATTTTGGCTTTATTGGGATGGTTCATTCAGTTAGTGATATTTTTGAGGTGGGTTTTATGTTTAGGTTTCTTTTTTTAATTTAACTTCTGGTGGGCAAGGCCTGTGACTGGAGAGGTGCCCCTTTGCTGGAAGCTGCAGGGTCCTGTCAGACTCCCGTGAGCTAATCCCAAAACCAGAAGTCAACATCCCACTGGTGACAACCTTCTCCCCCTGTGCCTGAAGTTATGGCCACAAGTGGAAGGAGGGAAGGAGAAGACAGAGAGAGGAGAAAGGAGTCATCCCTGCTGGACCACGTTGCCGTATCCTGCTGTGTCTGTGTAGTCAAAGGATGTGGTGCTGTGGCAGCAGCATCAGGTATGGCAGAACACCCCACCCTGCTGTGGTGTCAGGTGGAAGAACTAATCCAGTTCTGCATGTGCTGGGGTGGGTAGATGCTAAAATTGGATGAGACCTTGTGAATCCTCCCAATTCCGTTACCAGCTTCTGGTCAGCATGCTGAGAGCACAACTCTGTCTCTACCCACCGTGGTTTTTAGACCAGGATCATTGGTGTCTTCTCTGCAGCCCTCCTGGCAAATCCAAGGATGCATTAAACATGTATTTACACTCTGGAAAGTAAGCCATGGCAGTCTGGAATATTTTTTTTCGGACTTCCTATACTTCTACATCAACTTTGATTGTCAGTTCTCCTGCACACATCCATCTGGGCTGAGTCAGAATGTCATCTGTGCAGCTATTCTGGGATGCTGTGGCTGTTGTGATGGTGCCTTGAAAGAAAACTCCCCTGCTGGTAGTGCCCAGCCAGCACTGAGGTGCCAAGAGAGCAAAAATGAAAGGAGCCAAGACTGGACCGTGTCTTGGCTTTGCAGTGTGGCCACAAGAGAGATGCACAGCAGGGAGAGAAACCACTGTTAGCGGAGTCTGGGCTGGAGGAATGCTTCCCAGAAGTGCTGCCCCTGGAGAGCTCTCTGACTGGGCACAAGGGCTGGCTGTGTCCATCTTCCTCCAGCTTTAGGTGATATATCTGCTTCTGGAGTAGCTCCTCATGTTAGGAAAACATTCATCATCCAGACAGCGCCACTGGATGGTTTTAAGTTGTTCAGGTGGCTTGTCTTCATTCACAGTGGTGAAAAATAGCTCTGCATGAGGAAGGAGGTATGGAGGAGGCAAAGAGCTGGTTGAGTCCATCTTCTTCGTTACAGTGGAGCCTGGTACTGCAGTGCTTGGGAGCTGCTGTGTTAGTTCTGCATGGAGCAGACACAGTGTGTGTGGAAATCGTGCCTGGTTTATATTAGAGCAGCCCAGGACAGAGGCACGAGGGGCAGTCGATGTGTCTGAGGCCCCCAAGCCCCATCCTCTGCTCTGCAGTGCTGGTGGATGTCATCCCAGCTCACACACGACTGCCTGGGCACTGCCCTGCTCCCCCATTCCAACAACTGTCTCCATATCTGAGACACAGAGGTGGCAAATTAGTCCCAAAAATGGCCATTCAGGGTCAGATGGTGTTCTTCCAGTATTTTTAAGCCACCATCATTTATTGTTTGTCTTGGACAAATAACAAGGCCCGGAGGATTTGCCGGTTGAAGGTCCACGCTGCAGCCCAGTGCCTGTAGGTGATGTAGTAGCTCTTGCTGCAGATTTGTAGGTTGTTCTTGTGGGGAGCACTTAAACAATGTGGTTTAAAAGCTACTGGGCTAACTTTCAGAAAGGTAAGCCCCAAATCATTGGCAGTTTCCAGCCAGGAAGGATAGATAGTCTTGTAATTTGCAGACACTGCAGGGAGTACAAACCATGAGTCGCAGGGCCTTGACCCAGGAGCTGGCACTGGAGCTGCCTGCCCTGGCCCTCCATCAAGTGGCAGAGAATGTGGAGCAGGATGGGTGCTTACTCTGGTGGTGACCTTAAGACCACTGTCAGCATGTTGGGGAGCAGACTGCAGCAGTTCATACGTGGGCACGTGTTGTCTTCTTCCATCTCAGTGAGGGTATCAGCCCCCGGGAGAGGGGTAGAAGTGACAACCTCTTAAATCAACCCAGTGTGAATTGCTGGAGGTACTGAGTTAGAGCTGATATTCTCTTCTCTACAGGGTGTTTAATTAATACTATTTGAGTTGCTTGGTAAAAACACAGATGCTCTCAAGGAACTTAAAAGAATCCCTTTCTCTCTTTTTCCCCATACTGGTAAATGGAGTCTATGCTTTGTAGAGGTACCCACCACTCTCTGAATTCAGGCTCCTCTGCAGCAGAGAAGTGATTTTAAAAAGGAAAAGAAAAAAAGCAGGGGAAAAAAAAAGCCACACATCAAGCAGTCTTGCCCTTAACTCTGGATTTGCCAGCTGCAGAGCAGAAAGAGAGTTCTGCCTTAACATTTTGCAGTTGTAAAATGATGGAGAGGTAATCTTAAACCTACATTCATTTTCTGTTGCCCACTTTAGCTCTTTAAGACCTCTGGTTTTCAAACTTGCAGTTCACCTTTAGGAAACAGAGTTGCTCTTCTCATGTGAATTCCCCCAGTAACTGGGACAAAGAAAGGCACAAAAGGTTCAAGGGAGCGAGATACTGCAGTTGTTTCTGGATGGAGCATTTTCCAAAGTTTGCCCTTTAGATGGCAGCTGGAGGGGGCTGCAGGGCTGGTGCCCCTTTTTGGGACTGGGGCAGCCACGGGGCTCTGTCCTTTGCTAGCCAAAAGGCACCAAAGTACTCACTGAACCTGGAAACTGCCTGTGGAGCCTCCACATTCCTGGGGCAGGCAGTGAAGGTTTGGGCAGCTGCTCAGGGGTGTGTGGATGCTGGCAGGGCAGTCAGGGGGCTGCTGTGGTGTCACTGTGAGCACACTGACACTCTTGTTTGCCAGAGTGAGGGGTGTGGAGAGGCTCAGCAGCCACAGGCTGAGCATGCTCAATCTCTTCACCAGCAGCCATAAAGGAAGAAGCTTGCAAGAGTGATTTATTTGAATTTTAGTGTGAGGGTGTGTCACAGTCTCGGTCACCCAGTGAGCGTGTCCCTCCAGGTGACACAACACATGTGTCTGTAGTCCAACTAGTGGCTCTTGCCTCCTGTGCTTGTTCTTGGGATGGGCATCATCCCCACACATTTACCTCTGCTCATTCCTTGCCTTGCAGCCCACCAGCTGTGAATCGTCTCTCCCAAAGCAATTTTCCCAATAACATCTGAAGAGACACTCTCTAATTTTATCATCCTAGCAGGGGTCTGCCAATCAGCATTGACTGGGTGACAGAGTTGCTAATTGTGGGGGACTAAATTAGGGTGCTCCTTTGCTAGCCAGCAGCTACCTCTACCTATAAACTGATTATAGAAGCCTGAGTGCTTGCTTGGTAAGGAGAGTTCCTGTTGTTGGCAAAAATTTTTCATAGGCAGGATTCCCTCTCCTTTTTATGAAAAATTGTATCTACAAAGCCCATCCAAGGGGAAGGCAGTTGTTTTTAAACTTCCCCCTGCAGTATCTGAAATCTGTCGGGTCTGCAAACCTGTAAAGAATGGGGATTGAATATAAGCAGAAGTGAAAATAAGTTGGTTTCTATTGCGTGAACTGCAGAGCTTAAACTAAGCAGGAGAAAATTTTTTTTTTCGATACCAGTTGTGATAGTAATACAGGCCAGGTCTGCTCTGAAGAGTTTTGCCAACACAGCTACATTGGTCAAGGATATTGATGAAGTGTGTGTTTGGTTTGGGGTTTTTTTTTCCACACTACTGTAGCTGTTGAGGCAAAATCCCTGGTGATTCTGTAAATGCAATTATGCCAGCAAAACTGTGCTTTTGATGATATGGTTGATTTTGCTCACTGGAGGGCAAAATGTTGTGAAGCCATGCTGGCTAAAGCTTGCTTTCTCCAGTTTAAATTGTGTGTGCTCCAAGGGTATAGTTTGACAAGCTTTTCTTTCAGTGCCCATGCCAGCTTCAGCAGTCACCCCCCCATGCAGATTGTCCCTGGGATATGGTTTTGCACTCTGGCTGATACAGCATCAGACTGAAGCAGCTGAAGGGAATGGCCTCACAGTGGCTCTGCTGCATTTCTCCCTACCCAGTGCTGGTGTTTCTGACTCCTGTCAGCTAACTCAGAAAGCTGTAGTGACAGATAACTCAACAGAGAAGGGCTTCTTTTTCCTTCTTTATCTTTTTTTTCCTTTTTCTCAGTGTGTGGATTTAGCTTCCCAAACTGTTTCACTGTGGGATCAGACAAGCCATGAGGTGAACCACAGAGACCTGCAGACCTGGGCTATTGCCCATGGTTGGACCCACTCAAGTGGGTTATAAACCATCCTCTCATCTGTACTGCTGGGGTTGGGAGACCAAATCAGAGAAGGGCTCTGAGTTAAAAATAGCCACTGTGGAAGCACTCAGGCTGATGGCCCTGGCTGGGGTCAGTTCCACTGTCCAGCTCACCGTGTGTGTTGGCCACCAGCTGCACGGCCAAGATGCAGGCGAGGGCAAGACACAGGAGAGCAGCCGGGATCGCCTGACCTGGTGCGGCTGCAGGGAGAAATACGAGACGAGTTATGGTTTTAGAGTACTTAACTCACTGGCAGAGTGCTGCTGGAGCAGGTCTATACTGGGAATGTCTCGCACCACAGTCTAGGAATGCTGGATTAGCCTTAATAGTCTCCATAGTGCAGATGGAGCTTGTGCCGTTGGAGCTGCATTTTTGTGGTTTCACACAGCCCATCTCAGAGCGAGACAGTGCATAAAAGCGTGTCTTTGCAGGTGGAAGGATTTCTACCAGATCAGCTGTAGGAAGAGTCATTCGTAGGTATTTTCTTTGTGGATATTTGAGCCTTCTGTGGGGCCCCATGGCATGGGAGTCTGTTACGTAAATAGAAGGACACAAGGCTTTGTGTTGAGGACCATGTTACAGGGTAAAGGTCTAAGACTGATTGAAATCAACAGCTTCCTCTTAAAACCCCATCTGTAAAAAAATAAAAGATTTTCTTTTGCTCACACCGTGGAAGCAGAAGGTGAAGCCCAGAAGCTAATTAGACCAAATATCAAGAATTGTTGTCAAAATCTCAGGCCAGAGGCAACTCTGCCATGTATACTATGAGCCTAATCTCTTGAAATGCTAGAATTTTTTGATTTAATTTCTTTTTTCCAGGGGTTCTAATTGTTTTAAAATTCAGTCTGTTAGTGAAGGCACAAGAAAATGAAGTTGTTCTCCTTTTTAATAGCCTCCAGTATTTGAATACCTTCTTCTGTGAAATGCAAAGAGGAATCCTTTACTTAGTGTTCTGCCTGGTGTTGACTTAAAAAAAAGTGTGCAAAATGCTGCCCTCAGGGAAAATGGGTTTCAAAGCTTCTCATTCTTAGTTGGGGCCAGGTTTCACCCGAAGTATTCCCACTTCCCACATTTGCAAACCAAAAAATGCGGTTTAACCAAAAGTAGAGCTGTCAGGCAAGTGCTGGGCTGCAGTGTGGATCATCCAGTGGATCTAACTTGGACTGCTTAAAACATGGCTGCTGGCTGCCCTCAACCCTGTGGAGCTGCTGGAGAGCTCCCATGGAAAAGGGGCTTCCCCCATGTTTCTGAGTAAGGTCAGAAGGGTGTGGCAGTTCAGGTTGGATGCCAGTGCTTGAGGTTTTATTAACATCTGGTGGAGGTGCAGGGCAAGCAGCAGTGCAGTTGTGTCCTGCACTGTGGTTGTTTCCTCCAGCAGAGCCCACGGGCTGTGAACATCCTTTGAACGAGGAGTCTCCACTAGGGTGACTCGCATTTTGCAGCAACAAGGCCTTGAGTAACTTGCACAGCGAAGGCTGGGAGTTGGAGATACGGTTCTTGCTGGAAAGGGCATTTGATGATTCAGCACACACGTGTAAGCACAGCATTCATCCGTGCAGATCTCTG
This sequence comes from Ifrita kowaldi, assembly GCA_013398055.1. Lineage (NCBI taxonomy): Eukaryota > Metazoa > Chordata > Aves > Passeriformes > Cinclosomatidae > Ifrita > Ifrita kowaldi. The sequence continues at coordinate 116,284 of VZRS01005948.1, forward strand.
CAGTTGTTGGGCATAATGGAACATGTTGGTATCCTCTTCCTTGGTGAATAGAGTTAATCCGCCGACACAATAGACTAGAATGTCTCTTGAGCCCTACGGAAGCTATCACGTTAAAACAGGTTTATTCACTTTTTAAAATATATTATGTAAAAACTTACTTAGAGAGTTCATTAAAACCAGGATTCCTTTGTCCTTTTAAGACATTGGGGCTCACTAAGAAAACCGTATTGAGTGTGGGTTTATTTTTCAAGCCTGCAATGTGTGTCTGATTCTAGAGTCTTTCTGAAAAATAGCTCTTCTATTTATGCACGAACCACATTTCCTTCCATGCTAATGTATTTTCTTTAAAAATATTAGTGAAACACTATGGAGGCACAAAGTTCCTCAATACATGTATTAATCTTAGCGTGCAATCAACAGTTCTAGCTTACTGACACTGGTTCACATCTTGCAGAAAACGCGAGCCTGAAGGGAAGCATATGGCAAGAGCGTTGTCACCTGCTAGGATCACTGCCTTTGTTTGCCTTTTAGCTATTGGTCCAAACTTGTGCACGAAGATTTGGTTGCTAAGCCTGGAAATATGCCACAAAGATGATTTGACAAGTGTCTTAATGCCAGGAAGCACCATGATGTGTTGTGAAAAAAAGCCACCTGACCAGATGAAAATAGCTTTTGTGATGGTAATCTCTTGCACATTGTTGCAGTTGCAGATAAAACATTCTTCTAAGCTCAGGAAAAAAAAAAATCAAAATTTAGAGGAAAAACTGACTGACTGGCAATCTTCTGGGCTGCTGCTACAGTCTGTAGCTGAGCTGGGACTCAGGGTACCTGTCTGACCTTTGGATGATCTGTGCTGGATCAAATGCACAGACTGTCCAGTAGCTCTTAGTTTCAGTGTACAAAGCAGGGTGACCTTTGTTGAGCACCCTGTAGTGTGTGATTTGGGAGGTTGAAGAGTATTATCTCCATAACATGGCGGGGCACCGCTATCCATTTTTAGTTGATCACCTTGCATGCTTCTTCCAAGGTCAGCTTCAAACTATGACTAATTCCTCTGCAAAAGAAACAGATGTCAGGATTAATTCATTTATATCTCTACATCACAGCACGATGTATTTTCTTACTACTGTAATTTGGGTCCTGTAATATATTTGCTAGCTTTTTCCCTGTAGCTGTTATTCTAGTATGAATATCATTAATCTCTATCCCCTCAGAACAATTGGACTTTTGGGGGAGGGAGGAAATGGGAAGAAAGAGGACATTAGGTTCTTCTGGGATAGCAACTGGGGCTGTGACCATATTTAACTATTACACATCAGTTAAGGTTCAAAGCTTTATCTTTTCTGCAGAAATAACTGCATTCAGCTGCCCATGGCTGAGTCTCGTTATACCTTGTTATTTTCATGATAAGAGAAGAAGAGAAAGAATGAATTTTTAAATAGTGGGTTCCTACTATTTGTTTGAGGTCAGACACATAATTACTTTCACGGAATGGCTCCTGGGAGGTTAGCTCCAGATGTGGGTTCAGGATCTTGCCCCACTGATGGCCAAATGAGGTAATGACATGGTTTTCCCCATATCGTGTCCTTTCTGTAAATTGGGGATAGTGGCCTTCCCTGCCTGGCAGAAGTGTTGTGAAGATGAGTTTCTTTAAGATGAGAAAATTCTCACATCTTGGGAAGGTGGCTTAAGGAGGAAGGAAGGACCTTTGGCAATGCCACCCTCTCAAGGAGAATCACCACTTAGATCCTTTGCTGTTGGACAACTTCTAGCTCTAGAGTGCCTCCATGCATCCTGTGTGTAGAAACAGAGTCAGTAGAAATGCCAAGAACTGTGTCTTTACTGGGAGATAGTCCATCTAGCTCAGCACTCGGGGATGGTGCAAGGGTGTGGTACTGCCTCTCTTCTCCATAGAAAAAGGGTTGTAATCCAAGTTATGCCAGTTTTCTAAACATTTTGAGAGCTCCACCTCTCCACAGAGATTGCAGGTTTCTCTGAAAAGCCCCAAACACATTAATTTTAATTTATTAAATATTTTAAATAATAATTGAATATTTCTGAAAACAGATGCTGCACAGCTATATTTCACCCCAGACCAAAAGTTAAAAGCCAGGTTGTAAACACATGAAAAATAAAGCTGAAATAAGTTTTAAGTTATATAACATAAGAGCCACTGACATTTGCTGTTACATGTGCAGGTATGTAATAGCAATTGACTGCACACGCAGTCTGTAGACAGATAATCCAGCACGTGTGTGTGTGTGTAGTCCTTCTCTGGAAAACTGCTTTAAAAAAGATCCATCCCAGTTTTTATTTCACTTTTCAGGTTACTTTTCAAGATCCTGGCTCACTGGTTTATTTTGGCTTGTGTGTATTCGTGCTCATTGTATTCTGAATAAAAAATGTAGAAGTGCATGTTGAAGCATCCAGGTTTTTCTGGTTTTGAGTTGAATTTGAGATGAGAACAAGTGGTAGAATTTGGATCGGGTTCCCATTCAGAGCACTGTCTGGAGATCTTCAAAGCCTTGTTTAGTTTGGCCCATGTCTAGATAGTAGTCTGTAATAACACTTGTTTTGAGCTTGTAACCGTCATCTGGCTTGGACTCTCTAAACTGCGAAGCAGCTCATTCAGAATTTGAGTCAGGTTGTCTGAAAAGCTTTTACTTAATTATTTTTTTAATTAACAAGACACTTTCTAATTTCCTTCTTCTTCTGTTCTGTGTTTTACTTGGAGTTGTGGTTGTTCCATTTTTTTAAACTTGCAGTGAGTGTGCTTAATACAAAGAGAGTGCTGTAGAGGGAAAAATTGGTATTACTCACCAGTTTGGGGGTGTGGAGTAAATACTAGAAGCCCTTCTTGATGTCTCCAAATCTAATCTGCTCTAGCACGGTCCAAACTCATCTTGAGGGTTTGAATACTTGTTGAGAGGCTCCTCCTGTGTGTTGTGCTGGGCTATTCTGTGTAGTCCTTGTCCACCCAACAGAGACCAACCCAGGGTGTTACGGTAACCCATGGACAGCTTTGAATGCACGTACAAGGTTATTCCTTGCATTTATCAGTTGTAATGACCCAGGTCAGACAATTTGTACCATTTGCTTATCAGCTGACCTGAAATGCTCCAGCTGGTCACTGCTTGTCATGCCGTGTCCCATGTCCTCTCCACCTTGTCACTCATTTCAGCTTAATTCTACTTGAATTCTTAAAGTAGCCTTTAAGGACATGACAGCACATGGCTCTAAATTGAGGTTTGCTTCCCGTTTGTGAGCTGATAAAGAGTTTCCCAGCTCAGAAATTCATGCTGCATAATCATCTTAACTTATAACCATAAATACATACTCTTGAGACAATGTATTCTTTGCATATTGAATAATGGACATGCTCTCTGTATGTCCTCCCTACTTCTGTGCAGTGATTAGAAAATACATGATTGACACTGGTGTGGAGATCTCTCTTGTTTGCTGATGGGGATATATTTTTTTTTTAAAAGCAACACCAAACTCCGAAATTCATATACCAAATTCATTTAGTGAATTGCTATATTGCAGAAACTTGTGCATCCTGCATGATTTTTTCTTGTGTGTTTCTGATTATTTTGGCTGTATCCTTTCAACTTTCAACCCTACACCTATTAACTGTTCTATCTGTGTAGATCCAACTTGGGAGGAAGTTCTCCAAATAAAACTCCTTTAATAGCCCATCAAAAACAATGCCCATTTTATCCAACACGTAGCAGTCAGAGGGAAGCACTGATAGCTTACATGCTTCAGATGAATGCCTTGCATGCTGGTTTGTTACATGAAAAACAAAAGCCTAACTTCATGAAAGTATTTTCTGTATGTTGGTGCTCTGGTGGTTTGATTTGACTAGTATGTCATGCCCCACTGACGAGAGCAGGCAGGATGCAACCCTTGCCTCTAGAATTCATGCAGGAAAATAGAATGGAGGAAAAAATAGTAAGTGTGGAAAGTGAAACGATTTTACTCTTCCCCCCTCCTTCCCAACATCAGCTTTTTCAGCCAAGTATAATGCTCATGCTAGATCAGACTTTAAACCCCTCATTTAGCCATCATTTGTATTTCTGAAAACTATTATTTAACTATTATATGGAAAGCCAGCAGGATTATAATTTGGAATAGAAATGCATGTTGGTTCCGTGGCTTTATAATGACATGTTTATCTGCACCTCTAATGCTCTCATTGCCCAAGTCTGCACTTTTGGTTAATATGTTTGCCGATGAACAATTGTTTTGCATCAAAATTGCACTAAAACAAGAGCATTATGTCGCCCGTGTAATTTGTATTCTCTTTACACACCCCTCCCAATCGTTTTGCTTAAATCTGTTTGTGTTCAGCATGAAATGTGCAGTAATGGTGGTGTGCTCGTGCACATTACTATGTAGCTTCAGCACCGTTAGGTCCTTACTGACACCAGTCTGTAGGTTAAGAACACTTCAATTGGTCTAATTTGCAACCTGATCAGAAACACTGACCTGGCTAGTCTTTAACAATGAATGTGCCTAATGATAACTTGTAGGCACCCTTAGCGAAGGCAGTGATGTGTGTACAGGGAGTCATTTCCAGCTACGCCGCGTTAGGAGGTCTCGGGCTGCCTTATCTGGGATATCGCCTTGTCCTGCGCTTCTCTGCAGCAGCGCGAGGCTTTGTCACCTCTAATGATACCTATCCGTCAGCTGCACTGATTGAAATGAAGATAAATTGAATTGGTGCAAACAGGAGTTAGATGACTCATTGATATAATTAGGCTGTCGGAATATCTCGCCACGTTTTACTAATGTTAATTATATGGTCTTTTATATGGGAAACTTCGGTTAATTTTGTTCTCCACAAGAGGAGAGTACAGCCATTTATTAATTGTAAGGTGGCTCTTGGCTTTATAGAAGCCGTTTTCTAGAGGAGAGGAGTTATGTTTACAGAATTTCCTTTAAGCTGTCAAAAGCCTGAAATTGATAACAACTTAAAAGAGTCTAAACTGTTAATAGTTTACATTTATAATTCATCTAATGTGATAGTTTATAACATGAGAACCAAATATAGAGTATACTAAAACAAGGTATTTACGGCAAATGGAAACGTGCTGAATAATGAAACAATACTAATTGCAGTTTAAACACTTTTGATATAAGCTATTTCTGAGAGGATGTTTCAGGCATAGGAGATCAGATATTCATTATAATAAGGATGCAAAAACCATTCAAAATATTTTCAGAAATACAGATAGGCTGTGCATCTCTGTGCCTCTCTTTTTTTCCTTTTTTTTTTCCCCTCCCTGAAAATTCTGGGTTTTATCTTCTGTCAGAATTGATCACAGGAGTCAGTTTAATTGGGAAATTCATTTAAAATAGTTTCTAATTGGCATCAGTGAGTTGAAAGTTCAGTACAAAGGTGAGATCTAAGCTTTCTAATTAGATTGAATGCAGTATGACTTAAATAATAGTCTTGATAATTACAGAATTTAATGCAAAATTATATTTTAATGAAATATGGTGATTTTTTACAATAAGAAGTCCTGCAATTCTCATTCAGTCTTTTATCTTACTTTTTAAAGAGAAGCTAAATTGTTTTGTGCATCTGTGTATAAATTCCTTAAAACCTCACATAGTTTTAATAAAAACTAAGATTATTATCATTTTAGTTTTTAAGGATGAAGCTGATAGCTCTGCAATTTGGATGCAAAACCTTATTCCAGGCATTCTGTATTTTCTCTGCTCAAGTATAATTTTCTCTTGCATAGAATTATATTATGAACTCAAGTTTTCTCCCCCTCCCTTCTCATCCCCCCCCAAGTTGTTTGATGCAGCTGAAATTGAAGGTTGAAGTAGAAGGGGCCACTTAAGTAGTGAAGGGTTTTTCTTTGTAAATAATAGATCAAGAGCACCGTAGCTGTATCTAATGGCGCCGAACGCAGCCTCCGTTCCAAGGACAGCGTGGGGTTTAAAAAAACATAACCATAGTTCATCCCCCTTGCTAACCTGTGGTCAGTTGGGCTGCTGCTGTTGGCCAGTCACATGTTTTAATTCATCAGACATGTTTTTTTTATAAACCTCTGATAATATCAACACATGAATAGCAGGGATGATCACTGGGATTTCCGGACTGAAATGACGAGGGAAAATAAAATAGAAGGGGTGTTTTGTAAAATCTGTTTCTTCTTTTCAAGCCCAGGGGTTTACCTGAGCACAGATCAACTTTTCTTATAAGCAGCAAAGTTAAGGTATGCTGTTGCTGAAGCTGAGCTAGCTGCTCTCCACATTTCTTCTCCTTCATATATTTTAAGCTGATAAAAATATTTCCAAATATGCACCTGCTTCTTTGAGTTAAACTTATTTAAAGAGGGGAAAAGGAGCTTATTCCTGGCATGCAGTACAGTATTTCAGGTTTTAGGAGAAATAATTTAGTGCTTCTTGATATTTTGGAGAAAATATTTTACACTTAACAGCTACTACCCTTTTCTTTCCTTTTAGTCAGATTTCCTTATCTCTATTCTGCCAAGTGGATGCAATTTCAACATCAAGATAAATAGCAACATCACTGGAAAAAATGAGTCAATTCTTGTCAGACATACAAATTTGATAAAAAAGACAAAACCATGTTCCCTGCCTGTGGTCCAGCAGACTTGATTGAATGCAGTCAGAGACTGGAGTCCTTTCACAAGCAAAACTCAAAACTCCCATTTACAGTTGGTAACCGGGATCAGGCCCTAACTTGAAAAGGCAGATTCCTAGAAATTTCAAATGCAAAACAACATAAAAAAAGCTGTCGCAGGACAAATTCATTCTGTTTTACACTCCCTTCTGTGCTTAAAGTGTCTGTTCCTTGAATGACGCTGGTAGATTTGCTTGTAAAATAATTCATCTTTCTTGTGCCACTCACTTCTTTGCTTTATGATATCTTGTAAAATCAAAAGAAGCACTTTCTCTGTTTTTTTTTGCAGGTTTTGCATTCAAAACCAAACACAAATAGTCGCTGAGAATTTTTGCATAATTATCTTCTGAGAAGTTATAGTTTGCCTAGATTTTTTTTTTTATATTTTACTTGTTATTGTTATTAAATACAGACTGTTTCATTGTGTGTTTCAATCTGATTCGCTTTTGTTTTAAACAATTTTGGTGTCTGAATAATAACTCAATTGTCTAAACCAAAAAATCTTCTAATCACAGGTTACAGTCATCTGCTGTAAATGATAGGAGATAAAACATAAGATGTGTTTCACCTTCATTCTAATCAGCATTGGCAAGGGTTGTGGCAAACGGTAAAATGTCCAAGATGAAATTTTGAAAAAAAAAAAAAAAGCAGGCAGATTCACCATCAGTCTTCACTGTCTCACAATTTTTTTTTCTCTTCTGCTGTTAAATAATAGTACAAGTTCTCCAAGCGCCAGTTGCCTCTGTTTCATGTCCAGCATCCCCCCAAGTGCGGCTGAGCTGAGGCGCTCATTCTGCGCCAGGTTCACTTCTGTGTGCGGGCAGGAAAACACTGCAAGAGACACGGAGGCACCTCACCAAACCTCCCAGGAGTTCTCCTCCTGTTTTGCCTCCCCTCTGTCTTCTCCAGTTTGTTTCCATGCAGCAACAAAAATTACAGAAATCCATTCAATGTAACCTTTTTTTTCTTCCACCTTTTCACCTTCCAGCTGCTTACCAGAGAGATCAGATGTGGAAAAGCCAAAATCCCAGAATATGATGAGACCATTAAATTAGATGATTCCTGCAATTTGTTTCCTTGCCAGTTCTCGGCTTTCTGTTTTGTGCTTTCTTAGCCAGTGCTGGGGAAGAAAAAAAAAAAAAAGGTGGCTTGAAAGCTAATAGATACCCCAGCCATCAATTGCCGAGACGTTTTGTCTTTTGTGACATTGAGGAAAAGACAAGGAAGGGAATGGAAGCAACTAAAAAAATGTCAAAAGATCAAAAAATCAATGGGCTGAAGGAATGTGATCTGTTTATCGGGGTGTAGCTGCTCTTTCTGTTTGCATTAAGTCCGAGTGAGTGTCTTTGGTCACCACTAAACTTGCTTTTATTCACTCCCTAGGAGATGTAATACGGGCATGAAACGGTGGCTCACAAAGCAGGCGCAGCAGCGAAGCAAATAAATAAATAAATAAATAAATAAATAAATAAATAAAGCCAGGGCTTCTTTAAAGACCACAAAACCAGGTTTATTGCCTTACAGTTTTTTTTGCCTCGTATTAAACATGCTTACCTTCCTCTTGAAACTTGTTGCTGAGCACAGCAAATGGACCATGTTGTGTTGACACGGGTGTCTTGTTTCTGTGTTACCAGGAGGTTATTTTTATGTACTTATTTTTGAAAATGTCAATAAAATGAAAAGAGGGCGAGAGTTCAGTGAGCGGAAGTTCTGGCAGCTGATTGAATGCATGTTCTTGGCGCTTGACAGTTCACATCAAGTCTTTGGTTGGACTTTCCCTTTGCTTTCCCGGGCAGGGAGTTGGGTTTGTTTTCTCTGAAACATGAAAAGAGTTGGGCGAATGCAAATGCGAGGCAGCTCTGGCGCGCGCCTTTCCCCCGCATGCCGGTAATGTAGTGCTTGCTGGGGTTTTAAAGTCACTGGATATTGCATAGCTCATAAATTCTTCACAAGCATGGATGGAAGGGGGGGAGATGTGTGTGCATGTACCGGGAGAGCGTGCGCATGTGTGTGTGTAAGTGCTGTCCCAGCCTATGAGAACTGATGGAGCAGACAAGGCAACGCTACAATCTGTTGGACAAATTTTTTCTCACCCCTTGTAGTTGTTATGTGATAGGAAGTATGGCAAGGGCTGCATATTTTATAAACTTTCTATTAAAGTTGTGGCATGTTATCATAAAACTGAATTGCGATACTTTGTATTACACTCTGGGATTGAGAGATAGACATAGGATTAAAAAAACAATTTCTAGGCATTTCTAGATGATAAATTTAATTTTCTTTGCTATTTGGAGGTCTTCTTTGAAAATGCAATTGTAATGAACGCATTCAGAACTGGAGAATAGATTTACCCTTGGCTTCAAATAGTTGACGTTATCAGGCTCTGTCATTCGTTCCTTCCTATTTTCGGGCTGCTAATTGATGTTTTTGATGTCAGCAAGAAAATTGAAGAAAATGTCATGTGTGAACCAGTGCGGAAGTTAATAAGATTGACTTCGTTGACAGAATTTACAATGAGCACAGAGACCGCATAATGGGACCGCTGCGAATTCGTGTGCTCTCTTTGGAGTCAAAATTGACACCTCACGCTAGGCCAGCGGTCGATAGGAAAGATGCAACATTTGGGAAGGTTCCTAATCTCATTTTTTTTTCCTCTTCCCTTTTTTTCCCCTCTCCTTCTTCTTTCTTTCTTTCTTTCTTTTCCTCCCTCCTCTATTACCTTTTGGTCTATGGAGCTTATCTAGTTGCAGAAGCAGCTGTTTATCCAGAGGGCTACTGCTTTGGACCAAGCCAGAGCCTTGGTTCAGTCTCTCAGCGCTCCACAACAATGCTCATTTTTTATGCTGTTTTGAGTCTGAAAGCAAAAGAGTCTTGAAAAGGTTAGATTAAGATGTGTCTTAAGGAAAGCTGTACTAATATTGGACAGGGTCATTGCATATGCTTGGGCTATGTGCAATAAAGCTGAAACGTAAATCCCCTCCGTATAAAGGAAGGAAGCTGTGGGACACCTACCTGGGCGTTAAGCACAACAGAAGACTACAGCTAAGCATTACTCTTCCTCTGGGCTCCAGTGTGTGTGCATCTATGTGAGCGTGTACGCCTGCATGTGCAACCTCCAAAACTTCTGACTCTCACCGAGGTGGTTTTTCCCCTTTTTTTTTTTTCTTGGATAAAACGGGAATTCAAACTTTTTTCAAAGTAGCAAAAGGCTTCACTGTAATAGTTTAATTTTCCAGTAATGTGACAAAGTTTATTGGATTTGTGTGTATAATTATGGAATGGATTAGCCGAGTTTGGTTCAGTGAATCTGATTATTTTCTGGCCTTTAGGGAAATGCGCTAAAACCCTAATATGTCCACTACCCCCAAGCGGTCTCTTTTTGAAGGCGCCGCACAAAATGTGGTCTCTACTAGCGTTCAGCCTCCAAGGATCTTCAGTGAGAGACATTATTCTTGGAATATCCAATTAATTCCACGGGCAGTGATCAGTTAGCGCTTCTTCTTCCTTTCTCGCCATTTGAAATGCTAACACAATGAATATTTTCTCATTGGTCTGCGTCCCTCGGCTAAGCTGTTGCCGCGGGCTGAGAATTTCATCGACTGATGAGACCAGAGGCTGCGCCGATAAAAGGTTACAGTACGTGATTTGCATGCCAAGTGGGGTTTGGTTTCATGAACTTAAAAGTTCTTTAACTTTTATTTGACTTTTTTCTTTTGTACATAGATGAGGGTTGTTGGAAAATTTTTTCCCCAAATTTTCTGGTTTGTTTCCCAAAAAAATCACTGAAATTAGCAATTAGTCCACATTACAGTTTTGGTTTGGACCCTCTTAAGCAAACAGGTATGAAACGTGAAATCTTTTGTACAAATGAAACAAAACTAAATATGTGTTCCAACAATCAACAAAAACTTAGGTTTAAAAAAAGGCTTAAAAATTGTAAGAGATTTCCAAACAGATCTGGCCAAGTCCAATATTTCCGTTTTCTCTTACAGCACAGTGTCAGAGTATATTTTTAACTAGGCTTTAATTCCTTCAGCAATTGCCGTACATTCTGTGAGGCATAACAGAATGAAAGTAGTATATTTAGCTTTCATATGTATTAAAAGAGGGAAATCTCCATGTCTTTTGAGTGGTGGGAATGGAAGCCATGGGTTAAAACGACACTAGCACATTCCTGGAGAGTGATTAAGACAGACTGTTTGGCACTGTTATTCAATGGTAAGTTGGTGGAAGTTCTTGAAGTATTAATTATGTTCCATCAAGCACGAGCAAATATTCCAACAGCAAAACAAGGAAGCTGTTATCTTTGTCTTCAACACAGCATTTTGCACAATTGCCTGTGCAATTCATTCGTAAATGTTGGCCATGCCGGCTAAGAGAGGTTTCCAGGACTGAACGATGCCGTGATCCTAGGATAAATGAGCCGATCCAGGAAGTTTTAGAGGTAAACTAAATTGAAATAAAGCAACTACCGCACATCAAATGCAGGCTTTCACGATTCGGCGAGGGTGAAGGAGGGTGGCGCTGAAATAAAGCCACGCACAGAAGGTCTACACTCTGTGTTGTTCTTGACTTGCGGAATGTCTTAGATGTACGTTGTAAGCCGTTGACAAACTTTGTTGGTTTAGAGATGTGACGGATGTATTTTCTGATCTGAGAAGTATTTGGGGGATAATTTTTTTTTCATCCTCTTTT